>JANHGO010000069.1:17758119-17772310 GCA_024606505.1 Aquila spilogaster | reverse complement strand
TTGTAAGCAAAAGGTTATTTTTATATTATATACTGTTTAATTGTCAGACCTAATTTGTTCTGGTTTTCATCTAGTCATGGAGATTCAGTAAGTGCCTTGAAACAGTATTGAATTCTCTTAGCCTGTGTATGTTACTTCAGTGTTTTGAGTTCATCTGGAATTAGATTATAAAAAATATTTGTACGTTTCTAGTATATTTGACCTGCCAGTAAAAGAGAAACCATTCTACATAATCAACACTCCTTAGTTTTCATTTTGATGTTTCATCAGTTGCAATCTTTAGAAAATTCATCTCTATCAACTTTCTGTATAATAGGGTTTTACAGTTTTAATATGGCGTGTTTCTAATTTGGGAAAACCAGAACACACTGGTAAAAGGACTGTTTAAATACCACTGTCTTCTCTTACAAATGGTAAATACCATTTTTGTTGTTCAGCAACTGTGTATGTAAGAAAGCAACTTATATGAAGGTTCACCTAGAGCCCTTGCAGCTACACTGTATCTTGGCAATATATTATGTCAAGAGTTAATCCTTATAAGGATTCCTTACTTAAACTTTTCTGTAATACAATCTTTAAATTAAAGAAAGTCAAAATCTCACTATGGGTGTTTTTACTCTTAGGAAAAAATCTGTATTCAGAAGCAAACTAAAATAGAGTGAAGGATGGCAGTCTGGCTTAGCTTATAGATCTCGTATGTGAACAAAATAGTGAACCTCAGGATTTTATTTTTAGAAACTACTTTAAAAGTTCTGGCTAGCAATGATGCTGGAGAAGTGAAGAATGTTTAGAGGAAAAAAAACCAACTATTTTAGGTAGTGAAACTATTAATCTGATCTTTAGCCATGGAAACATTGCATCCAATTTGCTACTTGTACCTTTAGGGCCTCTCTGCTAAAAGAAAGCTAATGCCCAGATAGCAGCCCTATTATAACTTCCAAGAGGTACATAACTTGCAATTACTGTCTTTGACTGTGGATTAATCACGATGCATTTGGTACTCATGACAGACTGCCTAGCTGGGGAGCTCTTTCAAAGAACTGTACACACTATAAATGCTTATCTTAACTTCCCATGGATATAGTTTTGCAATTATTCATTTAAAAATAAATAATTCAATTATTTATGTCATTTGGGATAACCTATATCAACTAGATTTCTGCTTTGTAAACAGTTCAGACAGCTGGAATGTCTTGCAGTTGGCAGAATAAAGTTGGCCTGAACTTTGTTCCCCTTCCCCTGCATTGAAGATGATTAGCTTAGACTTCCCCATTTATGGATCTCCTGTGGTTTTGTAATGCACGATGGGCTGTCATCACCACTGGACAGTCCAAATCATTGTAACTTTTTGAAACAACTGTTAAATAAGAAAATTTCCAAATATGTTTTGGATGTACTTCTTCAGGATCATTTCCATATTTCTCTACCAAGAAAATACAGAACTGTGGGGATTGTAGATTTTCTGCTTTCCACGTTTGAATTTCAGTTAGAGCAAGGGCTGACAAAAATCTGTGCACTATATACAGGCCATCTGGTAATGTTTAATTAAAAAGTGCATCCAGGTTCATATTTTTTCCCTTAGATTTGCATGGATTTGGATCATATTCCAGACTGAGTTCATCATGGAAAGTTCTCAGCCTTTCTTTGCTTTAGCAACACAAAACTGCGATTGTCCTGTACAGATTTTTGTATCCTTTGACAGACCTGTTTTAAAACTCACTGTTGCCTGCTTACGTTCATCTGAGATTTATATTTTCACCTAGTTTATTTCAGGTAAACTGACAGATTTAAGTGCAAGGCAAAACCTGCCCAATGTCATTACTTTCTGTATCCACCGTTGTAGGTGGTACAGTGATAAGCGCAGGGTTGGGTGCTGTATGCTGGATAGTTTCACATTGTAACTTTGAAATGTTATCCAGTCTTAACAGCTTCTTCAAAAAACAGGACCCTTCTTTACTGTGGTTTATTTGAAATTGAATTTAAAGGGGTTTAGAATATTACATTAGTTTGCAAATTATCACTGAATACAGATCTAGACCAAGTCACTTTATACATGTATTGAAATCAATCACAGAATAATCTTTCCTTTCATTTAGCTCCAGTCTTCCGTGTTACTTTTTCCAAAAGCAGTCTTCAACTTCAGTCTCTAGAGCTTTTATCGGGCATACAGTTGACTTGATCACTGTAGCAAAGAACCAGTAACACTACTCAACCCAGCTATTCTTCTTAATAACCACTGCATTGACTTGTTCCTTCAGTATTTTTCTAATATTTTCTAATATTACACTTATTAAATTTTCTACATGTATTAATATTGAACAAATCATGCAGTAAATTATCACATCAAGAAAAGAATGAGTTTTCCATGTTTTAGAAATGTAAATTCTCAAGTCTTAGAAGAAAGCTGACCTCTACTAATATCATTGCTCATCTCTATTATGCAGCATATTTTAGGTTTTGTATTGATTTGGCAAGTAGCTTTCTACTTCTTAGTAATCAGAGCATTACTTGAGCATTTTTATTTCTTACTTATCTGTTAGGAAAGCCTGCTGCATTTACATGTAGTTTTCCTTAAAGAAGTTTCTAACTTGGGAACTGTGCAGAACAATGAAAAATCTCAAAGAATTACCTCTGGGGTTTTGTATATTGAAATCTTGGATTGGATTTCTTTGGAGACAAATTTCTAAAAGCATGACTGCAGATCAAGTGTGACACAGTGACTGGGCTGCTGGAGTAGTTGCTTTTAGCTGTAGATCATACTGTCTTTAAACAGTTTTTTTTACTATCTGACAACTGAACACATATATTTGCATTTGAGGATTAAACTGTGTGTTTCAGGTTGTAATTCCCACTGTGTCACATAGCACTTGGTATGAAGTGGCAACTTATGCTTTCATATATAGTAAGTACAAATTCCATGTTTTTAATGGAGTAGTGTTACCACTGCTGGTTTATTTCAAGGTCACTTAGCACAATAATGTATCTCATCTATATCATTGTGCTTTTCACATACTTGATAATACTGTACTACTGGTGACAAGTGGCTCCTCATGTGTTATCTTGTGGATGTGGAAGGAGAGTTGTACAGCAATTAAAGTCACATTCATCAAAGTTGAGCAGAGGCTTTGGGCTCCAAAGAAGGAGCTGGGCAATGACTGTATCTTAGAGCATCTGCTCTTTGGTGTACCTGAGGATTGAGGAGGTGGTGGTAAGGAAGATGGTTGTGAGGCAGAATTGAGATTAGGGAAGCTCTGTGTAGCCTGGACACTTCTGAGACTGTCTGGCCTCGTGCCAGGCAGACCACCCACAATCCAGCTGTAGCCATGCATAATTTATTCAACTCGTGATTAACGTATCGGTTTAATGTAAGATGGTTAAGAAGTTTTGATGACAATTGGCCAGAACAATTACGATTGTTGAAGCAAGGGAATAAGCTGGTAAAAAGTGAAGATCATGAAGAACCAGGGAAAAAACAATATAAAAATTGCTTTTTTGTTATTATGATTTGCAGTCTGAAAATATGCTTTCTACTGCTAGATCACAGAAGAAATGAGAGCTAAGCCTTAGACTTCCTGGCTGGAAGGAAGGAATGGATTGTCAGCTTTAAGCAGGTGATAAGCATTGGACCACACAGAGCACACTGCAAACAAGACCGTGTTTCTCCCAGTCTTATTTGGCAGTTCAGCTGGGTTAAGAAAAGTTTGCAAACACTGGCAAGGATATCCTAAGGTATAATGACCCAGACATAAAGGCTTTTTTTGTTATTTTTGTTTGTGCTGATTTGTACTAACAGCAGAAGAATAAAGGAATTTGAAAATATAATTTGAGTTTAGTAACTGACTTGCTGGCTTTCAGAGCACTGGAGTGAAAGGGCTTATGTGTTGCAAAGGCAGTGGGAGCAGTAGTAAGGGTGGAAAAGGAAGAAGAATATCTCTGAGATCTAGTCAGAGTAGTTGGATGATGCTTCTGAGTGGGAAGGACAGAAAGCCAAGACTGCTGCCTGCGAGGTGTGTTCAGGAGAGAACAGAAGGTGTACTAAAAATCAATTTTAACCTTAAAAAAAAAAAAGTTTGAACAAGTCACAGTAAGTAGTTATGAATACAAATTGGCTTTATAATATAGCAAGTTACTTGAAATTCATGAACTCAAGCTTTAACATAGAATATTTCCATTGTGAATATTACCCAGAGGCAAACCAGTGTCTTTTAGGCAAAAATACATGCACAACTATAACCAGATTTTGTTGCAGTCAGGCTGAATTTGTCTAGTTGAGTAACTGTCCATTTATGCTGATATATTTAACTGAAAGTATTTTCTTCCTCCTCTTCCATAATAGGAATATTTGCAGGTCAATAGACTGAATTGATAACTATCATATGTCCTAAGTGTACAGTGCCTGATAGAATACTAACCTGATTTACTGACCCTGTTAACAGGAGCTTATGAAGCAAAGTAGCCCTGTCATCTTGTCCAAGAGGTTGGTAACGTGAGCACCTGCCCTGGTGCTGGTTCTTCCATGGATGCTTACAGCACTTTTCCTGCTACCTTCTCTCTTGACTCAGCATTTTCCTCTAATGCATTTCTTTTCCAACTACCATGAGAGGAGTGCCTTTTTTCCAGTAGTTGTCTTGATTTTAGTTGTTTGGTATTTTGCTGCACCAAATTTTATTTTGACTAAATCTTGTATCTGCATTTGTGTCTTCTCTTCCTTTTAGCCATCTGGTACTGTGTCTTTGTGGCCAGGTTAGTCACTCTTATTTAGGCAGATGTAATACCTGATATGATGGGTAAAAATGGACCAAATTCATAAGTGCAAGTGCTTTCTTCTATTCAAGTCTTACTTTGCAGACTTTGCCATAAACAAACAATCCCACATGGGATACTTCCTTCCACTGGCCGCATGGGCTAGTTCACTAGGTTGTAACTGGTATGGGACCAAGACTCAGACTTCTGGGGGTTTGTTTCGGTCATGGTGAGAATATAGTGTATTTTGTGTGTAATACAACATCAAGTCAACAGAGAAATACTATGACACAATTTAAAAAGAAAATTGACACAGTGTATCCTAACAGCGTTTATTTTATTCTTTTTTTTCCAACTATTATTTTTCACTCATGCAGCTCAGCTGGAGAGAGCAGAGGTAGCTTACTCCTAAACAAAGTTTAAGTTCAAAGTGTAAATACCTGAAATGATCATGCAGTGACTTCTTTTTTCTTATCTTCATGTTTTTCCAGGGTATCAAGTTACCTAAAAGTGAATTTCTTTAGCCTTGCAGGAGCTTGTGGGCCAAGAAACTGCATACGAATCTTAGGTAGGAAGGCAGCTGATGGAAAGCTGCATACTTTCCTAAAGCAATTGGTTTTGGTTTGAACACAGTTCTCTTTTGGCTGGGATGTAAATGTGGGCTGATGTAACTTTGGTTAGGTAGTAGTCTGCTGGTTTTCATCTCCCATGTGACATCAAGTACATCTGGCAAAACAGTTTTTCTTATTTAGCTGTAGTAAATAGCAGTTTCTCTGCCCTTACTAGTAAGTCAGTAATGCAGTAGTAGGCAGGAAGGTCAAGTGCAAGCAGGGGAGTACAGTGGAAGAGTGCTGGATGTTTAGAAAGCAGCAGTCTTGCAGCAGGGGAGAGAACTGTATTTAAATAAATTTACTTCAGGAACGACAAGAAAATTATTTGGCATACAGCCAAGGAATAACCTTCAGTCCAGACTTGGCACTTCTGAACTGAGAGTGTGACTCTTCCTCCCGGGGAAGGTACTTTGCCTTGCCCAACAAAGGGCTTCTGGGCCCATCACTTCAAGGAAAACAGCTTTGACTGCTGTGTTGGTGGCCAGGCTTGCTTTAAATGTCCCTAAATGCCTGCACAAGTCAGTTATTAATTTTCTCAGGCTGAGGTAGCTTTTGTGCTAGTCACTCCTTGGTATGTCTTCTCTTTGTCCCTCAGTTGCACACCTATTCTTTATATTTGCCCTTCTCATACAGGACCTAGAAAGTATACAAGGTGCTTGCAGATGGTGCTCATTCCAACCTTGGGTTGTGGGACTGCACTAAAGCCTCTGCCAGGCTTCTGACCAGGACCCCTTGTGCTAAAGGCTGTACAAACCAAAAAGGATATGGGTTCCTGCCTGCCCCCCCAGTCACGGGCAGGAGTGCAAGGAACTTGTAGTAGCCCTCTGTGGTGGAAGTAAAAATGACACATGCAATCTAAACAAGATTGTGTTGTGTCTCAGTCAAGGAAAATTCTTAGAGGAGGAAGACAAACAGTGAAATGGCTTTGGAAGAATTAAAGGAAACTTGCAAACTTGAGAGGCAGCATGGAAGAAATTATAAGGTTGGCCTTAAAACTTGGCGAGGACCATGAAGGCTGGCATGACAGGTCAGTCATGCAAAAGTTGATCTCTTAGAACAGCATGAAGGGCAAAAGTAAGGGTGTGGAGGACACTTAAGCTGAAAACAAGTAGTTCTGTTAAGTGTGATGGAAAACACCAGAGCAAGAGGTAATATGAGGATAAATGATGCAATTAGCAAAAGTCTGGAGGGCAGCTGTTCTTTCATGGGCATAAGCAAGACATTTTATTTGTGAAGGTTAAATGAGATGGACAAGAATTCTGAGAAGATAAGGTCTTGCATGTTCAGCAGGAAAGACCTGCAAGATCTGACTAGCCCAAATTGGAGCACCTGAAGTCCAGGTGGAAGGGAATAGGCATCAGTGATGGTTGGGATGGTGGCAGCAAGCACAATGATAAGAAGAGTGGGTAGAAAAGGGAAAACAGAGGAGAAAAGGTGTGGTTAAGCCGAATGGAGCTTCAGCTGATGGCTAGGTGTCTATGAAAAGAGAAGAGAAATTGTGTAACACCTTTGTGCAGGAGGAGACAAATCTGGATTGTAAGAGCACACCTATGTGATATTAGGGTTTGTTAGGGACTACTTGGAGTGCCCACGGTGCTAGAAGGCTTGGGGGAGGACTCTCCTGAAGTACACTGAAAGTGTTAAAAAGATGGGAAAGAAGTCAGAAAAAGCATGAGCCACAGGAAGAATAATTTTCAGGATAGCGTGAGGAGGAAAAGGATCCTGCACTTGATGTGTCTGAAATCAAAAAGCCTTTGGAAACTGGTTTGAGAGAAGCCAGGCTGGACATAGTCCAAAAAAAAAATCTCAGGAGATGAACACAAGAAGTGAGCATGGAGGTGAAAATGAAAACAAATACTAAATGTTTTGGGGAGCAAAACGCTCAAGCATTACATTTGTCCACGTGCATACACCCATACAGACACTAAAGAGTGTATTGTGAGGGAAAAGAATAGCTTTTAGGGGAAGAGCAAAAGACAACAGCAAGATGGAGATCAAGGTTAGGATGGAACTGAGGGCAAGCAGAAAAACTTCAGGAGAAGAGATAAAAAATGCATGCATTTGATGGAAGAAAGATGAGTTGTGAAAGAGGTAAGTCAGTGGGAGAAAATGGTGCAGTTAGAGATTCCCTACAGTTAAGGGAGGGCAGAAGTCAAGGAGGATTTGAGGAGCTGAATGAGAGGTATTTCAGCTTCTACAGGGGGACCCCTCACCTGTCATAATTGTTTCTGTGTAAAGCTCACTTCCACATTACCCCTTAAAGCTGTGCATATGAAGGTTTAAGACACTTATTGAAAGTTTACTTCCCTTTCTTTGAGGATGAACATCTGTGTAGACCTGCAGTGAAAATCCCTCAAACCTAGATAAAGAAAAATTCTCTAGCTCAATGCCTCTTCACTCCCACTCCCAGCTGAACTACAAAACACAGGTGATTTTGACCTCTGAGCCTTGTCTGGGATGTTACCATTAAGATATGTGTATGAAAGCTCTGGTTCACTCTTTCTCAAAGGTTTTTCATAATCTTTGCTGTCAACAACATGCAAACAATGTGCAATTTTGTATACATATTCATTGCAGCTGTTGGCTCTCTTGACACATACAGAACTGGAGAACATTAACCTGGTTGGCTGGGACTGAAATGAAGGGTAATGTGATAGACATGACATGACACTGATGTTTATAGTCTTAAAGACAAGAAGATTTACTATCTTGAGGGCTTTTTGTAGCAATATAAGTGCAAACCACTTTAAAATGCTTTAAACTGATAAAGCATAAGCTGAAACAGGGTTCTCCATATGTACAGGCTGGAAATAAGGGCATAGCTTCTTGCAAAGTCAGGTGTTAAGCATCATCAGGGTTTTGCTAATTCAGTTTGAAAGTCTTAAAAACCTGCACTTGACATTGAATATGAGATCAGTACATGTCTGTCCATACCATGAAATCATTAGTGGTCCTGATGCAACTGCAGTTGTGTTTGCAAGTGTACACTTACTTACACAGCTTTCTAACGGACTGCTTCTGCCCTGTCCTGTGTGCCAAACTGCAAAAGTAGCCTCACTCAGCCGCAGGTTCTACGGTATGCTGTTTCTTTTGATTCAGAGCCTTTTCTTGCTGTCTGAGTATCTTTTTATTTCCAAGCATGAAAAGCAGCACTGAAGAGGCCATGCTCAAACTCTGCTTCTAGGGATTTTATTGTTGCTGCTGCTGCCATAGGTGTGATTTGGTAGTGAAAGCTCAAATGCAGTTGGATGATACAAATGTAAGCGAGTGTGCTTGGGGTGCAGTCTGAGTCCTGGTAGCCAGCCAGGTTAGTACAGCTTTCAGCACTGTGCAGTCCCAGGTGCTTTCCTACTCAACTGGGGTTTGCCCGCAGCACTGGGGAGCTCCTAAATATGAAGCTCTTGCCTGCAGCATAACCCCGGCACACTGCAGCAGAGAGAGAAAACTGAGCCAGAGAGGGTTGGACTAGAGAAAGACTAGAAATGAAAATCACCTTGAAATGGGGAGTTTGAGACAAGGAGTTAAGGACTTTGGATAATGCCAGCTTCATGTAACTGAGCAAATATGCAAGCATATACAATTGCATGCAACTACAACTTTGAGAGTTTTCTCGATGCTTGAGGGAGAAGTAACACCTCAACAGTACAAAAAAGTTGCAATTACAGCAGCCCTTCACCAAAGAAGGGCCTTTCATGCTCTGAGGAGTTGAAACAGCTTCCGCAGAAGGTTATGCTGTGTGGGGCTAAAAAGCAGGGCTAAATGCAAAAAACGCATTAAACTAGGACACAGTGTAGCTGGGGCAAGCCACTGCAATGCACTGACTGGCCTGCTGGAACCCTCAGCATATTTTAGGCCTGTTAAGATAGTGAGGAAGTCTGCAGAGTGGTTAGTAAGCCCTGGTAGCATCCAGCAATAGCCAGGCTCTTTCTGATGTGAATTTTTCTGACCATTTCAATGTGTTTACTTAATCAAAACACGGGTTTGTTGGGTGTTGGGCCATCAGCTAGAGCTAGAAAATACTGTTTTTTCTGCTGCGATACTGTGGGATCCCCAATCACCTTCAAGATCTGTACCAAATGCTGAACTTCATCACTTCTAAGACTGTACGTGGCAAAAGCTTAGTATTCCCAGTCTTAAAACAGTGAGTAAATAAAATCTTGTTTGCCTGTGTGCTCAAATCTCACAGTCTGAACTTCTGGAGTAAACGGTCTTTCCTTGAAGAGACTTAGCTGAAAACATCTTCTGTTTTGGTCTGTTAAGTCGTTGTTGCAGTAACAGTTGGTTTCTTTAACCACTTGATTCTTGCCCCTGAAAATATAGGGTGTCTGTATGAAAAACTTACTGTGGTGAAGCCAAGGCAAGAAATTAGTTTTGCATTTTGGCTTAAATCGTGCAAACAGTTACGCGAGTAACTTATGCATGTAAACAGCCGTAGTGAGCTCAATGAGGCCATTCATCTGCAGAGTTAAGCATGCATGTAAATGTTTGCAGTTCTGGGGCTCTCGTAAGGAGAGCGGTTAGCTCTCTCTTTGGCAGCGCGACTGAGCTCCACGAATTTCAGCTAGTGAAGTAGAAGTTGTCTTTCACATCTACAATTCCCACTTTGATCCACAGAGTTACAGTCCTTAGTGTAAAAGATAACAGGCATGTAAGAAAATTTATCTTTTGGGTAGGTAGGGCCAAAATCCCATGGAGAGCTTGACTGTCAAGTCAAATGAAGAGCTAGACTTGGTTCAAAGAGGATCCCATTGTTCAAACATGGAGTATCAAAGGCTGTTGCTGAGCTTTTCTGCTTACTGACTCTGCTCACTCTTCACCAGAAGTTGTCTGGTATGTGGTTCCATCCCAGTATATTCTCCACCTCCACCTGCTACATCTCTGGCCTAATGTCAAAAGGACAAAAAAAAAAAAAAATCAGGTTCATGAATCTGAGTATTTTTAAGTCTTTTGCTACATTTGTTCAATTTTTTTATTAGCTCTCTTGCTATTTTCACCTTTTTTAAACAGTGTATTCATTGTTCAAGTGAGCCTGGAGAAGGCGGCAGGAAGAAGACAGATCTTACGAGGAAACATGCAAGCTCTCTGGTGTCCATTGGCTGTAGCTGCTCTCCTTCTACTTGCTGCATCTCCAAAATAGTTTCATAATTTGCTGCATATGCTTTATGGTGAATAATTAACTTTGTAATATCACTTACGCATTTTATCACCACTGCCAAGCACACCTCTCTTTTTAGGAGTTCATTCTTGCATGCACTGAACACAATTACTCTGCTGTAAGTGAGGGAAGGTTGGTTCTGGTACAGTCGAATTCCACATGTTACTCCGGTATCCGAACACAGTTGAACCCACCAGTGAAAGGCTGGCAATTTTGTTTAAAAAATAGTAATGTAGTTTCTAATCTGTATTTCATTAGACACAATTAAAAACTAAAATAGCCATCACCATGAACTCCAGTAAGGAGTCTAGGGTTACATTTCCCATTGACGTGAACAGTCCATTCTATCAGGCTTTTTGGAAAAAGCACTTTTGTGTTGGTTTTTATAAAAGTTAATTAAAAAATGACTCATAACTCAGGTCATGAGATCTGTGGGGAGTAATTTGTGAGCCCTTCAGAAGTGAAACAAGTTGTCTGGATAGAGAAGCTGATCCAAAACATGTTCATAAAATATCATGGTCTCTGCTGGGTGTGTGATAAGAAGTGAGTGTGGCAGAGTCGGGAAGAACAAGGAGCACATAGCTCAGGACCAGAGAGGTGGGAAGAGCTGAACCATAGCAAGAACAAGGAGGGAACTGTCTTTGCCTGTGGGTAATAAAAGGCTGAAGTCAACTTGCTAAGCAGGTTCCCAGTTTTGTAAGATCCTCAGAAGGGCAGAAGAGGTGTGGTTGG
The DNA here is from genome assembly GCA_024606505.1 of Aquila spilogaster. Classification (NCBI taxonomy): domain Eukaryota; kingdom Metazoa; phylum Chordata; class Aves; order Accipitriformes; family Accipitridae; genus Aquila; species Aquila spilogaster. The sequence continues at coordinate 17,761,069 of JANHGO010000069.1, read as the reverse complement.
GTAACAGGAATGCAGCACAAGGAAGACGCTGCTTTAAACAAATTGGTGGGGTTTGAGTTTCTTAAAAACGTGCAATTGTGTACCAGCCTTTTTGGTTTTGGCTGATCAGGCCCTGGGAATGATTACTACTCCCCAGTGTGGGAGAAAAATTGGTGGTGGGACCTAAAAAAGGAAAACTGATCCTTGAAATGTCCTGGGGTGGGTGGGAGAGGTGGGGAAAAGAAGAATGACAGGTTTAGAAAGCAATCTGTTGTCACCTGTAGATTTTTGAGACCTCAGAGTGACACCTCAACAGTGGCACTTTATGATACAGTTGCCATGTAATGAATACATATTTATCTAAATGTCTGTTGATATGTAAACCACTGATAAGGAAGCAATACAAGTTATTATTCTGATAAAGTAAATCAACCTTTATTATACTTTATGATTAGTGGGACACAACAGTTCTGGAAAGTGTTGTTGCTGAGCAGCTCTTTCCCCTTCTGTGTTCTCAGACAGTAAACTGATACTAGTTTAGTGATGCTGGAAAGAACACTCAAGTGGATTTTTTTGTTTTGTTTTGTTTTAATCCTTCCTTTTGGGAAATAAATTTTCAGACCCTACAAAAATACTTCTACAAGTGATTTAGTTCTTTACAGTTTGGATACTATGTGGTGGTCAAAGTTGTCCTGAATTTACTTCTCCATCATTTCTGCTTTTCACATTTTCAGTTCAGAAAAACTGAAGTCCCACTCAGGCAGCTATTCCACAACAGGGAAGGTGCTCTCGGACTCCTTGATTCATAAGACAGGGGCGTTCTATTCTTATAATTAAAAAAATGAAAGAAGGCAGGTCTCTCCTGGACTTCAGGCACCTGCCAGCCTTCTCTGGGTGATGAAGCCAGAATGGCTCTTATATATCTTCCAGATCAGTCTACAAGATCTAGCTCAACCCTGCCTCCAAGAGAGGTTTAGCTTCTAGAGGTGCAGATTTTCTCTTGGTCCACAGCCCCAGGTGGTGGAAAGTATTTTGGAAGGGACTGGCATTTGTCACTGAACTGAATGCTTTGTGTTTTGGCAATTCAGGGCTCTTGTCCTCACCGCTTCTGGAGCATGTGACATGCTCTAGGGACTTCCTCATAACTCATAAACTGTACAGGTGCTCTTACAGACCACATCATCTGCTTATCTAAATTTATCTTTAAAACAATGAAACAAATCCCCGCATCACTAGAGACCAAAATATACGTTAACAGTAAGATTGAGAGAGAGGACACCAGGGTACTTGACTTCTTATAAACTCAGTGCACACTTCAGTTACATGATTCAGAAGGCTCACTGGAGTTAATTTTTATCTCAATGGTATTATGTAGATGTATCAAGCAAGCACTTTTCAATGTCTTTTCTTTCAGTGATTAAGATCCATTGTATGTGTGAGGTATTTTTCCATCTGTTTTCCTCTCTCTCTCTACTCCCCTCCTCCTTCTCCTCCTCTCTCCCCATTATTTCCAAGAGTCAGAATCAACCAGCATGAAGGAGATCACTTGGAGCAGACTCTGGGCCAGTGTCTGTGGTGAGATGACAAATTCTTTCTATGTGTTTACTGGAATTTGGGGCTATCAATCACGTACGCTTAGCATTCCTGCCTCTGAGCCAGGGCAAGACTGTACAAGTAACAATGTATGGTACAACTGTGAGTTTATGTAAACAGGCTGGGAGGAGCCAGGTTTTCTCCCATGTTCAAGACGGTGATCCGAGGCTGATAGTGATGTGTTAGATTTACATTAACGTTATTCATTCCATCCTGAATGGATCCCAAAGCCCCTAACTGCTATCCAGTACATATATTTAAACATTTTTGGGTGACTTAATGTAAATATGTTCTAATGAGAAGTAAGTGTAGTATCTTCCACTTAAACCTAGCTTGCTGTCTCTGTGAGATGCTTTCCTAATCCTATGGTCTAGAAACTTCAGGTACAATTATCTTCCAGTTACGCTGATACATCTGAGAAAATCTAAGGACGTTATGGCAAATGTGTTTTCACTTGCAGCAGTTTGTCTTGAATTAACTCTTTCCCAGAACCACTGAGGCCACTGATCTGAAGAGCTGCTGCCTCTAATGTGGAATAAAATATATGAATAGACAGAAAGCTCTTTATTGTCAATTTTTCCATTTAGATGTTGTTTATATGAGTGAGAAGCTGAGGTGAGCAGTGAAAGATTAGCTGCTACTTATAAGTAGCTGGTTGGTTTGGTTTTTTTTAATATATACACACACACACTTACAAACTGCTACTCTACAAATAAGTGCCAGTCTCTAAGACACCAGACCTGAATTTCCTAGAATTAAATGTACTCCAGAGAACTGTCTCTGAAACAGCTTAGATTATAAGCGTCTAGGGATAGGGGAACAAAAACCATCAGGAAATCCATTTGGATGTCAGTTTTTAAAAGAAACTACAGCAACCTATTGAGAAATACCTCACCGCTTCCATTGCAAAAAGTGCCAGAAACAGAGGGAAGAAAGTCGTGTTTAGACCAATTGTTCAGGGGGTTGCCTTTATTCCCTTCTAGATGCACGTGAATTTTTCTGGCCAGCCGTGCGTACTAGTTCCCTACCTGTACACTCCTCATACAGGCAGAATGACTCCTAGTGACCACCCACAGGTCCTCCGTGTCCCTGGGGTTGAGAAGGAAATCCATGGTCTGTGATACAGTCCTTCTCCTTTGCCATTGACTTTAACTCTGGCAACAATAAGGGGTATGCATAACTCACAGGAATTGCTTGTTAAGGAATAAGTATTCTTTTAGAGTTTGGTTTGGGAGAGTCTATGACTTTCCTTTCATAGAACCATAGAATGGTTTGGATTGGAAGGAACTTTAAAGACCATTTAGTTCCAACCCCCCTGCCATGGGCAGGGACACCTTCCACTGGACCAGGTTGCTCAAAGCCCCATCCAACCTGGCCT
>JANHGO010000069.1:17718993-17742005 GCA_024606505.1 Aquila spilogaster | reverse complement strand
CCCCCACCCCGCGGCCCCGCGCCGCTCGGGGGGAGCGCGGTAGCGTGCGCGGGAAGGCCGCGGCGGCCCGGCCGCCCTCAGCGCTGTCAGAAAAGGGGTGTGGAATTAGCTATGGCGTCAGGCGGGAGCTGCCCGAGGCCTGAGGTTTTCTTACCTATTAGGGAAGTGAGGGCGTCCGGTGATTGCCTGGAGATCTGCGAGCGCAGCTGAGTTTCTGCCGTTGCTATGGGGAAGACTGCATGTTTACGACAAACATATTTACGAAGAATTAAAAGCAATCTCATTGATTGGGCCGTTAATTTCCCAGGCTAAGCCACGGCGCGTCACCGAGCGCGCCCTTTGCGTTCGGGCGTGCTGCAGCTGAGCGAGGCCGAACGGCTGCGAGCGCTGCGCTGCCTCCTTCCTGGGGAGGACAAAAATTGCCGCTCCAGGTAGGAGAAGACGTTAGGCCTGGCTTGCACCGGCAGCAGGTGCTTAGGGAGCACTGGGTAGTGCAGGAATCTGTTTTTATTTCCACTATACCCCTTTCCTGGTCTCCAGTGACCTTAAACCAGATGCTGATGCTGTTGTATTTACATGAAAAACCAAAGAAATCAACATGTTCGCTCCGGCTAAGTTTCCTTCAAAGGCAAGCTAAATTATAGCATTTACGTAGGCTGAGCGTGCTTTGGTTTTAGGTTCTACATTGTGCTTCCAAGATGAGCTAAATAGGTGAAGATTAATTGTTAATACGCTTTTTTTTGTCCAGCTGTGTTTTCTGCTAGTTTCCACTAGTATCTGCGTCTCTGGTTCAGCTGTAGGTATTCAGATTCACTTACATTTGAGGTTTAGGGTTTTTTCTTTTTTTGAATTGTGTTCTTTTGGTTCAGCACATTGTATGCACCTTCCTGCTGGGGTCTTGGCTACTGCTGCGCAAGCAGGCTCCAAGTGCATCATTCCAGTGCTTTCATATATCTTTCATATATTTCCGTTCTGATATGCATCTTTTTCTCCATTCTTATTTAAAAGGTGAATTGTGAAAAATCTTGAGAAATGATTTTCATCACACGCTTACTGTTGGTGAAACCTGTTTAGTTGTCCATGATAGCTCCTGAGAAACTCCTACCATATCTTCCTTGCCAAAATATGGAAATAATAACCATATTCACTTGGAGTGCTGTGGTGTCCCACCAATTTTAGGCCACTGTGCTAATAAATCTCTGAGAACAGTATTATAGTAATGGGATGAAATATTCTTGCAAGTTGGTGAAAGAGATGATGACAGTGGTGGTGTCAATGGGGTCATTATTTACCCTGTAGAAATCTGATAGAGAACATTCTGTAGCAGGGAAGGATGCTTTTTCTGACAAGCACAAGTACTTAATGTTTTAGCTGCTGTTTGCTCAGAACAGATGTTTTTAGCTTTAATTTGGTTTTGGAAGCCTGAGTACAGGCAACAAACAACATTTTCCAAGGCAAATGATCCCTTTATGGCATCAGGGTCTCTAGATTTGCTTAGAGGAAGTGGTTTCTGTAGCTATAACTTGGTAACATGGCTTTGTACAGAACTGAAGGACTTTGTATTCACTGAAACATGTATTTTCAGAAGTGAGGGGTGTATGGCATCCTCTGCCAAGAGCAGCCAGCCTTTTAGAAGTGATCCTGTATTGGACTGTAGATTGAAGATCAGGTTGGTGCTGTTGCTAGTGTGAATAATTTACTTTCAGAGGAGGAAAGGAGGAGTGCGGTTATGATGCAGGGAGAAAAAGAATGACCCTGGGGGGGGAGGGAGGGCATTCAGAATGCTCACTGCAGAGGAAGATGAAGAGTGATATGTTAAGGCAGGGGGAGGGTGGCGTATTCTAGAAGAGGATACCAGAGGATTTCAGGGTGCAGCAGTATTCTGGAGCGAGTGAATTTAAGATCATTCAGTGATAGAGGAAGGAATTAGCATTCAAAAGCTGTTCAAGAGGGAGATGGTTATGATCTTAGTATGGGGTGAAAAGCATGTAGGTATATGCTGTAGAAAAGCAAGGAAGGATAGAGGAAGAGGAGGATGGGAGAGAGAAATGAAGGCAGCCTGCAGGTGTGATAACGGTAAACTTAAAGGATTTTGTGTAATTTAAAAAACCGCAAAACCAAAAGATCTGAGAGGCATGCATGCACAGAACATGTAGAGAGAAGGTAGGAATAAAATGTGCCCCTCGTAAATGAATGAGTTTGTAAAAGCTGTCATATGTGCAGCTGGTAATACTTTCTAAAAATCAGCCTAATGCAGGCAAATGCAGTCTGCTTTTTCCTGCAGTCTGTAGTTAGACAGCCTTCTTTGCTTCCAGTGCTGTGGAAAATGACCAACAACATGGGAACGACAGTACTGTTTTTTCTTAGCGTTCACAACTGATAGATTTATCAGTGTCTCGTCTGTCAGAAGGAAAATTGTGCTGCTTAGGAGACCGCAGTCTGAAAGAAATGGAAGTGATTGAAAAACAAGCAGGTGGAACAGGTGAGACTTCCCTGATTGTTACAGTGTTCTGAAGATGCAAAAACTGCACTCAATCCTTTGCAGCTGGAGTGGATGTGGATTGCATGTAGGTACAAGAGATGGAGTGGAATTTCGCATTGAGCTTGGTGCTGAGGAGGCTGCTAGTGGCTGTGGATTGGAAGGAGCTGGACTTCAGACCAGGGAGCTGTATGTGTACTTTTCTGCATGGAACAGCTATGAAGCTGGAAGAAAAAAGCTAGTAAAGGAGGAAGGGCCTGTGTGAGCCTTAGAGCAAGGAAAATGAGGAGTGAAGTTAGGGGAGGAATGGCTGGATGTGTGCCATGAGGCTGCTGGGGCTGTGGTATTGATGAGGCAGTATGAGGCATCATGGTGTATGGTGATGGGGAGTGAAGGAACGTGAGGTCTGGGCTTGGAAAATGGTCGTCATAGGGCTTGCAAATGGAGTGGATCCTGTAGCATTCTCTTAATTGTAGCGCTGATAGCACATGGTATTGACACGAGAGGAAATGGTGAGGAATTTGCACCTACCGTTTTAACTTCTCTAGAAGAGCTGAGTGTGAGAGCTGATGTCCTTGGCTTGCAGTGCGGTTCTGAGGCCTCAGAGCCTGGCTGTGAGGCGCCCTTCTTTCTGCAGCAATAGGAAGGTGTTGAGCTTGGTTATGGCAGAGATGGATGATGCCTTTGAGAGCTATTTTGATATTTCCTTCCTTGAACAAGTGTTCACTTGAAGGTTTTTTCTGGTCTTTTCCTTCACTGGAAGGCCCTTGAACTTGCAGAGTCATAGGCAGGCTTGCCAGGCTGCCGCTCGAGGAGGTGAGTGAAGCAGAGCGAACCCTTCTTGGGTGATGGTCTGGCATGCAGAGAACCGGGAAGAGCATTTTGCCATCTGTGGAACTTATCCTGCAAATAAGAGATTGAGTCTGTTTGAAATAATTTTAAGTTTTACTTGGCCAGTATGTTTTGAGTAGTGGAATTAAGCGTTATGTAACTCGTTTTGTTTTAAAACATGGTGTGAATCTGACGGGAATGTCTGCCTTACTGGTTTATGACTGTACCCGTTCAGTTAGTTATTTAACTGATAGTCTGCTCGAGCAGTTCATAGTTGAAATAGTTTTGTTAGCAGTGCAAAGCTCAGATGAGCCACTCCCCACTTCATCAGCCTAAGGCTGCCTGTTTTTTTGTTTTGTTTTGTTCCAGGCTGACTGTAGGGCCTGAGCCAAATTCATCAAACATCTTCTCTGTTTTCTTGCCATTTCTGCATACAGCTTCCTTCTCCCTCCCTCCTTCAGTTTTTTTCTTCAATGATGTCTTTGCTGATAAGCTGCCTTAGTATGCAAGCGATTACAGAATGAGATTGGTATTTTTAACTTGCTGATGGGGTTTTCCCATGTGAGCGAGAAGGCAAAGCTGAGCTTAGTACTGTAGCTCTTACTCTCATTTTTTTCCCCCCCTCCTTCCTCCTGCTATCTTTGAAACATAGATTAAATAGTATTTTAGATGAACAGTTGCCAGTGATTCTTCTGTTAACTTTGTGGCTTTGACGTGACGCTTCTGGTTTTTAAACCAGTAAAAAATAGCACTTTTCAGACTTGTTGAGTTCAGCTTGCATCTGGTAGGAAGCTCATTTCATAGTCTAAATTGGGTTGGAGAAAGCTTTGGATGTTATTCTGTTTCCCTGCTTTAGATCTGGGACCATCATCTGATGAAGCTGCTTGTCTTTTTACTTCTGCTAAACTTTGTCTTTTCCTGTTTACTTCTCTTTCCTTTGCCCTTGTTTTTGGTACTGTCCTGTTTAACTTGAACACCCCCATCTTTTCCCCCAGCTCCTCTCAATTCAGCCGTCACATCTGTACTTGTGAGGCCTCCTGAGCACTCTCCTCTGAATTCTTTATTCCCGTCTAGATATTCCACTTACTCTGGTTGTAGAATCACAAGTCATTTTCCTCACTTGAAACAAGAGGAGTGGATTGAATTGTCAGACCTGAAATCTCTTTGGAGGCCTTGTTTGCAGCTGCCACGTTCCCCGCTACTGATTTCTGATGCAACTCCCCAGTGCTTGTGCTTAAAATTGGCTCGTGTGCTGCTGCGTGTAGAAGGTCTCCTTTCAAACTGCAAAGATCAGAGGAACTGCAGAGACTCAGTTGAAACTAATTACAAGTTTTTTTTGTTTCTGAAAAAGATCCTCCTTCCATCCTGTTCATGGAGGGGTTGGGGAAATATGCTTAGCCGACGAGGGGGTTTCTTTAGTCGTATCATGACTTTTAAACTTGAATTACTGAATAGGATGTCTGTCAAATATTCCTTTTTTTAATAAAAAAACTGCTGTGGTGTTTTTGTCTCAAAAATATGTAAAGGGTTTCTTGTACGTTGAGTCAGGAGTGTATGTTGTCTGACTGGGTAAAGTGCAGGTGTCAAAAGCGTGAATGCAGTGACATTAAATGCACAAAACATGTTTGTGTGCCAGGTTAATGTGAGTTCTTGAGGTTTTATTTTATGGATATTTGCATTCAAAATAGGAGAGAGCGATGACTGATGGACTGCCCTCCTCCTCTTTACCTTTGGTTCTGGTACTGTCGGTGTTCACCATATTGGTGGTGTCCATTAGCGATAGTTTGTAAATATTTTGCCTGATGTACAGCGACAGCCCTTAAGTCAAAGGGAGGAGGGAGAGGCAGGGTACTTTGAACATAATCTCCGGCTGACTACTAATGTGGGTTACCATCTGGAAAGTTGATGCGAAGCAGCTGCAGCTTTTGGCTTCTGACAGGGTTCTGAAGCTTGTCTCTTAATGCGCAAACGGCCTTGTTCAAGCTCCAGTGTAGGCCTGAAGGTGCAAACTTCGCAATGTGACAGCTACTACTTTGTGCATAATCCAGTGCAGAGCATTTTTCACTTTTTCCGTGTGTTCTTGATTTACCTTTTTCCTCGAGAAAGCTTGCAGTAAAGAACTGACTACATTTCTGAAATCTGAATGGTGTGATCTGTCAACTTGTGTTTGTGTTTGCTGTTCACGAAATCATTACAATCATTGTGAGAAGGTACCTGGTTAGGAAGTGGAAAACTCCTTTTATAGCCTGAATTAATTTGGTTAGTCATGTGCATTCGTTTAGAAGAGGAGGTGCAAGACGTCTTCGTAATGGAATTTTTTCTGTCTGTATATAGCACTTCAGGGCACACTGCTGTTGCTGTGTTTCGGTTATGGGTATGCTGTTTCTATACCACAACTCTTCTGTGGTTGTTAGAAGACAGTGGCAAAAGTTGCTGGTATGACATGATGTGAGTGAGATCACCTGCTCCTTTGAGGTAGTCCCTGAAGTACATCCAGTGAGGTGTAAGTTAGTGTTTTGTGGACCGCTGGCTTCCTTGAGTGCTGTATGTCACAAGAAGGTTATTGTAGCAGAAGTGGGCTAATGGGAAATAGCTGTTGGCTGTTCCCTGTCTCAGGACTCTGTGGTGAGCAGCATGAAGCATCAGTCATCCGGCTGGGCTCTCGCTGTGCACGTTGTGTGGGTTTCTGGCTGATGTTAAGGTCAAGGACTTTGGTATGAGTGATGTGCTGATGAAACAGGAAGTATTAGCTGAAATATCCAGCAAAGGAACTGATATTTTCCCAGAGGCTTGTTTCGTTGCTTTTCCTTCTTTCAATTGGAGTCATATATGGTTTATCTTTTTCCTGTCAGTTCTGAGGTGATGGATGGCATCATGATTATCGTCTTCCCCTCAAGGCCCTGGAACAGTAATTTTTAAGATTTGGTATTTTTTCCGTTTTCCAAACAGACAGAGCAGACTTGGTAGGATTTTTTTTTTAATCTTTTAAAATTTATTTTGATCCATTGATTTGAACAAAAGTCAAATTCTTATATTCAGTACCTGAATAATCTTTTGATTATCCCTTTCCAGAACAACTTTGTTAAAAGGGAGAGCATGTAAATCAGCTTAAATAAAACTGAATTGTGTATTGTGAAAATATCTGCTGGAATGGGAAAGGAGTTATTGATATGTAGATATTCTTAGGTGGCTTCACTGAAAGGTAACTGGCAATTTTGATGATATTTTGACAGGGGGGTTATAAACCTTTCTGTGATATGCTGCAGAACCTATACTGTATCATAGAGATTAGTTTAGTCTTTTATTCAGAACTGAGCATCTCCTTATTTATTACTGTAAGTGCCCTTTCCCCCTAAAACAGTAACCCTGTGGGAGAAAGTTCCACAGCTGTTTGGTGAGTTGTTCTGGTGACTACCTTGTGCCTTTGTGTGCTTTATTTAATTTTGTTATTTTAAGTGAAGAAAAAGCTGTAGTGTGATGGTTTTTGGAGTGGGGATGTTGACTCCAGCTTCCAGTCACTGGCACCTCTGTGTGTGGTGTTTTTTCTCTTTCAGTGCAAGACCTTTCTATTAAAACTGGTCTTCCCTCTTCGAGTCAAATGATCCCTTCACCTGACTTCGAACTCATATGATCTCCTCATTAGTATTTGAAACTTCTTAATTTGTTAATTGCTTTTCTAAGTATTCAGTAGTCCATCATAATGAAGATGAACTGCTCCCCTGGCAGTGCTGTGACATAGAGGCAGTAGCTGTTGGTACTTGATGTTCTCTTGTCCCAAGTTGCTGCTGTCTGTGTTACGTTATTGCTTGGGGGACTCCCATCCTGTTACCTGCTGCAGCTCCAGAATTTTCTTCCCCCTAGTTCTGTTTATTGGAAGTAGTATTGGTGAAAGATAACTCTAGCATATCCTATGGACACAGAAAAGTCACTACAATCACCTCTACCTTTTTGCTGTTTGGAGATGCGACAGCCCTACTCATGGAGCAGGGACTGAAGGTTTGGTGTCAGTAGTAGCTGCTACTGAAAGATCTCCAAACAGCTATATGAGAGGTTCCAAGTGCTGTAGTTAACAGAACAAGTTCTGTCTTACTGGTCATGTACATGTACAACATGTAGGTTGTAAATTGCCTAACGTTTGGTGCATTTGTCTTAAAATGGGGCTTTCTTTTAATGTTGTGAAGAGTTTTCTTGTTTCTTGGTTGGGAAAGTGAGATTTGGATTTAGTGGTGTACGACTGCAGGAGATTGATCCTTTATGTTGGAGAAGCCACTCAAAAGGAGGTTGTTGTGGGGCATTTTGGAAACTCATAGAGAGCTCTGGCCTCCGTTGAACTACATCAGCTGTACTGGGCAGCACTATGTGTTGGCAGGAGTTAGTGTGGAGACTGTTTGGAGAACTGCACTTGTCCTTCCTTGTTAGATGACAGATGCGTATCTTAATTATGTGCATGGGCTGGACTCTCTATTGGATGCTTTAAAAGTTACTGAGTGCAGTATCCTTCGTGGTAAATGGAATCTTATGGGAATTTGGTTGCGTTTTATTTGTGTCCCATTGGAAGCTGTGAAATGGGACATCTGTCAGTGCAGAACTTGAGAGCTGTGTATGGGTTCTGCCGGCCAGACTAGAAAATATTTATTTTCCTTTGAAGATGTTTGGCCTGAAAATTCAGTTCAGAGGGAGGAAACCAGACGGTTTGTGCATGTAGACTGGGATTCTTGATCGCTTTTTACCTGCCTCAGGCTGTGCCTTGGTCTTGTGGCAGCACTGTCATGTCTACAGCGTAATCAGTTGGTTTTAAACCTTTCGCAGCTGCCTTTGATGCATCTACAGTCCCTTCAGGTACGGTGTGCTTGTGGCTGTTGCTGCAGAAGGTCACAGGACACTTCCATTGTTTCTTTTGTCTGGAACTTGCTACCATTATCACTGCTAATTGCTTTCTAGATCGGAAAATAAAGTGAAGGTTCTTTAGGCTGTTTCAGTTATTCTCTGTTCTTGCACGTTGCTTCTATCAAAACTGCAGGATTCCCCAGCTTGGGATGCTTGTCACACGGCTACAATAAAGGATTCTTTCAGTCTTTCTCTCATCCTCTTTCAACCAGGCTCAGTATTTGTATATGCTCTTCAATCTCTCTTTGATTTGTAAGTGATAGAGGTCAAGTGTACCTCTTAACAGTATGCAAATACTGAGAGAAAAATCTCGATTTTTCCATGATAATGATAATCCTGATGGAGCTGAACACTGATGCAGGCTCCAAATCAAGCCTGGTGTTCCTGCCTCCTTGCAGAGTGAGTGTCTGCTTTCAGAGTGGTAAAGTCTGTTGTATAATTTATTACCGACTTCATACTTATGTGTTGCAGGGATTTACAGTTCGGGGGTTTGTCTATGTGGGGGGAGCCGACTGGAGAGGAAGATTAATGTCTGCTTTATCTACTCCTGGGAAATACAGATTTGTGCTGCTGAGAAATGTCTGGATGCAGTGGTCTGCTGCGCAGATCAGTCTGATTTGGCATCCCCTGTCATGGAACCATTGGAGGACTGATCTTGGATGGGATTGTTTCATTTGCTTAGAACTAAGACTTCCAGGCAGTTTTAAGCATGGCCACCCTATTCCTTTTTTTTTTGTTTTGTTTTGTGCCAGCATAGTTTTTCTCTCTCTCTCCTGCCTGCGCTGATCTGTGCCTAGGCAACAGACATACGTCACTTATCTCTCTTGGTTTTTCATTTTCATTTGTTTTGGCTCTACCCAGAATGCATTCTTCCTGACCGCTAGGACGTGAGTTCCGTAGCTTTATTAGAAAACATTTAGAATGAAAAGTAGGAATGCTTCAGAGTTGTCATTACAGCATTCGTTTATGTAGATTACTGTCAAATCCTTGCACTTTTTAAGCTGTTGACATGCTTCATAAGTAGCTTGGTTATATGTTGCATTACAGAACTGAAGGCTTTGGTTTGGTTTTGATAAATATTTCCTGTTTGTTAGTATTGAAGATACCTGCTGCTATTTTCTTTGAATGCTTGGGGTAAAATAAATAGATTTCTCCTTATATCCATGTGGGGTTAAGAATGCAAGCACCATTAATGGCACATCAGTGCTGCCTCTCAGCTGTGTTATTGACAAAGCGTTCTGAAGCACACCATCATGTGGAAACTTGAAGCGGTGTTTTCTCTTTCCCTGTGGAGGTTAAAAAGCCCAGTAAACCCGCAGAGGAGGTACCTGGCTTCCAGCCCAGAAACAAGACCTGCAGTGTTGGTTGTGAGGCTTAAATGCTTCACCTCAAAGGTGATTCTAAAGTCAGCTTGGAAAGATAAGTCCTAGAAAGCATTTTTTTGTTGTGGGTCTAGTACTTTCGTGTAGAAAGCATGCTTAAGGACCTTACTTTTTAATGACAAAGACATGAAAATGTGGAGTGACTTGGCAGTAAATAATAACTGCTTGAGTTAGATCTGTGCAAATACAGGTTTTCCGACAAATAGTAAACTGGCATACCTTTCCATATCATGTCTGATTCTCTTAGTTGCATCGTACTGCTGTTAACACGTTACTAGTGTGGCTGGTGAACATGATGAAGATTTATTTTGTCAGCTGCAAAACCTTTCGTATTTTGAGCTATCTGTGAAAGCCTTAAGTGAGATTTCTAGTGTATATGCACATCCAGGAAAGTATAAACCCTTCTCTTCTCCCATTTCTAATCTAATGCATGTAATTTGAGTTTCCAGAAATAAGAGCTGCATCCGGATGAAAAATAAGAACAGAGGGTAGTGTGAGTAAATAAAAATGGTTGTTAACTGTATGCAGTTAACGTGCTGAGTTGTTGGATACAGTTGTAGCATGATAAAAACAAAACTGGTCTAGGTTCAATAAGCTTATGTTGAATTATGCAACAGATAAATATTAGCTTTTCATATTATAAGTCCTGGGTTTTCCTTGTAACTCCTTTTATCCTCTTAATAGGGCCTGCATAATACTAATGCGAAACGTGCACGCAACAAAGCTTGCTGTTCCCACTTAATCATAAAATATTTGCATTTCAGCTCAAATCAAAGAGAAAATGAAAGAAAGGGAAAAGAAGCAAAAAGAGAAGAAGAAGCACAAAATAATGAATGAAATAAAGAAAGAAAATGGAGAAATCAAGTTATTGCAGAAAGGTAGGTTAAACTGTGTAGTGTTTTTCTTTGCAGTATTTAAAACCTTTGTAATTTGATTGAGTACTGAATCTTAATACTGAGTATTTTAACTTAAATGCCATTTTCTCAGCATAGCTGGTATTACGCTTGTAGTTTAAAACTTTAATTATAAATGCTAACTCTTGTCAACTATGTTAGGTACTGCAATTAAAAAATAGAACTATTGCCACGGTGCTTCTTGCGCGGTGGTTACTGAAAAACCCCTGAAGGACTGTATGGTTGTTGGTCTCAGCCAGCATGGGTTCATGAGGTAAAGGCCCAGTTTAACTAACTTAATGTCCTTTTATGACAAAATCACCCACCTAGTTGACCAAGAGGGGCCGATTGATAAAATCTTTGTGGATTTCAGTAAAACTTCTGATACTGTTTCTTTCACTGTCCTTCTGGACAAAATGTCCCCTGTGCAGCTAGACAAAAACATAATGTGAGCAATTGGCTGACAGGTTGGGCCCAAGGGTTACGGTAAGTGGGGTTACATCAGTCTGGCAGCCAGTCAACAGTGGAGTACCCCAGGACTCTGTTTTAGAGCCAGTTCTCTTTACTACTTTCATAAAAACTTGGATGTAGAATTATAGGGTGTTCTGAGCAAGTTTCCGGACAGTGTTAAATTGGGAGTAGCTATTGACTCTGTCAAGGGTGGAGAGACCTTGCAGAGAGAAATCCTGTTTCTCTCAGCCTCTTTCTCTGAGTGATGCTGTGCTCCCATAGTCAACTTCCTGGCCCATTGGTGGACTTACTCCAGTGTGCCCATGTCTGTCTTGGGTTGCTGACCCAGGATTTGCTGTGATGCTGCAGATGTGTTACACAGTAAAGCTCAGTAAAGTGGAGGAATTGTCTCCATGAGCCTGCTGGCAGAGCTCTTCCCAATTCTGTCTAGAAGTCTGTTAGCTGATGGTCGACTTGTCATTCATAAGGATCTCCAAGTCCTTTCCTGCCAGGTTACTTTGCAGCCAGTTTGTCTTCAGCCTGCATGGGGACATGGCTTTATTCTTCAGTGCAGAACTGTACGCTTCCCCATGTTAACTTTGTGAGACTTTCGTTGGCCTAATTCTCCCCAGCCTCTCAGTGTCCTTCTGGATTGGCAGCACAACTTTCTTGTGCATCAGCCACTCCCTCCTTCCAGTTTTATACTGTCTGCAGACCTGCTGAGGGGTGCACTTTGTCTCATCATCCCCATCACTGATGAAAATGTTGAATAGTACTGACCCAAGGTATCAGCACCTGGAATGCTCTGGTAGCGACTGTCCTCCCGCTGGGCTCAGTACTGCTGATCACAGCCCTTTGAGCACATCAGTAAAGCCAGTTCTTGATCCACCTCCCTCTCCATTGGTTGAGGCTGTGCTTCATTGTTGTGAGGATGTTGCTTGTTTGAGTAGATCCAATATTTTTTCTTATTTTCAGACTCTGCTTTCGTAGTTTAAGAACAAATTCCTGATAGATTTTTCTGTTACTATATCTGCAGTAGGATTTTATTTACAACAAGAAATAAAACCCCTGAATCAAAACATTATCTTCAGTGCATCCATGTGAGGTCACAGACGTGCAGTTGTGTAATTAGTATGTCACAGTTCAGAGTATAAATGCAGCTCCAAGTAATTGCATCAGTAACTGGCAGCTCATAACCTGTGCTGATCAGATCTTGAGGTGTCAACTTAGACCATGTGGAATGTTTAAACTGGTGACTTCCTGTGAAAAGATGCAGCTTGTCTTTGTCAACGTGGAAGGAAGTTGGTGGTTGAGATACTGAGCAATGCATAACTGCCTTAACAGAGTGTTCGGGTTGTGTTTCTGTGCTATCCTTTCATACCTCATGTGCTGAATGGCAGTAGGAATAGGGCACAGGGTAAGAACTTGCAAAGACAGCAACTCTTGTTACACAGATCTAATAAAAGACACCTAGTGAGGGTATTGCACCTAAAATGGTATTCCATTGTTTGAAGTTGGTGTAAAAAAAGCGTGTGCCACCGGGGTTGCATAAGATTACCTCTGCTAGTTAGAACTAGTTGAATAACAGTGTTATCCTCACACAGAACAGTGTTAAAAGTGGGTTAAATGCCTTGTTCATGTTTCACATTCTCCTGATATGTATTGTCAGACAAGAATCATATTTTAGGTTTTCTTTAGAAATTGTACAGAAGCATTTTGTAGAGGCAGTGCTTGGTTTTGCTAGTGTCCTGCAGAAATGGCTCCTATTTCAGGGAAAGGAGGGAGAGCAGTCGTTAGGAAAGCAGGCAGATCCCCTCCACTGGGTTTATATCCTGTTCAGAACAGCAGTTCTGGATGTGTCTGTGGGCCTCCTGAGATCTGGCTGGGTGTGCTTTGATGTTCTGTGATGATTGTACAGCATTTCCTGATTACTTCTGCTGATGTAGCTTTATGTCCTGTGAGCTGAGGGTTAGAGAGCAAAGGCTGATGTGCTTGAATATGCGACTTGTATGTGTCTGTGGTCAGCATCTCTTTGACCTTCTGAAAGGTTAGTAACTCTTCATCTAAGGATATTTTCTTCCTGAAACAAAATTAAGCTCTAAGCCCTCTTATTCTGAGTTCGGAATTCACTGTGTGGACTTAAGAGCAAGGACAGACTTCAGTGCCAGTCTGTGAAGACCGCTGATTTCTTCCTTCTGGGTGTTAGGTCCAGATCTGGTTCTAAGAACGTTACTCTGAATGTCTGCTGAGTGCTTTTATTCTTAGGTTGTGAAGGTGTTGTTAGTGTTCTGATTTGTCTTTTTTGTTTTTCTTCTGGTCTTTCATTTGAGACTTTCCTTAAGGCGGTGTATTGTAATAGACTGTGTAGCTTCAGACAGTTAAACCAGGTGTCCAAGATAAGGGTGGCTAGCTTTGTAAGAGGAAGTCAGTACTGAAGGTTTGGTGCTTTTTTAGGGAGTTGCTGTCCAAGCCTGATTTTGGTGCTTCGAGCTGAATGCTGGCAGAGTTTGCTACTACTGTTTGAGAAGCTTAGGGATGTAGGCTGTTCATCTGCCTGCATTTGTGTTGCTGTTTCTGTTGAAAGCAACTTGCCCTAGTTTGGAGGAGGACGACTCTGAAAAGGGTTATTTTTTCAGCTCCTGACTTGCTAAAGGAAATGTTTGGCTCTTTCAGTGAGCCTAGTGGCTTTTGTATGCATCTAGAGCTAAATGCTTTTTTTTGTCATCTTTTTGCACCTGCAGGTATGTTTTCTGCAGAACAAGATTATGTAGTTGCTTCTTCTCTCTGTAGTCTTTTGGAAGAGAGATTGGTATTTTTTGGAAAAGAAAACCTTGCACAAGCATATTGTTAAGGAAATATAAGCAATTTAAGTGTGCTCTTCCAAAAATCTGCATGATTGGAAAAAAAAAAAAAAACTTCTTAAAAATTGAAAATTCCTTATAAAATATTTCACACTGCTGTGATGACATGGTTAAGGGCTACTGGAGGACCTGCAAGAAGTGGGAGGGTCCCATTTTTTTTTCCTTTTAAAATAAAACAAAAAGCCAGCCCTATTTTCCTGATGTTTGTTAATTTCTCCTGCATTTTTAGAGATGTCAGTGTGTGTATGTGTCTACAAAGTTAAATATGTTGGGTCATGGAACGTCGAAATACAGGGAAGAGCTGAGAATGAACATCTTTATCCTACTGGTATTAAAATCTGTATGTACAAATTATTTTTGAAAGTTCTTTTTTTGTTCTGGGCGGAATTACATTTAATTGTACTTTATGAACCTTCTAGATTTTTTTTATAAATGGGTTTTGCACAGAAGTAATTAAAACCTGTATGCTTGCTGCCTCCATCTGAGTCATACTGCATGCTTTTTTCCCACTTGCTATATTTGGTCTTTCTGTTCCTCTGCAAATCCTCAAACATTTTCCTTATTTAATACACTTATGTGGATGGGGATGGAAAAGGCTGAGGTAAGAGCACAGGAAGCGCAGCCCACCACAGTCCGTATGTAGCAAGTTGCTAACTTCTACCTGTAAAATGGATGCATGCAGCGTAAGACACATGTAAAATAATGGGTGGTGTGTGTGATGAGATCATCTGAGAGCACAGCTCTCATTCCTGTGGGCCTCAGACTTTTTTCAGAGAGAATGCATGTGCTTACCTTGTGTTGCCTGTTTTTGATCGCTGCTTTGAAGTTTTGTGCCGATGTCTTTGCTTCTACTTGCCCTTTGTTCCTCCCCTCCTCTTTACCTGACTGCCTCGTTTCTGCTGCTGAAGTTGCTGCTGCCTGTGTTACACCTGTTTAGCTAATCAGTTGGCATGGATTGCCGAGAACCTGAGTGGATCCACAGTGCTGGTTAAATTGTTAGATGAGTCCAAGCGGACTGTGTGCATGCAAAATGTTTGTCTTTTGCCCTGTGATTGTATTGTATGTGTGAAGTGGGCTTCATTTCTGGAGCTACTGGAGAGAGCCCTATGTAGGGCCACAAAGAATGATGGGACTGGAGCACCTCTGAGGACAGGCTGAGGAAGAGGAGGCTCAGGGGGACCTCATCCATGTCCCTAAATACCCGAAGGGAGGGCACAAAGGGAATGGAGCTGGGCTCTCGTCAGTGGTGCCCAGTGCTGGGACAAGAGGCAGTGGGCACAAACTGAAACACAGGAGGTGCCATCTGAGCACAGCAGTGCTGCCTGGTGTTGTGCAGGGGGCTGAGCACTGGCACAGCTGCCTGAAGGCTGCACATCTCCTCATTGTAGATGTCCAGAAGCCGCCTGGCCATGGCCCTGCGCCTCCCTGCTCTGGGTGTCCCTGTTGGTGATGGAGGTTGGGCAGAGGGACCCACAGCTTCCTGTCAACCTCAGCCACTCTGTTTCTGTGATTATAATTTCTATGTCACGGATTAATTAAAATACTTTTTTCTCTCAACTGACCAAAATCTTCAGGAGGTGTGGTGTGGTTTACTCTGCCTCTTGTGAAAGTGCACTGACTTCTTCCACAGCAGGGTGGAGGAAGTGTGTATGTCTCCATTGCTTCTTGAAGTGGTAGGCTTCATTGACTTAAGATGATGAAATCAACACTTCCTACTCCATATTATATTTTTAAAATCCAGTTGTGAAGTTGCATGGAACTGTATCACTATTGCCGGTGGTGTTTTTTGTGATATTTCGCTATTTCAGGTGTGACAGTACTTCCAAGAACACTCCTGCTCTCTAGGACTGCATGTTTTATTTATTTACAGGTCAGTGAAAGGGGTCTTGGCTACCACTGTTCTATGCTATTTTTTCTGTTGCCTGTGGCTATGAAGCCTAAACTCACTGGAAGATGGGGGTAATTCATCTTTCTTTCTGTGGCTCAGAGTGGGGTTTCTGTGCTTACTCTTTGAAGGTGAAGACTGAAGAGGTGGAGTGGAGCTGAATCTTAATTCCAGTGTGTCAGTGTGTGAAGTCTGAGTTGCAGTGAGAATGGCATAAGGTGCTTGAGCCGTGTGCCTGAGTGGCCACGTGGGACTTTGGGAGGAAAGGGAAGACCATTAATCAGCGTACTTCTTATCTGTCCCCCTACTGGAGAGCAGTTGGCAGAATTTCTTGGTGGTGCTGCAGCAGGAGATAGTTGGTACAGCACCAAACCAAAGACTTAAGTAACGTTTGGCAGCTGCTGACAGGAGTACCTAGGCTGATGTTGAATTGCAGAACAAGTAGTATACCAGCAGCTGATTCATTCTTTTCCTGCCTCCTAAAATGAAGAGTAAGATGACTCAGTGTTTCTGTCTTTGAGTTGAATTGGAAAAAATGGTCCCCATTGAAGGTCTTCTTTGATGATGGCTTTTTCCTTTGTGTGTCTTCCCTCCTCCCACCAAGTGCTCCACAGCTCTGTTCGGTTTTGGTGACTGAGTTCTCCCAAAGCGGGGAAGTGAGAGCTGGCTTCAGTGGCTGCCTGCAGTTATGAATGGTTATTCCTTTCTGCTGCTGGCAGTCAGCTGGAAGGCTGTGGGGATAAAGGAGCAACTCAGCGTTATTACTGATGTCTTCTGCAACTTCTGAAGTACTCCCTACCCTGCCAATAATTTTGAGGGCTATAAGCTCGAAGTTGAAACAGTTGGATGAAATAAGAGCTTTGTGGCTTCTGCTGATGTGCAGTGTTAGATCAAATAAGTCTGTGGACAAAGCCAAATGCTTTAGGTAACTTTAGAGTTTTTACTTACAGAAGCTTGCATTTGGGAGGAATTAATCTGCAGTTACCAAAGTTGAGGCTGTTTAGTGTCATTTATTATTACATGACACTAGTTTGTAGTTTAAAGGGTGCACTGGAATGTTTGTGAAATTCCAAAGTTCTGGATCTCAATCCAGTCAGTAGATCCTGCACTGCGTATGCCAGGGGTGATGTGGCACTGCAGTAAACAAGTTTCTAAGCAACCTTGAGAGAGAAACTTCTTGTGCAGATATTTGCGGTGGGTTAGTGTTGATTGCCTGATATTTGTAGTGCGTTAGGCCTAATTTGCTTAGAAGGTGGTTGAAAATTGTCTGGAGGGAGTTGTGTTATTGCTGAGTATATGCATGCATGAGCATCATGAGAAGAATGGAAATCTGTGTTTGTTCCTTCCCAAATATAGTTCAAGTTCTATGGCTGTAATCATGAAGCTATTGTTAGCCAAGCAGCAGCACAACATTAAAATGTAATACTCTTTAGTCTTTTGTACCCCAGTGAAGTGTGAGTTCAGTCTGCTTCTTAATGCCAGGTCAAGGGGAAAGGTTCTCTAAACATCTGGGGGTGCTGGGTTTTTCTTCCCTGTTACCATTTGTTCCTGGAGTCCCAAAGGAGTTCTCTGACTCACCTTAAGTAAGTAAAGGCTTTTTTAAACACAGATGGGGATTGTGACTTTTCTCATGTTTCTGAATAATACAGTGGAAAAAGTTTTTTGTTTGTTCATAAGTGCTTACTTGAATGCATCTCGGAGTACAGAGATGGGATGTCATGCAATTCAGAATGTCTAATAGCTCAGTTGTTGCTAGATTCTTGCAGTTGTGTATGTATGTACACATATGTTGTGATTGCTGGTGAAGACAAACCTGTTTTGAAAGCTGTGGGTTGTGAGTTACTGTCTCAATAGTAATTAGCAGACAAGTGAAATAAATGAGCTTGCATCAAGCACTGCACTCATACTGCTTAAATCAAAGCTAGTTTGGATATCTCAGAGTTAGTGTTGAGGTCTTTGTTTTGCCTTTTTGGATTGCTTTCTTACATTTTCACCAAATTCTTGACTGCTATGAGACAACTTCCCTAGCATCCTAGGGAGGAGACGCTGTGTATGCAGCTCTTCTTTTTCATGGCATCCTTTTGCCAAGTGTCAAAGCACTGTAGGTTCTGGAAGAAGCAGCACATTTTGCTTTACAGCACTTTGATATATGCTACAGAGGAGTTGCTAAATGGATGTGGTTTGGTCCCCTCTACAGCTGATGCAGAAGGAGAATGAGATGGAGGCACTGTATTGGGTGTTGCTGACAGGAATCATGATGTTTCAGCAAACTGATTTCTCTCACTGTTGAAGTCTTTGCAACTTCTGAGCAGCTATAAACGCTTACTGCAGAGTGTGTGTTGGAAATTCAGCAGAGCAGAAGCCTAAAGCTAAAAGAAGGCCATGTACTTCTTTGAAATTCTGTTCAAGTTTTGCTGAAGCATACTACTTCTAGAAGTTATTGCTTTCCATTTGGTGTTTGTATTCCTCAGGAAAACTTCAGCTGTGTGCTATAATAATTGAATGCAAGCACTCTAAAGTTGGATATAAGTGGATGTCAAGGCAGTATTAAGAACAGGCATTCTTCAGTGAGCGGGTGTGCTATAGTAGACAAAAGACAGAATTTTCATCCAAGATATTACAGTTAAATGTACAACATAAAAAAAAAAAAAAGACTTAAAAATCTGAGTCTGAGGTTAGGTTTGCTAGGAACTTGTTCTTACCTTCTGTGTGGGTGTTAAGGCAGTATTGTGTGTAAGGGTTTTCTTCCACTTAAAAATTCAGCTTCTTTCAGGGCCTGCAGTGGGCAGGTGAAGGGGGGTGGAGGGATGGGCAGACTACCCAAGTGGATCAGACTGCCACTGGCTAGAGCTGGTTCTGCTGCTCCTTTCCTCTTTGCACGCTGTCACTGTTTTCAGTGCTTTAGCTCTGGTCAGGCAATGCCAAGAAGCAGTTCACTGATCTGGCAGCAGACAAGTGAGTAGTTTCCTGCTGAGCCGTTAAGTCGAGTCAATTTGTTTTGCAATCAGACAAGCATCAGTCAGTACAAGGAAGAGGTGCTGTGGGTTTGTGTGCCAGGAGCAGTGGGAGAGAGATGAGTGGGGAGTTGGGCTCTGCTTATCCATGGCCATGAGCCATGCTCAGCCATGTCATGCATCCATGTTTGAGGGCTGAACAAATAACTGAGAATCTGACATTTTTCTCATCTGCCAGTATTCAGTTTAAAATACAAAAATCTTTCTCTGAGAAATGTGATGTGCAGAGTATCAGACTGGTGCATACTCTAAAAATACTGTTTCCTAAGTACATTGTTGCTGCCAGTATGAAAATAGAGCTCTTAACAAAATTGCAGCCTTGAGTAGGCAGTAGCTTAAGCCTGTGTGAATTTGAGGGAGGCTCAAAACAACAACAAGCTTTTCAAGTAAGGCTGTCTTTTGTTTTCTGCTTGAAGTGCCTTTAGAGAGGTAGGCTTTAGTCTTGTTGGTATGGAATTTTTTCAGATGTGTTTGATTCTGCTATTATTTAGAATCCTATCTGAAGTCCTCTTTATTGTGACCTCTGTGTCTCAAAGTCTTCTTCCTGTCCAGTGACACTGTTAATGTGAACCCTTCATACATTGTCTCCCAAGGGTGGAGACCACCATTTCCATTTCTCTCTCTCCCTAGCTCAAGCAGCAGTTCAGGACTCTCTGTTACTTCCCATTGTAGTTCTTCTGGTGGGTTTTTAATACAGTTGTTTGATCTTTCCGTGGCTGTTCCTCTCTTGGTTTTCAGTTATTTCAGAGTTGAAAAGGGCTTCAGTAAAAGATCTGTGGGAGAGAAGCACTCAGAGATGAGAGGTTGCCAGGAAGTGTTTATTTGGCTCCAAATCACGCACAGTATTTGTGCACCATCTTGTTACCTGGGTAGGCATGTACAGATGAACTTTAGTACTTGATATGTGTAAGCAAAACTCCTGCAATCTGTGAGCAAAAGTCAAACAAACAAACAACAGGCAACCAACTATAAAAAAAAAAAAAACTTGCCAAAGAAACCCAAACAAAAAAACTCCCTTCCTACCCCCCTTACCCCCACCACCCTAAAAAAAACACCCAGTCTATATAGCTACAGTATTTGTACTCAAACTGAACAGAAAATCTCCCTTAAAGCTGGAAGGGCAACTGTGTTGGATACCAGGTTTAAGAAAAAATTAAAAAATTGTCCTGTCATTAGGTGTTTTCTTTCCTTCTGAGAGCTTCGTGGAGATGGTATGAAAACAAACCCAGGGAATGATAGATGCTCTTTGTGTCAAAAATGCCTTAGTGTGTGTAATCCCTCTTAAGAAGGTTTTGAGTACTTAAGTAGGTGTAAGCCAAGTTAACTAAACTTGTTTTTACAGCTGGGTTGACTGCAAATCTTTTTGGATATGTTTAGACCAAGCTATTAAGTTTGGTAATTTATCAATGTACTGGCTTACATTCAAGCTATCTAACTTAACTGCGTGTGTTATATCAGTCTTTGCTTTTAGTGTGTTTTGAAAGCACCGCTGCTGTTAAGACCTTACTGACCTTATTTAAGTGCTGTTTTGTAACTTGACAAGTTTCTGTTTTGTCGTTTGTTTGTTTAGCTGCCTCTGAAATATATTTGGTGGTGTATTAAAAAAAAAGCCAACCGTGGCACTTTGCAGAAGGCATTGGATGAAATTGATTGCTACTTGAAAAGACTTTTCAGGAGATGCAGTCAAAGATAGAGAATGGGACAGAGTGAGAAAGAAAATCAGATAGTCTTTCTTCTGTCTGTATGCTGTAGAAATTGAAGTTGGCCATTTTTAAGATATGTTGTGAACCTGTATTTGCACAGAGCTATACAAATAGCCTGCATTGCTATTAGTAATAATTTAAAGTCATCTAATTGCTGGATGTTCAGCTAGGGCACATAGGTACTAATCTTTGGTCTGAGGGCTTCCTTTGAAGACTGTAGACAAACTAAAATACAAGAGAGCATATAGCAAGTGACTTCTTGCTTTAACTTCAGATTATGTTGTATTTGGTTGCCAGTGATTGTAAACCTGATGAAGATAAACTCCCATCCCTTTTCTGGCCCACATCAAGTCCTGGATCTAAGTTGCTGATTCCTGGAAAGATGTGGGCTCTTTCTGAGAGCAAGAGAAACAGGTTGGCAGGTACCCCCTGCTACCCTTAACTCTGCCTTACTACAGCATTCAGTATTCAAATTCCGTATTGTATATATTCAGATGGCTATACTGTGTGGAAGTGTTTGACTTCAGGTATCCTTCAGTATAGCAATGAATGTTCATGTTTAGAGTGATATAATTTTAAAAGAGTAAGTTCAAATGCTGGAAATAACAGTACTTTTTTGGATGCTCTCTTATGGTGTGTCCTCACAGGAGGAGGGAAGATGCCTAATTCTGTAGTCCATATTCTGAGGTTTGGGTTGAGATTTTATGGTATGTGTCTTGTCATAAGCCACTGAGTTATTTTTATTTTCCTCATGCGAAACTAGTGCCATAATGACACCAGTACAGAACCATAATGTGAGTGGTAGTTGATTTTTGTCAGGTGTTGATGTTTCCCTCAGGTACCTTGGCATCTTTGATGAATTATTGTTTACTCCTGTAAGGATTAGGTAGCTGGTTGTGCATGTGTCTTTTTGTCCTGGTCTTTCCATGCCGATAGATTTTAAAAGTGCTGTGGCAGAAGAAGTAGTGACTATTGTATCTACCAGATGAAACAGTATTATTGTGAAGGTCTGTGCTGTTTTTACATTATGTTTACACAGTCTAATGGAAGGACAGATTTTCATGAGGATCCTGTGCCTTCTGGCAGTTGAATGTAGTTAGCTAAAAATGAAATCGTGCTCATAGTTTGCTACATTAAATCAGATTTAGATGGGAGTCTTTGTAGCTCTTAACTGTGTGGATTAGGTTAAGAAATCCCAGAGCCCACTTCCTTGTTTAGGCTAAGTAAGCAGTGAGTGACCTCAGGGCACTTCGTCCCACAACAAGATGAGAAAATAGAAGATAGAGAGATAACGAGCTTGCTGCCTGCACTTCAAAAATCCTTGAGGCATTTGTAACTGCTGTTGCAAACCTCAAGAAGCTCAGAGGCAAGTGGCTTAATTGCTTCTTCTTTCCAGTATCCGCATATGTTCCAGATCCACACCTTTTAATTACCAGCAGGAATGTGTAATTCCATTCACCAGAAGTTCTGATGTTTTTACTTTTTAAGGACTATTTTGTAAATTACTTGGACTGAGGATTGCAAGCTTAGCAGTAGAGACTGGCTTGAAAATTAGTGTGCTATCTTAACATTTGCAAATTTGAGGTTACTTAGAAATAGTGTATTTCATTGCAAGACTTCCTAACCTTCTGTGTCTGAACATGCTAATCTGGAATTGCTGATTGTGAATGTAACATGCTTTAGTAATTTGATTATATCAAATCATGGTATGAGATTGTATCAACTGCTTCATTATACTGCCCTGAGGTCTAGAAGTCTTTGGATTATTCCATTTATTCCTGCCCTTGGCACCCCCACCCCCAAACAGTGGAAGAATAACGCTTATAGAGAGGGTGTTTATCTTTGGTATTGTTTGAACAGGTATCTACTAATGACTACTTGCACGCACAGATGTGTTCTTACATCTTATTTTCAGTTTAGCTTGCATGTTGCGTAGACTTGAACTTTAGTGTTGCGAGGTTTTTGTTTTTGTTTTTTTAAAAGAAATGTGTGGTCAGTTTTTTGATGTTTGCACATGCTTTTCAACAAAACTTTGTTTTGGTTCTGGGAGAACATCACGTAAAACCGTCTGACAAGGTAGGTCATGGCAGCAACATTTGTGAGCAGCTAGCTGATGGTTGATATTCATTGACTGTAAACCCCTTGCTTGGGAACATTTATCGACAGCTGTCGTGTAATTGATCTGAACTTTCTGATTTAGTAGTTGCTGATGACCACTTAGACAGTGTGGTTGTGGCCTGTGACCAGTCGTGATAGTAACCTTGGAAAAACTTCTTTTTGCTTTGTTTTTTCTCCCCTGTATATTATTTGTCAGTGATAGTGTGATCATGGCAGGTGTCACTAATATTCATTTTCATTAAGGTATGCATTTTGGGATGCTTGGGATGCTTGATACGGGCCTCTGTGTGCCTTCTTGAGTGCTTTGATGACTTAATCCTGATCTCTACGTAAGCATTCCGTATCTGAAGGTGCTTACGAGGTGTTTTTTTTCTTTTGACAGCTGGGAAGGAGAAACCAAAAACCAATGCAGAAGAGCTACAGATAAAAAAGGTTAAGAAGAAAAAGAAAAAGAAACATAAAGAGAATGAGAAGAGGAAGCGTCCAAAAATGTACAGCAAATCCATTCA
>JANHGO010000069.1:17698395-17718540 GCA_024606505.1 Aquila spilogaster | reverse complement strand
GAAAATGGAGATTTTGGGAAAGAAAGATATAGAGACAACGACTATGTCAAATTTTCATGCTCAGGTAAGAGGTTATATATTTTACTTTCTAAAGTCATGTAACGGTTTCAAACAACTGTGAATGGATTTTCTTAGAATACAGTCACCATTTAGCTGTGCTGTGTGGGTGAAACAAGATTAGAAGCAAGGTTGTTCTTTGTTAATTCTGCAGTGTTAAGGAGCATATTAACTGAGGAAAAAGTTGCATTTCATGTGAGAGGGGAAATGTTTGCATGCACGTGTGTGTAGGTCTCTGGATTTGTCACTGTCTGAAGCTTAACTGAGTGTCGGAGGGCTGAAATGACTTAGCTGCAGCTCTCTGAGCATCTAAACTGTAGTTTATCTGTATGAGCTTCTTCATAAAACTAAAGTACTTTAGTACATTAGTGTAGTGTTACACATAAAACATTTGTAGAGAACAGTTAAGTAATTTCATATGTAGTCTGAGGCTTCTAAATCTGTTGGTAAAGGAGAACTTGACAGTGGTTCATATAGCTCTTAATTTGATCCTTCCCTGTTTGCATTTGCCCTCAGTTAGTTGTATTCCCTTGAAAGCAGTTAAGCTGTGTGGTAAAACAGCAGGCATCTTCAGAATCAATTTCTTTTTGTTTTCGTTTTCAGGAAGAAATGACTGTATAGGCTCATAACAGTAACTACTGGTTGAATACCACCTCTGCTATTTATAACTTGCTGTAGGTGGTACAAATACTCTATATGCAACAGTAATGTATTTCAGGTTCTGTAAGTTTAGGAAAAAAAGAAAATACTAACTTCCCTAGGTTTTAACCTGGGTAATGAGAGTATTGTGTAAAGCTCTAGAAGGTAACCTGATACTATTATGAAGAAACTCAGCCCAGTTTTTCTGTCTGTGTCAACTTCTTTAGATCACAGTTAACTGTTTAGCTTGCATAGACATAGATTCCTGTTTGTGAATATTAAATGTTACTTGGGATACCTGTTAACTACTTTCATCTTAATTATTTAGTCTGTTATGAAGAGCTCAAATGTGAGTCAACCTGTCGTTGATTTAAAAATGATTTTGTTTTCATTACATAAATATTTGTATGGAACACTGTTTACTGAAAAAATATCATGCATGTTACCTGCAAGTATGTATAGAACTGAATTGTTGCTGCAAGAGAATGTTTGCAGCCCTGTTCTAAAGAAAAGAAACCAAAAAAATAATCTACTGCCACAGAACATGAACGTTCTCTAAAACCCACTAAAATGTTTGAGTTTCACTGTTTACACAGTATATGATGGGAGCTCCTTGGAGCTGTTCTGTCTGATGTCATTTTATGTAAGAAAGCTGGACCTGTGTCTGTGTTCTCTTGGGCAGCGTTAATGGAAACGTAACCACGTGCTGTTGCCTGTCTTAAAGACATACTTAAGAAATGCCTGAACTTGATTTCTGTGAATTGTAGTGGAACTATGTTACTGATTAATTTGATGTTACAACAGTAATATCCACAGCTAAATCAGTCCTGTGGTCATTGCTTTTGAGATTGTTTTCCTATCCTACTGTAAGTGAAGGAGGAGCAGAAAATTTAGTATGTGAAAGAAGCTGAATTTATATTGTAGCATTCAAATATTGACTTTATGGTCTGTCATCTAATCTGCATTTTACTTGTCTGGAGGCTTAGTTCTGCTATCTTCCTTTTTTTCTAATGTGCTTTTCAGCAAATTTTTGTAGCTTTTCATCACTTGTCAGAATTTGGTTGCATGACAGAATGCTTGGCTGCTTTTGTAGTTTTGCTCGCCTAAGGGGTGTCGTGTGTATAAATGATGTGTATATGCCTATGCCAGACTTCTTCATACGGTCTTTTACACAGCATTACCCTTTCCTGGAATACATCAGTCAATACCTTGGTTGCCTAGCTATTGATTTTGTTTTCCCTTCTTTCTGTTATTTTAAAATCATCTTCTGTCTGCATACGCTCTCCCTGTTACCAGGTGATTTGCTACAGCTTAGGTTTCCTTAGCTCTGTGTTTCCTTTCTGACTGGAGCCAGTATCAAAGATGCTTGGGAAGGAGTATGAGAATGTAGCAGTCATAGTGATACTGTGTCACAGAGCTCACCCTCCACAGGTGCCATGGGGCATTTTCAAATATGAGGACCCTGAGTTGTGGTTTTGACCTTCAGCTGTACTTCTTGTTGCACAGATTTCATTCATTAGTATCGGCTACCTCTTTTTTCTTTCCAGTATTCTGTATCTAAATTTAAAGTACTAAATGATCATGTAGTTTGTTACTTTTTTGGGGTGCAGTTTGACACTGTTTTCCTGTCTTGCTGAGTTCTTTGTTGAATTTGAAGAGATTAAGTGTTGATGATGAAGGTCTTGTCCAACCAGAGCGATTCTATGATTCTACTGCGTTTCCTTGAAATTTCAAATGTAGTTTCTATTCCTGCATTGCAAAAGCTCTGTACTCGTGTTGTCTGGTGTTCTGAGCTGCCTATGCAAAGGTGAGTTGTTTTCTGATGCCCAGGTAGGAACTTTTAGTGTATCTGGTTTGCTTTGAATATCTGTTTCAACCTTCTCTAGTATCAAACTCAGCTGTTGCATTGTTAATTTAAACTAAAACACTGAAATAAGGCTGACATTAGTAGGTGAAGTTCTTTGGTTGTTTTTGAGATCTTTGTGATGCGTGTAACCAGTGTGACAAACCTGGCATGTATTTAGGAAGACCTAAGTGTGTGAAAAGAATGGTCAGTAGAAAGGAGGAATGCGTTAAGCCTGAAGCAGAAAGCATTGGAGTGTTGTATCAGAGGTGATTTTAATCTTTTTCTCCTCTGCTTGATTCTTCCAGTACTACTCAATGAGCTTCAACCCCGTTATATTGATTTCTTTATTTTTGTTTAAGCAGTACATGTTTTGACTTCAAGGAATTCTGTGGTACCAAGCAGATTCCACAGTGATTCCTGTTTGTGGGATCCGAATTGTTCCAGCTTTCCTAACTAACTGTAACCTCAGTGTCCACCTCTCTTGGGGAGTTCAGTTGATGTTCATAGTTTGCAAATTGTCCTCTCCAACTTTCCTTGCCAGTAGCTCTGTGTCAGGTAGAAGTAATGTATTTTCTTTTGTTCGGAGATTAGAAGTGGGGAGAAGCTTGTGAGACGGGTTGCAGTAGGCACAGGGGAGGGAGGTTTGAGTTGGAATTGGTTCTGTCTCATCAGAATGAGCTGTTAAATTTTGGGGAGAGAGAAACTGGAGAGTTGTCCCTCACCATCTCAGATCTATACTTAAGCTTTACTAAATAAGTTGTGATTTTTTTTTTGTTAATATAACAGTTCTGTTGTCACGAACCATTTCTGAGGCTTGATCACTCTATAACTAGACAAAGTGGAATTTGCTTGGTTGTCCCTGTGTTGCTGCTCAGGCTGCACTGCAGGTCCATCCCTAGGTTCCTTCATCCTTGTGGACTGGTAGCTGCATCAGTTACACAACAGCTTTGAATCTTGTCAAGTTCTTAGGAGCCTTATGAAGAATACTCCTAAATGATCAGCTTTTGCCACCTGCTTGGAGCTTATGTCACTTGAGATAATTTGCCTCAACAGCACTAACAAGCTTACTTAACATTTTGGAACACTGACTGTGTCCTTGTGTTGGGCAGGTGTAGACTTTGTGTCCTGTGAAAGCCTCAGAGCTCACAGTTCATGTTTAATTGTAGCAGTGCTTACTGGATTGATTTTTTTTTTCCTGCTCTTCAGCCTGATTGTAGAGAAAACATTATTTATACAGGTGGAAGAAATCCTGAGCAATACAAAACAGTTCCTGTGTTTTAAGGCAGGACTTGACTGTTTGAAGCCTTATCAGACAAGTGCTTATCTGATGCGCTTGCTGAGATCTCCAGGTGATTCCACACTTCCCAAGGGAATCTGGTGAACAATCTTCTTTTCTTGTTTGTCCTCTTACCTTAATCTTCCCTGTAGTTCTTTTATTCTTATCAGTAGCGGACGAGGCAAACTCCACATGCCTCTCTTTTAGTGTTTTCCAAGTTTGACACCTTATATCGTTAACTGATATACTCTTAGTGCTCCCTCTTTACACTCTCTTCAGTCAATCCTTCTTTTCAGTATTGAATTTATAAAAAGTAGTCAGTGTGTGTCTGGTATGTTGCTGTTGTAAAGGAATATGAGAGGATTGCTTCAAGTGGCTTGCAGATAATTGCTCTTGGTTGTTTACTCCTGCCTTTTTCAGAGCAGTTTATGATCTGTTGTAGCAGCAGCTCTTGCAAAGTGAGTCACTCCTCTTTTTATTTCTATATGCAATCAGTTACGTGTATAGATACAGCTGAGTGTAGATCTCTGCTTTCATTCAAACTGAATTGCATCCTGTGCTTTTAGATCACTGTCAAAGACCTTGTTTTCATCCTTTCCTGTAGCAAGCTTGTGGCTTTGTGTTACCTGCAGGTTTGATAAGTGTACACTGTGTTGAAAGGAAAGATCCTTAGTATTGCAGTGTGGCCTTTCATATTGATATTTATGTGAATAACTGTTTCCACTGTTTGCAGTTACTAGTTTATATTTCTGTCCTTTGAAAAAAGCCTATATTGTAATTGAAAGAAAGGTTTGTTTGACTTGATTGTTCTTTGACATATCCATACTTCTTAGTTTTTATCAATAGTTTTTTAGACTGAAACATTTAGCTTATTTCCACCCCCCCCCCAAAAAAAAAAAAAAAAAGTGCATGTAGGAGAAGTGTTTGTGTCTTGCTTCTCTCACCACCTGTTTGTCTTAGGTGGTGTGTTTATCCTCTTACAGCTTTGAAGATCATATTTTGAGTTCTCACTGAATTGCTGCAGCTTGCTTTCTCTGTGAGCTAACTGTTTGTTACCCTAGAGGAAGTGAAGGTGATCATCCTGAAGCCTATCTGATTTGGGACTAGCACTGTATGCTTTGCACCATTTGATGTGTGGTTGTACGAATGGTCAGAGCTCATCTAGCACCTCTTGCTGCTGAAAGAGGACGTCCTCCTTGTTTCTGCTTCCAGTTGTGTGTCCACGTGCCAAGCTGTGGTGTTTCTCAGAGCTCATGGTGAGCCAATTTGGCTTGTAAATCCAGCTGAAAATTGTCTACTTCCACATGATATATTTTATAGCTAAGTCAGCAAATTATTTTAGCTTATGGTGCCAGAGGTAGCTCAAGGACATGTGCAGGACTACACAGTCAATCCCATTCCATGACAGCAAGCAATTTACTGCTTCAGAGATATAAATTGACCCCCTTGCACCTTTGGAAGTCTCATATTCCATGTTGTCTATGTTAATTGGAACAGATGCTGGGTATTCGGGTAGTGTGAAGAACAGTGTAAGAATGCTAGGGGAAAGAATGCAATGGTGATGACTCTGTGCATGTTCGTGTAGTCATGTTTCAGGTCAGTGGTCGTCCTTTCTGACAGTGTTGGGAATCTTTTTTGTCTCTTATTTTTCTTTCCTTCTCTTTTAGCTCTTGCTGGTTTATCTTTGGGGAGGTTTTCTTCACGTTCACTCCTTTTGATTTGTGGAATCCTGCTTGTTTGAACATACTTTTTGGCTCCTCTCATATTTGAGGGGACTTGCTGAAAACATTTTTCTTCCACAGAAATCTGAAGTATTTGCATGCTATTTCATCTTCTTATCATTAAAGATTTGTCTGTTTTCATATACTATGGTGTTTGCCTCTATTCAGTGGTCAGAGGACTTCTTTATGTTGTACATTTTATGCATCTCATCAGTTGTTTCAGCTTTCAGTAGAATTGACTCCTTGCTTTTAAGCTTTCTGTATGGTTGGTTGGTTAAAGTTGTAAAGGTTATTGGTAGATGCTTGCTGTTACACAGGTTACCCCAAAATATAGATTTTTTTTCTCTTGAATGATGACAAAATAGAATTTTTAGCTTGTGAAAGCGCATATTGTACCATTGTTTTTTTATCACATTACATGTAAGATTCTGCAAGAGACTTCTTTGATGGATGATGGCAGCTTCTTGTCTTCAAAGCAAAACTTTTCTTATTTATCGAATGGTGTTGAGCAGAGAATCAGTTCACATGGAATGACATCAGAAATCTGCATTATTTGTTTTACACGTAAGAGTTATCTTTCAAGATTTCTTGTTAGCAGTGTTAGCCAACAGATACCGAATGAGTTGTATGTTGCTTGTTTTCATTGGGGTATTTTGTATTGAGGGAAAAAAAAACTAAACAAAACCCTTGAGCTGTGTTCTGGAAACCTGGAGAGAATCTGAGACTGAACATTGTCAGAAGTCTTCTTGAGTTACAGGTGTGTAATAGCTACTTTGCCTTGGCAAGATTGTTCTCCATGAAGGTACTTAAATAGGTGCTGTTCTTGAATTGAATTTTGGAATTCTTTATCAACTGCTTCACTGTTTTTTGTGTCAGTGGAATACAGAATATTAGGTCATCTTGCTTCTAAATAGTTGGACTATCTGTCCTTTGTTATTTGAGGATTTCGGCTGCAATGTGAATGAAGTATGTGAAGTGATAGCATTGACTGCAGTTTTAAAAGGACACTGGTGGAGCTGTACTGTAATAAAAGTTCTGGGATGCATCTCCTGAAACCTCTGTTTAGGAAGTGGTATACTGTGTGTGTGGTATGAGCGGGTGAATGATCTCTGTCTGGTGGCACAGCTGAAAGAGGAGGTAGAAGGATTAGGGAGCATCGTGGAGTGAGAAAGAGATGACGAGTGGAGCTGCTCTCTGCTATCTTTTCAAGAAAAGCACTGGGGGACACTTTGTAAGTAGTGGTGGCTTGTCAGCCACTTCCGTGTGCGTGGAACAGAAAGAGGGGTGATTGCATACATGGCTCCCTTCTGAAGGGAACGGAGGGCAAGATAAGCTGACCAGACTCCCAGGGAAAGTCTGCTGTCTCCCTGGGGCCTGGGTCAGGGTTATTACTAGGAAGCTTCCTGGTCTG
Organism: Aquila spilogaster; assembly: GCA_024606505.1. Lineage (NCBI taxonomy): Eukaryota > Metazoa > Chordata > Aves > Accipitriformes > Accipitridae > Aquila > Aquila spilogaster. The sequence goes on along the minus strand of JANHGO010000069.1, from coordinate 17,711,590 downwards.
GTATGGCCCTCTGATTATTACCGACTTATGGTAGTTGGCAGCAATGAGGACATGTATCGAAAGGGTCTTCAGGGCTGAGACTCTGGGGGGGAAAAATGTGTTTACCATCTCTGGAAGAAAGGTTAGCCAACTCAGGAAGAGTACAAAGATGTTGCTAGGATGAAAGCCCAGCAAGGACTTAATCTGGCCACCACTGTTAAAGATAATTGAAAATGTTTTTACAAATACATTAACAGCAAGAGGAGGGCCAAGGAAAATCTCCATCATTTATTGGATGCGGCAAGGAACATCACCACTAAGGCTGAGATTCTCAGTGCCTTTTTTACTTCTGTCTTCAGTAGTCAGATCAGTTATCCTCAGAGTACTCAGCCCATGCCCTGAGTCTAGAGTTCAGTATGCTATGGTCCTGCAGTTGGACTAAATGGTCTTCAGAGGTCCCTTCCATATGAACTTTTCTGATCTGTTCTTAATCCAGTCATGAGAGAGAGAGAGATGAGATAGCAGATTCTCAAGAGCAGCTGAAAGTCATTGCGTACTTACTTGCAGCTCTGAACTACAGACCATGTGTGCTGCTGCAGGAAGATGTAGTGGAAGAGAGTGAAGAATTAGAGCTACTTTAGAAGATGATGCTCACTGCCAGCTTCTGCCTCCTTTGGCAGACTTCCTTGTGTTCTTTCTGTCCAGGCATTCATTGTTATGGCCTACCTCTTTCTTAAGATAAAAATAAATAAAATTCAAGGATGCTGATGAAAGTGCCAGCTCCATGTCCTGACCTAGAGTGGTAGAATGCTAAGCTACTTATGCCAGTGGAAGACCCATCCACTTGCGTGTTAGGTTGATCAGTAAACTGTGATAGATACATTTATGGCTGTCTGTGCCTTCAGAAAGTGTTGCTTGGGTACTGTAGAATGGATCTGTCCAGTAAGCCATAAATGAAAAACGTGTATGCCTTACCTGTCCAAGTGCCTTCATCCTGTGAGCTCCTGCACTTAGTGCCAGTGCAGATACAGCTGAGGACTGACCGATGGAGATTCAACAGAAATGAGTATTTGCTGTTGTTTTGTAACAAAATCAACAATGTCAGTGCCAGAGAGAGCTGCAGGAATGTATAATTAAGGATTTGGGGAATAGGGCAATACTGTTCTTCTCAATATGGCTGTCATGGTTTGCCATCACATTGAATCAGACATTTTGTGAAGTCTTACTGTTTGCCAGTTTTCCGTGGCCTGAGTGTGTGTGACTGAGTTGATTGGAAGAGGGTTTGGCTCTCAGTTTCTGAAAGGCATCTTGTTACATCAGGGTAGCTTCTAAGGAGGGCACAGCGTTGTACTGTGTTGTATGCTTAGTCTTTTGTGGAGCTGCTGCTAATTATCCTCTGCACTGCCTTAGTTACTGGGAATTTTAATAGTCTGTTTGGGTGAGGACAGTAGTTAAGCTGTACTTCATTGTTTTCCCTGCACCTTTTTTGTTTCCTTGCTTTGGATGCAGAATGCGTAGAGATGCAGTGCAAGAGAAATGCTTTACTTGTTTGTACAGTAATCCATCTGCTCTTCCCTCTGTTTTGATCTTGGTCTTATTTCATCTGATAATACTGCTGTGTTGTTTAGCCTGTTAAATAGGAAACCAGAAGGGGAAGTGATCCTGATCAGTCTTGTGCTTAAGTATTTTATTAATGTAACAGGACAGATAAAATTACTTAAAACAACGTTAACGCTGTGTTTCTGTTTGAGTTTTAAAAAAGTTGAGTGTTTTTTTTAAGTGGGAGGTGAGCAGAAGTTTTAGCACAGGAAAAATAAATGAGGGGTTGTCATTCTCTTTTCCTATATCAACCATTTGTGGGCCTTGACTTTAACTGTGAAGTTAGTCCAGTTAATGGACTTACAGAGTGGCTATATTGGAGAGGATGATTAGCAGATGAACTATTCAGAATGCAGTGAGCTGTAACTCAGGATGCTGCATAACTCTTACAGGAAACGGTAAAAATGTGGTTAGTCTTGAATTAAATATGCAAGTCAGGTAATCAAGGTAAGAATCTTTATTTATTACTTGTTAGATCATACTTGAATCGTCTTTCAGTTACTTTCAGAATATTAGTTACTTTCAGAATATTATTTTCTTGAAAGACAATATTCACTCAATTTTACTTTCAAACTTGAAATAAAGAAAATACATTTGCCATACATCTTTAATGAGAGCGTCTGTCTTTGGTGGTGACTTTAAAGCAATTGACTTCTAATAATCTTAGGTATAATGAGGATTTATGTAGGGCTTGATATCAATCAGAAAATGTAAGCACGGAGATTAAAGGTGTTTATTGAATGCAGACATGGAGTGATAGTGACCTCAGTGTAACTCTGACTGTCATATTCTGCTTATAGGTAAAAAGAACATACTCTCATGGTACGTATAGAGCTGGCCCAATGAGACAGATCAGCCTGGTTGGAGCAGTTGATGAGGAAGTGGGGGATTACTTTCCTGAATTCCTTGATATGTTGGAAGAGTCACCCTTCTTAAAAGTAAGGACAGAAGGGAGTAGGGTGGGTGAAGGGGGACAGTGCTCTAGTAGTGTTAAAGTCAAGTGATTGTGCTATGATGTTCACTTAGATAACTGAGTTGTTTATTAAGTGTGTTCACTGTGACAGATAAAGACTACTTTAAATATATATATATTTAAAGTAATTCACTTCAAAATTGTGCCTTGTATTTCCCATTAGTGTACACTGCCATGGGGAACACTTTCTAGTTTAAAATTAGAGAGTCGTAAAGACAGCGATGATGGTCCCATTATGTGGGTACGTCCAGGAGAACAGATGATCCCCGTGGCTGACATGCCAAAGTCACCTTTCAAAAGGAAGAGGTATGTTGAAATGTTTTGCTTGATGATTGTTTGGTTAGTATTCATTTTTTAAAAATTCATTTTACCTCAAACGTTTTGCTGGTTTATATGTTATCTTACTGTAAATTTTTGAAAGCGTTTGTCTCAAAATACATGCTTTTAAGTTGCTTTGCTTTGCAGGAGTTGTTCTTGTTGGTGGTAGCATGGTTTTTATTTTTTTAAATATTTTTGTTTACTGTCTGGCCAAGTGTGCTGCTGGTTCTCTCTAGAGCTTTAAGAGGAATGTAAGGTTACCATCTAAATATTTCTCACTTTCCTTGTGCAATAAACTTATGATATAATGAGGTGAGAACTGCAGGGAAATGTAAATAGGTCTGCAACTATTGATATATGCCAGGAGACTGGTATTGACATTCCTGTTCTTAAGTGTGATTGGATCTTTAAAGACCTCAAGGAACAGGGGCCTCTCTCATCTGAAGGATGACATGTCCAACCTTAAATGCCATCTTTAAGCTTTCTTGTAGTACTGGGTATAAGTACCAGCTAGAGAGTGAGGATGTCCACTGCAGAACTTGAAAATTATGTGGTGTCTTTTGAGCACTGTTCTTGAGGATTCATGTATATAAAGGAAGTAAACAATAATTGAAGCAGGAGTATACAGGGACTGCATAACTGTGAGGGGGATACAGGTAAAGCCCAAGTCTATCTGAAGATGAATTTGGTAAGGCGTGAAGAATGTGAAGGGCAACAGGAGGGACTTCTGTAGGTGTATGTGCAGCAAAGGAAATACTAGGGAAAATTTAGGTCATCTGCTGAATGGGGTCATAGAGACACAGAAAAGAGCAAGGTACTCAGTGCTTTCTTGGCGCTGCTCTTTACTAATGAGATTGGTCTCCAGTATTCCCAGGTCCTGAAGACAATTGGAGGGCCTGGAATGAGGAATGTTTTTCTTAGTGGAGATGAATAAGGAACGTTTTAAACAGAGACAAACAGAAGCTCATGGGGCCTGACAGTATGCACCCGGAATTGCTGTGGGGGTTGGTCACACTGCAAGACTGCTCTTGATTGTCTTTGAAAGGTCACGGCAATTGGCCAGTGTTCTGGAGAACTGGGTATCACTCAGGTATCACTCTAATCTTTCAGATCGAAGGCAGGTATCACTCTAATCTTTTAGAAGGGCAAGAGACAGGACCTGGGGAACTACAGGCCAGTCAACCTCGCCTTGACCATGGGAAGAATGTGACTTTGAGACATGGGGGACAAGAATAGATTTTGGGAGTAGCTAGCATCTGATGATAAATGGGAAATCATGCCTTATCAACCTGATGGTCTTCCTCATGACAGGGAGTAGAGAAGCAGGTGCTGATCTCTTTGGAGACACCAATAAGAATCCAAGTGAGTGGCATGGTGCTGTGTCAAGGGAAGATCATGCTGGGGAGTAGGGAAAGGTTCTTCACAAGAGGCTGGTCGGGCACTGGTACAGGCTCCTTAGGGCTGCTGCGGTCATGGTACCGAACTGCCAGAGGTCAGGAAACGTTTGAACAATACTTTCAGACACAGGGTTTGAATTTTAGACTTGATTCGTATTGGTCCCTTCCTACTCCATTTGTTCTGTGAATCCGTTCTAATCTACAACTAATTGACTGGCGTAATGGATGAGAGTAGTGTTAGGGATGTTGTTTATCTTGACTTTAGCAAGAATTGAACACCTGTCTACCCTAACTGCCTGACACTCAAATTAATGAAGGACAAATTAGATGGAGAGTGAAAGAACTGGCTAAATTTCTGTGTCTGAAGGGTTGTGATCAGCAGCTCAAAGTGTAGTTGGAGGGTAGTTTCTGTTCAACATTCCCAGTAATGGTGGGACAGTATACACCCTCAGCAAGTCTGCAGACAGTATAAAATTGGAAGGAGTGGTTGATGTACAAGAGGGTTGTGCTGCTAAGCTAAGCTGGAGGGATCTTAACAGGCTGGAGAAAGTAGGCCAACAGAAGTCTTATGAGGTCAGCAGAGGGAAGTTAGGAATCTTGAACCTATGAGGGAATGTGCACCAGTTCAGGCTGGAGACTATCTGAAGAGCAGCCTGGTAGACAAATACTTGCCAGTCTTCATGAATGACAAATTGACTGTAAGCTGTCACTGTGCCTTTGTAACGAAGCAGGCCAACAGCCTTTTGAACAGGATTACCAGGAGTACTGTCAGCATGCTGATGGGAGGTTATTCTTTCCCTTTATTGGTGTTACTGGTGTAGCACATCTCAAGTGTTGTGTCCTACTCTGGGCTCACCAGTTTGAGACTGACATGAGCATACTTGAGCAGATCGGGTGACGTGCAGGTTGGTTACTGGAAGAACTGGGATTTAGCCTTGTGAAGGGAAGGCTCAGCTGGTATCACAGCAGTGTGTAGAAGCATCTGATGGGGGGGAGGAGGGAGAATCAGACTCTCTTTCAGCAGTGCCTGGTGACATGACAAGAGGAAATGGGCACAAGCTGAATTGGAAGAAATTCCATTTAAAATAAGAGCAGCAAAGCCAAACTGTTTTACTGTATGGGCAGTTGAACCCTAGAAGAAGTTGTCCAGAGCTTGTGCAGTCTCTGCCCTTAGAGATGCTCAGAACTTGACTGGGAGCAGTCCTGAGCAACCTGCTGTAGTTGCTCACAGGAAGGTAGACCACGCACTGTCTAGGTGTCACTTCCAACCTTGGCTATCATGGGATTCTGAGTAGCTCCTGAAAAAATGTTTTGCGGCACACAGTATAGGCTCTAGCTGGGCAGGAAAAGATCTTGTGGCTCTGCTCACATCTGTGCTGTGTCCTCTGTGTTCATTAAACTATGAAGAAATAATCTTTCTGCTTCTAGTTCTGTAATGTGGAATTAAATATGCACGCGCATTTTCCAACTGTTCAGTGGAAACATAAATGGTAAGAGCTGCTTGAGGAATGGTTGCGATGTTTGTCAAACTGTTGTACACATTGTTAGCTGAGTAGAAGATGAATGCTCTTATAGCATGGCTCAGGCCAGGTTGAAGGCCCAGGCTTGGACTTCAAATGTGAAACTCCTGAGTGTTTTGTCAGGGCATGTAGATGAGAGAGGCTGAGTCATTAGGGCCTTTTAATGTACTTAGGAACCTGACTAATGTTTTATTTGCTTCAGTGTTCTGATTTTTGCTTAGCTCATTACATATTGTTACTGTCTTTCTCATTTAACTGTATATTCTCACGGTCCTGTTGGCTGTGGGTAGAAATTAGGTGATTAAGGGAAATTTCTGTATCACCAATATTATTTTTCTTATACAGAACTACCAATGAAATAAAAAACTTGCAGTACCTACCTCGAACCAGTGAACCACGTGAAATGCTGTTTGAAGACCGGACACGAGCCCATGCGGATCACATAGGACAAGGTTTTGAACGACAGACTACAGCTGCTGTGGGAGTGTTGAAGGCTGTGCACTGTGGAGAGTGGTATGTGTTGACTGACTTACTCGGCTAGGCATCTGGAAAATATTTACCTGAATTTCCATTTATTATCAGACGACAGAGCACTGAATAGGCTAATCTAGCATTAGAGGTATTTAAATAATACTTTGTAGATAACTGGATTTTTTTTCTGTATCTCTTCGCACTAGCTGTGCTTGTCTGCCCTTTAAAAGATTGCGTACAGCCTTGCTGCGTGGCTGAAACTAAAAAGGTGTCTTGCGGTGGCAGTTTAATAGCTGTGATTGAATTGCTGTGATTAAGTTGATGTTGGATGTAAAAAATACTTCAAACTTTGTTTTAATTTTAATAACATATGCAGGTTGAGCTGAATTTCTGCTTCAGTGGTGTGGATGAAGACCTTTTGGTAATTCTATGTGTTGTCTGGAAATGAGCAAAACTTCTGTTTTTGCTTTAAAGTCATGGCTTCTATAACATCACACGAGAAGAATCTTCTTGGAGACTGTACGATGGTTTTGAGTGTCTCCCTGAAATTCCCATATGCGATTCAGGAGATGAATTTACCTTGTTAGATGCTGTTTACATTTTGACCGAATAAAGAAACCCCAAAACCACGTGGGCTCTGTCGCCCAGAACAAAGAATCATTGTTTCAGGAACTTCTGACCTTGATTTGGGGGAATGACCTTAGTTTTGGAGGTGACATTTGTATACTTAAATGCAACCACCTTTTGCTCTTTGTCTTCCTGCCCAGAATTCCCTTTGGATGAGATAATGTGAATTTGTTACAGTGCAAGAGTTAAATGAGATAGGAAATAATTGCCACTGGGAAAGAACTGGATTGCTCAGAAGTTAACGTGTTCTTATTTCAGGCACTGAGATTTTACAGTTTACTTCCTTGTCAGGTTCATGACAGCTGGACTTCAGAATCCTGGCTTGTTCTGGTTGTGAGAAGCTGGAGTGAGTTAAGATTGAGGAGTGGTAGCAGAGCAAGAGTTGGGCTACTGTATAAATTTGAGGGAGGTGTGTATGAGGGAAGGTAGGGAGAAAGCATATCAAAGCTTTATCAAGGAAACTGTGAGAAAGCAAACTTGATTACCTTAGAAACTATGGAGAATTTAATTTGATTTGAATTTGTCTGGGAACTTCCTATCCTCACCCTGTCCCTCTACAGCAAGACCTTCCTGTCCTGGATATCATTAAGTTTCCATTTACATTCTACAAGTAAGTTTTCCCACCTTTTATGCTTTTCAGAATGAAACGACCATCTTCTCTTCTAGGTTGGAGCTTGTGGAAAAGAGAATCTATCCAACCTCCATTAGAACTCAGTTTAAACTTATTCATGTATAAATTGAAAAGCGATCTGAAGATAGGCAGAACTACCAAACAACTTCAGTTTAAGGGAGACAAAAAAAGTAAGAATCAGCATTTCACTTTAGCGTAGAGACTGAAAATGCATCTTTTAATGCAGGAAAAAATTGGAATTGATATGTAATAAATTGCCACTTGCTACATGAGTGACATTGAGGCTCTGGAGGGCAACAAAGCTGTGAGGGGTCTGGAGCATAAGTCTTATGAGGAGTGACTGAGAGACTGGGATTGTTCAGTCTGGAGAAGAGGAGGCTCAGGGGTGACCCAGTCTCTCTCTACAAGTGCCTGAAGGGAGGCTGTGGTGAGGTGCGGGTTGGCTTCTTCTCCCATGTAGCAGTGATAGGATGGGAGGGAATGGTCTTAAGTTGCACCAGGGGAGATTTAGGCTGGATGTTAGGAAATTTCTCTTCTCTGAAAGCACGGTCAAGAGCTGGAATGGGCTGCCCAGGCTGGTGGTATAGTCACTGTCCCTGGTGGTATTCAAGAAATGTTTAGATGTTGTACTGAGGGACATGGGATAGTGGGAAATATTAGTGATAGGAGGATGGTTGGACTGGATGATCTTAGAGGCCTTTTTCGACCTTGGTGATTCCGTGATTCTCTGTAGAGGAGAGAAAAATACAACACGACTGACAGAATGAAAATGATTTATTTCAAGCTAGATTTGACCTCTGTGGTAACAACTTCTTTCCCTTTCTACCTGTCAATACAATTCTGAAAAGGCGCTGCACTGTACTTTTTCAAAGGAAACTAAACAGGGCTTATAATGACAAGACATCATTATTTCAATGCAGCACGTTAAAATAATTTCAGATATTATCTTTACCATGGCTCTTAAACTGTGAGGTGTTCTATACTAAATGAAGCAACGTGTGGAAATTTTGAGAGCCTTAAAGTGAAACTTGGAGACATGCCAGGAGTGATGAGGGCACTACGGAAATAGAAACACACGTAACAAAGAGATACCATATATGAAAATATTTTCTTTTTTGTGATGAGAAAATAAATCAATTCCTAGAGTTGCTGAACTGAGTGGTTAGTTTGTGTTTAGTGTAAGAGTAAGCTGAGCATGGAAAAATAGCTTATTGGTGCTTGTAGGGGAACGTATGTGTAGGAAAGCACTTAAAAGATAAGAAATTGCTTCCCTCAGCTGCTGAATTGTTTGGGAAGTGCTGGCCATGGTTGTGATGTGAATCCTTGTTCTCATAGACTTTAATCTTGGGTTTTGTGGTCAGAGGAAACCAAAGAAGAGGAAACATGCTTTACTTTATGTTCCGGGTGCAGAGTACCAGTAGGGGTGGTACATGTGCTTGTTTTGTTTAGGTACTTCTTGGGCAAGAAGCATCTTTGTAGTTATTTAAGGGTCTCTTCTATACCTACAATTGAATGCTTATATGGACAGCTTACCTTACCTTGAAGAATTTGTGACTGTGCTTGTCAACTGTTTCGAGAAGGAAAACAAACATAATGTGTCCTTATCAGCTTTATGAAGGGATTGTGCTGTTATGAGATCGAAATTCTTTCTTTATGGGCCAGCAACATCATTTCCTCCTGCAAATCGTTAGGAGTGTAAAACTGTGCTTACTGCTCAAGTGATAGAAGTGGTAATTACATTTCTGGCCAACTTGGATATTTTTAAAGGATCGGAGCAGGAAGCCTTGCGATCCCTTGTACTCCTGGTATAACCATGGAAGTAGTAGCGAGGTTGCTTACTGTGGCCAGGGCAATTTTGACATTCATCACCGAAGTTCTATGTGAGCTGAATTAATGAGCGTAAGGAGGTAGATGGTGTAACCCAGAGGCTGCTGATGAGTTAAACTGGAATTCATTTAGTAGTTGCTAGGTGTATTAACATTAGGTGGTTTAACGAGAGTCTGCTAGAGAAGGTGGGGAAGGAACTGTTGAAAAGTTTTTGGGGATAGACAACAGAACTGGAAACAAAGGTATTAATTATTTAGAAGAAGAAAAAAAGTTACTTCTGTTTTCCCAAATATGACAAGCTCTTCATCTGGGATTTTCTTAAATTACTGCAGTGTGACCTTGTTTAGTTGAATATAAATTGTAGAAAAGCTCTGGCTTTTACTGGCAAACATTTTAAGGGCTGTACTACACTGGATTCTGACAAGTGCTGGTGTTAGGATCGTGCTGGTTACTTCTTACTGTTTTCCTACGTGATATTAATTGTTCATCAGAACTTCAGTGTCTGTGAAGTGTTCAGCTGTGGAAACAATACAGTCTGAACAGTGAGCAGATAAAGGGCGGTCCTGAGGGGATGGGCTTGGGGTGTTGGTTGATGGAAGAACTTAACATGAGCCATCAATGTGCGCCTGCAGCCTGGGAGGTCAAGTGTGTCCTGGGCTGCATCAAAAGAGGGGTGAGGGAGGGGGTTGTGCCCCTCTGCTCTGCCCTCGTCAGGCTGCAGTGCTGTGTTAATGCTGTTAGTGCTTCCCTATACGGTGAGAGAAATTTCTTTAATGCTGCTGTACTTAACGTGAATGTTTCTGACCTAATCCTTAAAGTTTGTAATCCCAAATTTGTTCTGAAAAGTCAGAGCAAAAAGAGCCTAGCTTTCAAAGAATGAGGCTGAAGGAAAAGAAGTCTTGCCATACGTACTTCTGGCAGTGCTCTAGTAGGGGTTGTCATGGGCTTTTCCTAGGCCATCTCTTAGTTTAGATTGAAAGTCTTTTTGGACATCTGAGTGAACTATTTTCCTACCATTTCACTTGCTTCACATTGGACAGAATATAACCTCAGAGTTGTGCTAATGATCATGTTTGCAAATGCAGAATTAAAAATTCCCTGGCAATTTTTCTGTTTATAGGAAGAATGTGATATTTTGTGATAGGATTGCAGTACAGAGTTAGTAATGCATTCCGTTGCTCATGTATTTAGGCAGGGGGAAAAGTAATGATTTAAACAATCATTTACTGTCCTGTGTACTGCATTATGCTTAAAACACTGAGGAAACACTGCTGTGAGAACTTTGCTTTGGGTTGCAGTCTTTTTTAGTATGTGAATGTTCTCTATATGTACATCTGAGTTGAGTTCACTTAATTTGCAAATGACATTAGCTCCAAATGCAGATACGTATTCTTGCCTAATATAAACTGTACTAAATGTCTTTATACAGTTATGTTTTTATCTTTTAACTGTTTTATAAAAAGTAGATTCATGTAGCAAGTATTTTCATGCTGTTGATTAGAGCTGCTGCTTCTAAGCTTTTTGCTTTCAGTGCTGAAAACCTCTTCATGAGGATATAGAAACAAATGGAGTGAGATGTTTCCATCTTCATAAAATTGCAAGTAAAATATGTGATGTAAAGAAGTTCCCAGTAGTTGAACCAGGCCTTTTTTCTCTGAAAATAGCTTAAACTGTTGTTTATTTTTTTCTTTATTGAGGTCATGATCTGAATCAAATGAATGTATCTCCTCAGTTTAAAAAAGCCCAATCAACTTTGTGTCACTGCCTGCCTCTTAGGACAAAAACAATACCACATGTATGCAAAAACCATGAATGATTATCTTCCAGTGCTTTGAAAACATGGTCAGCAAACTATGCAGTGTGCTCAGAAACACATGGAGCTGTTCTTCCTTGGTGAGCAGATCCCGCTGGTGGCCCAGCTGGGGGGGCAGGAGGGCACCCAGCTCCACAGGGACATGCAGCTGTTGCGCTGTCCCTGCATGGCAGTCAGATGCAAAGAGCATCTCATCAACAGATGTTTCTTAAAACCCTCTGGGGGGGAAGAAATAAATCCCTCAAAACCACATGCAAAGCTTAGTTTTATGTGTTAATGTAGAACTGAATTTGATTTTTTTAGATTGGGAAGTGGTAAGGATTGTAGCTGGTGTTTTGTTAACTAATTCTAGATAATTCCTCTAGGGGCATTATTATATAAATGGCGTTTCTTTCAGAGCAGTGCTGTGGGACAAGAGGTAAATTCCTCTAACAGTTTGAATAATCAGGGAAGCCGTAATTCAGGTCTTGCTCCTCTGTAGCTGTCTAGTGAGTACAGGTACCGGTGTATTTTCAGGGGATGTTGTGAAGGACACTGGTACTTGCTGCTCGCTGGCATTGTAGCACATGAATGCAGAAGAAGCTTTATTATCAAGTCTGAGCAGGGTCTGTGAGGCTGAGATACTGAGCAGTGCTGGCAGCAGTCTGATTAGTGTTACGGCGTGCTTTGAGGAACCTGATGGGAGTGCAACACCAGAAAGTGTTGGTGGAGTAAGCCCAGCATATCTGGGGCACCTGTCTTTCAGCAGCAAGGCAGATGGAGGTCAGTAAAAGTACGGAGCTTCGACTGTTCGTTGCTTCTTATGCTAGCGTTTGCTTAAGAAATGAAAAACAGAGAAAATGTGGATAATTAATTTAATCAGTATCGTGACCTCGTGATTGAGAACTAGCCATTTCAGTCAGCTTTTATTCTCTGAAGTGTGGGTTGTGTTAGAATTGCTGAGTTTATTTTTAGATCTGCTTTATCCTTTGTTGAAGAGAATAATAAAGGAAGTCTGCAAACGTGTTAGTTTCAGCCTCTGACCGTGCAATTCTTGCCCTCCTGTAGGTCTGAGCAGCCTCGTATAACCAAAGATGTAATTTGTTTTCATGCCGAGGACTTCTTAGAGGTAGTTCAGCGCATGCAGTTAGACTTGCATGAGCCTCCGCTCTCACAGGTAAGCGTGCTGGGAACCATTCATTGAGTGTCCTCTGCAAGTCCTCAAATGAGGCATTCACCCTTAATTTTTTTTCCTTTTTTCCCTCCAGTGTGTCCAGTGGGTTGATGATGCAAAACTGAATCAGCTGCGAAGGGAAGGCATTCGATATGCCAGAATTCAGTTATTTGATAATGACATTTATTTTATCCCAAGGAATGTTGTGCACCAGTTCAAAACAGTGTCAGCGGTGTGCAGCTTGGCTTGGCACATCCGGCTCAAGCTGTATCACTCGGAAGAAGAGCTCTCTCAAAATGCAAGCACTCTCGAAGCAGGGACCTCTGCAGACCCCAAGTCTTCGGTGATGGGACTTCAGACTGACAACAGGATTTGTACAATAAGCAAAAATACCTCCGAAGACGCCAAACTTTCAGACGTTCTGCAGCAGGAATTTGTGTCGATAAAACACGAACCTATTACGTCTCACCGAATAAAAGAGGAACCCATGAATGTTGATGTTGCTGAAAAGACAGTGGCTCCCCATGATAGCAGGGGCCAGAATGTTCAGACTCGATTGGATCAGGTTGAATTGACGGCGTTTAAGTTGGAAATGGATTCCAAATTTGAAGCTGGCAACAAGGACTTACAAGGCAAGTTGTGCCCTGGGAGTCACGTGCATCCGGATGATACGAGACAACATAGTTCATATCCAAAACTGCATGGACAAAGAGAGGATGATTTTTTGTGCTAAATTTGTATATATTGTTTTAAATTCCTTTTTAAACTTAATGATGTAATAATGTAAAGATCCATAAGGTCTGTGAGGCGAGTTTGTGACTTGCCTTCGCATCTGTTACAGAAGATAGTTATGTAGCTTTGTAACATTCCTCAGTGCCTGTCCATAA
>JANHGO010000069.1:17683250-17698235 GCA_024606505.1 Aquila spilogaster | reverse complement strand
CAGGCTTTTCCATAGAGCTTATTTATACCAATTTTTTCATTTTAAATGTGTCAGCACTGTAGTGTAAATATCTTTTTTAAAAAAATCTTTTTAGTGTGATTTATACTGAAATGTGAGCCGCTTAATAAAGGTTCATAATAACAGATTGGTTTTATTTTTGGGTCTGCAAAAAATAATTCAGTTAAACTGCCTCTCTAAATGGTTATGTTTCTACCTGCACTAATGCATAGGATACCCTTACACCATTGTGGGGTGAGCAGCTGTAGCAAACTGAGGTAGAGCTGAGGCATTCTTTGTAAATGGAGATTAGTCAGAATGTAAAATCAGTTCTCCCTTCACAGGATTCCTTACAGTTGCTCATTAAAGGCACTCCGCAGACTCCTGCTGTCAGATGTTAATATGGAACAGAGAGGCAAACCTGCCCCTGTTGTGGAGGGCAGTCGGACACCCCCTGGGCTCCAGGAGCGCGATCAGTAACTGTGTGCATCTCTCTAGATGAGCTGGTGCAAGGGAGCAAAGTCCCTTCTACCTTTGCCTCTTCCCCTGCTCAAGCCACGGTTAAGGCAGTTCTATTTCATGTCAACAAAAACCAACCCCCCTCCCCCCAATTAAGTCAGTTAATCTGACTAAAATTTAAAAAAAGAATATTTAAATGGTAACTTTTTCACGTATAAAGGCCTCAACTTTAGTAGTGACCTGTAATTGACAGAGATGCATTTGGATTTTAATTGCTCCCTATGCCGATAGCGCCAGGCAATAAAGATGCTTGCCAGTGTGTCTAGTAGGAAGATTCCTCATGAGTCCCAGTTTGGAAGCAAGAGTTATTTCATTAAGAAAATAACAGTGGTGTCCAAGTTAACTGTTTGCCTCTCTCCCCACCTATGGAATGCTTGAATTCTCTTAAGCCATGTTCTGAGGGAAGAGGATTTCAAGGCTAGCTAGCATCTGATGTGGTAATGGCAAAAACTGTCACTGAACCTACTTAATTCTTTGTGTAACATATTACTGTATAGTTCAAACACATCTGAATGATATTTCTTTTTCAGGTAGCTACAAATAGCAGTAAACTGCCCTACAGCCTGTCCTCCAGCTAAGTATTTAAAACATAAGATCCTAGGCCTGTTGTTATTTCCAAAGCCCTCTGTATCTGTTGTTTTTTTTTTCCTTTGTATTTTTTCCCTATAACTTTCTGAAAGTTGTACATCCTTATGTACCTACTTTATAACCTTTGCACTTAGTGATCACTTTGGCTTCATTTGTAGCAACAGAACAATGTGATTTCCAGGTGATGTCTAATTCAACTACCTGAGGCCCTTTTGTTGAAATGTTTTTTGCTTATAGGTTGTTAAAATTCAAAATGTTACTGCTTACTTACTCTGGCACTAAAATCAGCCATTTAACGGATGAGTGCCCTGATTTCTTTAAGTCTAAAATAGGTCTGTCAAAGAATTATTAATTACATCAATATTTGAATTATTGAATATTACTCCTACATAGCCATAATTACGTATTAGAGAAGCAATAGAAACATGAATCTCTTGGATGTGGCTAATATATCCTTAAGTCTTACTGCTGTTTTCTTTAATGCTGGCTAAGAGATTACTACCGGTTTTGCAGCCTCAGGGATCTTGCTTTCCCCTCATGCCATGAGCAAATGATTCATGTGTGACATGGTAAGTTATTAATCTAGCAGATTCTGATTTGAGAAATTAATTGGTTCGTGTAAGAGTTTGAGCCTTCCTGATAGTAGAAATGTGGTCTTGGCTCCTGTTGTGTTTTCTGGATTATCTGGAAACTTCCACCCGTAATCTCTTTGGCTTTATGAACATCTGTACACAATTATGTAGCCTTCCATTCCTGTTCTCTGTGCCAGCCGTTGGAGAACAGTAAAAGAGAAGAGCTGCCAGTTGTAGTTTGCACCAAGCGTGCAGCTTTCCACCTGGGTTAGCAGAAGGCTCCAGCTTTATCAATACCATCCTTGCCAGATACTGCTCTTTTAAAACAAAAACAAAAAAAACCCCACCACTACCAACAACAAAAAAACCAAACCATAAAACAACCCAACTGTTTAGTTTAATTAAAAAAAAAAACAAACCTTGTTTGTATGCTGGTGATCCATATGCTGATCATTCATTCTGGTTCAAGTTTGTTTGGGTTTTTTTCTTAAATCTGCCAGATTTTACTAAAGTAAACCCTTGACAGCAAGCAACTTCCTGCATCATAGGCCCTGTCCGAACTGAAAAAATAAATCTTTGAAAATGGTTTAGCAAACAGACTTTACACTTAAGAGTAAAACTTTATTTCCTTTTGAAGACCTGCTCAGCGGTCTTGGCTGATCATGGCCTCAAACTTCTGCTCAGGTTATGTCTTGGTTCTGAAATTTTTCCTTTGAACTGCCTACATCTTCAACCTATTTTTTTTCTTTTTTTTAATCACTTTCAGAATTTTAAGAGATTAAAAAAAGTGGCAGTTTTTCCACTTTTTATGCATCCTTTATTTTTGATTTTAGAGGCAGACTAGATTCTCCTTTTTAGACAGAATTCCTTGCAGACAGAATATAAACAATACCGGGATTACCAATGGCTATCAGAACTCCCTTTGTATTCAAAGGTGTAGACAGTCTCGGTTGACTGGCTATATTAGTGTGTACTTCTTTCTTTGTTTCTTTTTAAAAAAAAAAAAAAAAAAAGTTTTTGTCCTCTACTGTGGTGTATTCATTTTGATGCGGTTGTTCTTTAAGAGGGGAGTACCTTTTCTGAGGATTTCAGCTCCCAAATTGTTCATTAGTCTGACAAAGGTCTTGCTTTGGTTTCACGTGGTCCTATGCTATAACCTTTATTCCTACCGCATACAAATTCATATTCAGACTTTGCTTCAGCAATAAATGGTTCATGCCTTCTGATGTACTGAAACTAGTCTTTGCTTATTGCTTGTCCCCCCTCCCCGGATTTCAGTTATATAGAAATCTTTCTGTTATTTTGGCTGAAATCTCCAGTTTAGTTTTAGTTGTCTCTCTTGGCCCTTCCGCAGATTTCTGCAAAATCTGCTTAAGGCCTATTGCCTGTACTGCAATGGTATTGACATCTGTGCGTTTGCAGTGGTGTTCCAGTTAATGACATGATGTGCAGAAGTTTAGACATGTTCTCCTAGATACTGGTTCCATATTTGTGGGTAGCAAAGAATTGCATTGTTACTGCTGCTACCCAATAGCTTTCAAGATGGTAGCTGCTTTTTTTTTCTTTTTTTTTTTTTTTTTTTAAATTACTGGATCTTTTGCATTTCACTGGCAACTGACTTCATGTGTTACATACAAGTGTTACTCAGTGTTGTGTCATCCTCCAGCCCTCCAAATGCCTGCAAATTGACTCCTGAAACAGCATTTTCATTACAGGTACTGCTGGCATGCAGATTTTCCCTTCCTTGTTACTATAGTGAATATTTCAATACTTCTTTAACTGAAATATTAATTCTATCTAGTATTAGAAATAAAGTATTATTTCAGAGGGTGATGATTTAAGTATTCATCTGTGAAAGAATTCCTTGGTGATAAATAAATAAAATTGATTTTTAAGCAGATATACATGTGCACAGTAAATAAGTTGGCATTGCAAATGATGTAGAAGATGGAAACATGAAACAGTAGAATGCTGTGAAACAGATCTGAACATTACAGATCTGGAAAACTGAGTAAGTCTTCCAAGAAACACAGGACTGGTATTCATTGATCAAAATGACTGTTTTCTAATATCTGCATGTGAATAAGGATGCTGAATCAATTGAAATAAATCTGTGTTTTCTCCATGCTCCTTGGCAAAATAAAGTGTTGTGAGAGAGTAGGCTACCACCTGACCCTACTAGGATGAAAACTGTACTAATTCTCATAAAGAGATAAAAAACTTTGCAGGCTTCTCAAGTGTAATTTTACTCATTTTTTCTAGTGGTCAGATGTGTAGAGAACCTTGTCTTTAGGCTGACCACCGCCTGTTACCTTACTGTGAATGTAAACAAGTTGGAAATGGAAAGGACAAATTTTCACTGACCTATGCTTTGCTGTGAATGACGCTGTTGAGAATGTTTTCTTTGATTGTGAGTCACTGTGTTCAACTGATATTTTATTACTTTCTCAAATGGATGAAATGCACTTTAAAAACTGTATAATAGGCGATACTGATATTTTGTGCAGATCCCACTGAAATTGGAGCATACATGGGAATATTTGGGAAACTTTGATTCCCACCAGTCACTCATTTCATTTTTCATAGAAATGCAAATTATTTTGTGTTCTGTTCAGAAGCAGCAGCTTCACAATATCTAGGTTGCTATTTCTATTAGAATCATCAGGGATACTGACTTTGCAGATTTAGTGTATTATATTCTAGCCACTGTTTTTCTCTGTGCTATGATGCTAATATTTCCTCTGCTTTGGAGCTGTGCTGTACTTGAGTGCCAGCTAGACATTGATCTTCTCATGTTCTGGTCATGCTGATAGATGAGCCTACTGATGAGGGCATTAGTCCTTTAATATTTGGTGTACAGTTATGATAATCTGATACAAACATTGATTAAAACAGCAGTTTAAACTTCTATTTTTATCAAGTTTGATTTTTCAATAACTATTTTGATACTATGTTTTCTCTTACCAATTAATTTCTAGTCCACCGGAATGAAAGGGCAATGTTTGGTAGAGCTTAGGCCTGTGTTTTAAGGACTATGCTTTTTATGGCCATTGTTTTATCTGGTTGTATTGAGACAAAATAGGGGAGTTAGCTGAGAAAAGCTATTCCCTAAGTATCTCAAGAAGAAAACCTTAAGAATTAGACCTGTGTGTGTAAGACTAATGTAACATAAGTCAAGGCTGCTAAAGCTGTATCCTAGGCATGTAGTAACACTCAGGTACTTGTCTAATCGATGCAGTTGAGAGCTTTTGTTAATCTCGGAAATGAAATTTTTAGACTAAAACCCATCTTTTAGCAGTGATTTCTTTATAAACTTCAAAAGGAACACTGATGAAACCTAATACAGGTAAACTAAGCTTGGGTTCTCATTTCTTCCCTGTTTCTTGCTCTTACGCTGTTCTGTGCTGTACAAAGACTTTTCTTACATTTGCCTGCTTGTGAGGTTGGTTTTGTTAGAAAAGGCAGACCAAAGGAAATAGCATTACTGCATTGCAGATTTTTTTTCTACTCTTTATCCAACTTCAGTACAAGGAGAAAATGTTGAGTTAATACTGAATAGCACTCTGGTGGTCCAAATGCAATGGTTCCTTAAATTGCCTTAGTCCGCAAACCCTGATGCTTTTCAGCAGCAAGTTGATACCCAGGCCTGTTCAGGTCTAAAAGGCTCGTATGGAAGACAAAATCTATCCAAACCTTAACACAATAAAGGTACAGTAAAAAGGTACAAACACTCTTTTTCCAACTCAGTGCAGTTATTTTTACCTCAATCTTAATTTAAAAAAAAAAAAAAAGTGTGATGTGTTACATGATAGTGCTATGCTTTCAAAGAACTAACTTCTGCGGATGCAGTTATTCAGGAGCTTTATTACTGAAAAGCAATATTATTTGTTCCCAAAATATAGTGGTGTTGAAATAGGTAATGCCTGATGTTAGAATTCAGAGTTTCTGGGAGTCTCATAGATTTCACTGTCATCAATACCTTTGTGTCACTCAACTTTAAAACTGGGTAAATATGAAAATTTCCATGAAGTTACTTGTACGATTTTGTTTCTGTACTACTATGCATATACATCAGAAAACACCACTGCTTTCATCTCTTAAATTGTTGTGTAACTTAGTCCTGTGCTAGCTTATTTTTTAATATTGTCACCCAAGCCTCGCATTGCAGTTTGGGTGCATGTACACATGTTCTTAGAGCATTCAGGTTAAAGTTTGTTGATGGGATAAGAGGGATGTTTATGTCATATAATTGCATTTTTCAAGTATGAAAAGAACAGAAGGCTGGATCCTAGTCTAAAATGGTGACAAATCAAGAAAAGCAGTATGAATAGGTGATTGAAAATTTCAGTTTCACGATCTCTCACACATGTGCATTGAGTATTTTCCTTAATCGGACAACAGTAGATACTCACCTACAATGCATGCTGAAGTGTTCAAGCTTGTATAAATGATATGAAGAGAAATAAATGTAGAATATATATCTCCATATACAATATATATAATCAATATATATTATGTATATAATATATATATATCATCAATATATGATAAATACTTCAGTTTCATTTCAGAACAGCAAGCTATTGAATTGCATTTTAAAACAAAGCCCATGAAGGCAAAGTTCTCCCCTCCATGCCCTGCATCGGCTGCTGCAGGTAGCTGAGATGAGGTTGTTCCCTAGTGCGCTGGGTACTTGGATCCGCATTTCTTTCCACCCATTTCTTGCACATCAGCATAAGCCATCTCAGTATCAGCTTTCCCTTTTCCCTGCCAACTTCGTCAAATCTGCTCTTTGCTCATTTTGTTCTGTTTAACGAAGATCAGTCAGTCAGTCCGTGAATTTAAGTAAAGGTGTGAGCACTCTCTCCATTTCAGAGCTGTGGACAGTGCCTTTGAGAACAGGGTGATTGCAAATAGAGGTAATTCCTGCAGCAAACCTCTGGAAAGGTCTAGGTGGGCTACGGTGTGCTTTGTATCCTAAGTCCTTTTGAATTAAGTTCTGATATCACAAAAACATGAGATTGCGTGTACAGAGGTGTTGGCACAGTTTAGGTCAGTTAAATCTGATATGAAATACTAAGTCAAAAGGGATATTAATTTCTGTTACCAAAGTATCTCTGAATGACTAGGAACTTGCAAACAAAGTTGAGCACTTCAAAAAGGCTGTGTCCTGAAGACAGCTTGTGCTAAAGGAAATCAGTTTGTGTGTGACTTCTGTAGGACACCAGAAAGAGATGCCTGCTTCAGCTTTCAAAATCACTGTCATGTATTTCAAGGTTTGTAAATGTTTAAAAAAAAAAAAAAGCCAAACCCACAACCAAAAGACTGAAATTGTTGATCTTTTTCTATTGAATTAGAGGCAGCAATTAAAAGGAGATTTGGAACAACTGTGTTTGGCATCTCTAATTAACTAGAATCAAACTTCCAGATAATTGTTACATCTGTGGAATAGAAGGGGTTTATTAAGGGGGCAGAGTTGCCATTTGTGGCCCATCTTGCTAATCATATACCAAGTCCTAATGAGGCTAGTTCTTATTCTTCCTTCATTTGTTGTGTGAAGCTGTCACGATCTGTTAACATCATCAGCTTGACTGAGGAAAGCTGCTCTGCTCTTCTGAGCAGTATGGGTTTTTTTGGCATTGTGTGAACAAGGCTTTTTTTGCTTTTTCTTCTGTGATAATCATCAGCTGGGGGAGGACTGGGCACTCAGTTTTATGCTTGGTGCTGTAACATACCATACGGAGATGCGTGTGTGTGTATATGTATGTATGTGTATTAAGTGCTTAAATGCTTGTTATGTATTTGCATCAATGTTTAAGTGGTTCATAAAAGTTTACCTTAACTGGAGGTAGGTCTTTAAACACTCTTCTTCTCCATGGATTTTTGAAGCATCCAGTAAAAATGCCACATGAGGTCTAGCTTGCCTGCCATGGGCCATAACTGGAATATTGTATCCTAGGAAGCTCACTGACCCTAGTTTCCATTTGACAGAACTGAAGAACTGCTGAAGAGACCTAACTTGGATGTGCAAATTAAGCATATTTTCTCTATACCATATGTATACACACATACGTATACTTACATATAGCATGTATCTGTGCGTGCTTGCTCTCGCATTTCCTATATTCAGCAGGCCCAAGAGCACATATCGAGGTGAATACTTTTCCCTCTCCCTGCAGCTAGTCCTCATCACAAGTGCCATTTTAAGTTGAAAAATCACAAAGATGGTAAAGGAAGCCAGTTCTTCAAAGGAGCCTCATATGAGTGGGCAGAAAGTCTGTCAAACAGAGAGCAAGGCCCTTCCATGAACTATTTCTCAGAACTAAGTAGGGCATAGATACACCTCCACAAAAGAACTGTTCCTCATAGGTACTGAAGCAAAAAGAGATTTATAAATGGTAGTTTCAGCTCCCCATAAATTATCTAATGCTTATGAACTGGGGCCAAGCACCCCCTGCATTTGCTCAGTAAAAGTCAATGCATTATTTTTACTATAATAAAGGGGTTATAAATATTTTGCATTTTTTGTAACAGCTAATGCTTAGAAAGATTTTTTTCTGTGTCATTTCTTAGTTTCTCCTTTAGCAAGGTAGGACTGTCAACCACTATGAAGGAAACATGACTTAAATTCTTTCTAAAGATCATTTGTTACCTGATGATCTGAATTGAGATCCATTGCCTTAGAATGAACAGGTTCTTTTCTTAGATAAAGCCCTTTTGGCAGTCTTTAACAATATGCTTCCCATGTATTTATGCCTACATCTCTCTGAACAGCAAGAGTAAACACAAACACTTCAGGAAGATTTTTTTTTTTTTTTTTTTTACTGACAAGTACAGTTGAATGTACATAATTAAAATTTTATTTGTGAGACATTTCAACATAGTCACCTCCTCTGACCTTAGGCTATTTTTCCAGGGCTGTTTTCATTCACTAGACACTCTTTTGTACCTAGGAACTGTAAATGATCAGCATCTTCAGCATGCATGTTAATAATGTCCTAGACAACTTTTACATTTGGACTTGGTTGTATCGTAGCTCCTGGAAGAGCACTTTCAGTCCACAAAATACGCTTACGGTTCCAGCTCTTGCCAGAAGTCCCATTCATTGCATTTGTTACTTGAAAAAGTTCATTTACTAGCATCTCAGTTTGCTGGTACTTGGTAAAGCCAGGGCTTCACCCCCAGAGATTTAATATACTAGGGCATTAAAAAACATCTTCCTTGTTAAAGTACTACTTCCTGCAGGTACAGATGTAGTACAGAACTCACCCCATAGCTTCAGTCTTTTACAGCACTGGTCATTTCTTACTTGGAAGGGTAATCACCATTGTCTCCCTCTTCTCTGGATCTTGGACTGCTGGCACAGTTCAGCTACTAAATTCTTTCCCCCTAGGTAAACATACTGGTTATTGTCTGTTTCAGCAGCTTAAAAGAAAGTGCTTATTTTTAGTCTTTCAGACTGGAAGTGGATTCTCACTGTCACAAAATGCTGAGTCACTTTATTCCTTTTTTGCTCTTATTTGGTAACTATCAATTGTTCCTGATTCTTAAAGCAAATTTACAGTAATTTCTATAATGTGCTAACTGGTTATTTCTTGAGTGACAGCATAAGTAGTAGAAAACTCAAGTCCTCTTTCTAAGGATTACCCAATGTGCTGAATACTCTGGGGTAGAACATTTGTGGTTCCTTTCAGAAGATCTTCTACCTGCATGTGAAGAGCCTGTATCTTATTTCATGTAACAAATAATAATCATAATAGAACAGCTTATGTTGAACAAATACTTTTATTTACAAGAACATATGTGACAGTTTTAAAATAAAGGAGTGGAACAAGTCTACTTTCAGTCTTCAGCCTGGTATAGATAAAGTCCCCAGCTTGATTGATTTCTTATTTGGCATTCTAATTTGGAGATCAAGTTTGTGGCAAAACTATAATAATCCAGTAATTTGGTACCAATCTCTGTTGAAAGCCACATATGATAGCTTAGTCTCTTCGTACATAGAAGATATTATATCCCAGTTCAACCATACCCCCAATAAGCAAGGCCCACAAAGGGATAAATACATAGGCTAGTTTCATTGTAGTAAATCGTTGCAGTTTAGCACAGAGGGCAAGGCAGAAGGCTAATTTAAGTAGCATTGCAATGAGATACCAGGCTTTTTTCTTGATGTTTTGGGAGCCATTGCGAGGGTCGAAGCCAGACTTGCAACGTCCGGCCATTTTCACAATTAACATAACTAGAAGGATAGTATCAAATATCCAGACTGGAATAAAAATGAGGAACCAGTTCCACGGTGCTTTCTCATCCAACTTCAGCACCAGCATGATCAGGAAGAGTAATGTAAAAAGCCATGTCAGTAGTACTCTTTGTGCCAGGGACATTCTCATTTAAACAGCTTTGAGAGGAAGTCTTTCACTGTCAGCAACAACCTAACAAAACAAAAGGGGGGGGGGAGGGGAAGGCATCAAAAGATGTCACTATACAACCATTAGGCATATTCCTTAAAGGTGACTAATTTCTTGTTCTTGCTTTCCCACCCCTTCTAACCTCACCTACATACTGCTTCCTTGCATTTCTTTTATAACCACCATTCTCAATGAAGCGCTCTGTTTTGGTCCTGTCCACCATTCAATTTACATGCCTTAAGTCAGCTGTGTAAATTGCTTTAATCTAAATTTGTTCTGTGAAACAAATTATGCTTTAATCCTACAGTAGCTGTCAAACTCATTTAGGGATTTTTGTATGTTAGGAATAGGTTTAGATCCATTTTTCTCCAGTACCGAGGCACTCATAGTTCAACACTTGAAACTAAACCTAACAATTCCCTCCGTATAACAAAATAATCAGTAAAATGTAAACTAACTAACAAGCCTGAGTAACAAGCCACCTGAAAGATCCTGTTGCCTGCAGAGCTGCAGCTGAAACCGAGCCAGTAAGCCCTACTACCAGTTTCTGTCAAGCAGCATCTTAAAACTACAAAAAGCTACAGATAATATTTGCTTTCCGGCAGGTATCTAAAGTATGCAGACACTGGCTGACAGGAACACTATTTAGTTTTATTGGCTTGGTAGTATATTTAAATTTCTATGTAGTCATGGCAAAAGAAAAAACAAGGATAAGTGCATCTGACCCTACAGTCATAAAAGTTAGTTTTTATACTCCTAACTGAAAGACTTTTACCACTGCATCTGCCAGAAGCTTTTCACTGCAAGTATAAAAAGCAGGGGTGAGAAGAACTATGATCTTCCTCAAGATTTCATGCTACAAAGATGGATAATTAATGTATACACCAGTGGAAACGGTGCTGAAATAGGTTTCTTAATTCTTTTTAAAATTTGAGATTTTTAGAAATTTGATAATTCCCTTTAGAACACTGATATTCTTTCACTTGAAATAAGTAACTGAGCTTTGATTTGTTCCAGATTACAAAAGTATTGAAATTACTGAAGGTGAGATGATGTGTTCTGAAGCACCTAATCCTCACCACCAGAAGGGAAAGACAAGACCTGCTTCCCCTCTGCCCCCTCAGTGCACCTGGCCACAAGCTGTTACTGCTTCCTCTGTTATTACTGATGCTCACACTATCACCCAATTAAGCCTATTAAACTCACTGAACAAGCAGAAGTCTATTAGCACCTTTTTAACTGGGTTAGTTTTTTGCTAGATTAGCAAATTGAACCAACTCTGTGCTCAGATAAATATTGGAACCAGAAGGAGGGAAGTAAAAGCTGCTGGCTTAACTGGTTAGGAGATGACCAGCTACATTAGAGCTAGCGGATAACAATTTTGTACACCACTAAAATTATCCTACAATTTAAATCTGTGTCTGCTGATACACAGTTCAACAGACCTACTTTTTTGTTCAGTCTGGGTTTGAAATTTCACTGGATTTGATTTAGTGGATACTAGTGGGACTTCTCTTAAGGAAAAGATCCAGTTTAGCAAAAAATAATCTAAATTGGAGTTACTGTCAGTGCATCCCCTCCCTTGTGTTAGGGCTGACACTTGTGTGACCCAGAGCAGGCCAGTTCCTTGAGCTGAACTAGCAAAAAAATAGTTTAAACTAAGATTTTTGTAGTTTACTTTTTGCTGTCTCAGTTCTGCTCAGATCACTGAAGAGTCTGGTGAATGCCAGTTACTGGCAGGGTGGAACCGAGACCCCCTCCTTAGGGAAGGGGTGAGGCTTAGCAGTGACACTCAACATAAGAGTTAGTTAATTGCTAAGTAAGTAGACAAAAAATTGGAGGAGGGTTAGATAGCACTGCTCTTTTCTTGTAAACATACCTAAACGAGCTGGCAGGTGCAGAGGATTACAGAACAATTACTATGACCTGCCTGAAGTACTTCCAGTCTTTTGAAAACATTCCCAATATTCTCAAGCGCAAGTCTGGCTAAAGTGAAGAGAGTAGTGATCTGAAACAAAGTTTCGACATTCCTTTCATGAGAACCTTTTTGAAAACTAGTTCTAGAAATCAATGCTACAGATACTACAAGAAGGAGAATCTCTCATTAGCAACCTGGAGAAAGCGGAAACCAAAGGAACAGACTGGAAACTTGGGCCTGAAAGGAAAAAAGGAATTCAACACTGTTAGAAGTATCAGGTTATCAGATACTCAGAGAAGGTGCTATCAACTGTCTCTGGAGGAAATAGAAAGCTGCTGAAGGTGTATTAGATGGGGCTACTCAATTTGAAGGTTGCTCACCTGATGAAAAGATTTTCAGTTTTCCTAAGTGCTCAGAACCCTTTGTAACAATTTTAAAAAGCACAGGCAGAAGAGTCAGCATGGGGCGTTATGCTGCCTTTCTTCAATCAAATTAAGAGATGTAACTGCAAGATTGGGCAGTACTGCAAGGCTCCATTCAATTTTAGAGGCTTTTTTTGATGAAAACTGAAGAAAATCCAAGCGTACTTTTGAGATCTTATCATCCTATAGTCCAAGTAAAGGAAGCTACCAAATTTGCAAGACTGACAGCTGGGGATACACAGGTGACATAATGAGGAAGGGTTTGATTACATGGAACACCTGACCATCTCTCATTAGGAAAGAAAGGAGATGATCAGCAGATTCTTAGCTAGAGGACAGCTATCATAGCAAGATGGTTAACACTGGAAAAAGGATGCAGATATGGTGCAAGTCTGTTTTCACAGAAGAGCTAGTTCACTGAAGGAATGCCAAATGCGGGGTGTAAAAATAAAAAAGCTCTCAACTCTTTATAGGACTCATGTAATTAGTAGGAAGTGAAAATTTTCAGTAGTGAGAAACACTATTTCAGCAGCATTGCTGACCTTGGTGGGATGATCTACATAATTAGAGTATTATGATAGCTAATTATATCCTGTTTAGATGGAGAAAAATCAAGAGGAGAGAAACTTACATGTTCAGCTCAATATTAGCGATAACATAGGTCTATAAATTTGAACCCTGAATATTGCCTAACAAAGTTCAGAAAATCGTAATACACTGAAACCAAATCAAATAGAACTCCAGCTTGATTAAATGCCATTTTAAAGCCGATTCAGTAGGTATGAATACTTTAACGCCTAGAAAGAAATATTCCAGTAGCCCCATTTCAAAACCACACATAAACTAGTCTGATGCGAACACAGGTTAGGTATTCGCAAGTCGTCTTGCAAACGGTGCATTCTTAGTTGAGGTAGCCTATGTAGATTTAAAAGTGCAAATAACGTCAAACTACAACACCCCCTTAACCGGAGTGCTCGTTTTACTGTTTTTTCAGCGGAACAGGGACTCCCGAGTGCTGAATCTGGCTGAAGCCCCACGTTCAGAAATCATGCAGAGGACCAGAAGGAGGAAAGCGGCAAGCCGGCCGGGGGTGCCGGGCTACGCCGAGCCTGCGACGGCAATCTAACAGCCCCTCCCTCGCGGCCCTCCGAAGAAGACCGACCGTTTCCAGCACAGGCCCGACCCAGCCTTGCCCGGGCACGGTCGCTACCCTCCACCGCGGGTCGCCTAGCGCTCGCCGCCCCGGGCCGACCCCCGCGGGGCTGCGGCTCCGGCAGCGGCCGGACGAGCAGGGGCAGGGCCAGGCCCGGGACACCCCCCGCGGGAGACGGGGCCGCCCGTCTCTCCCGCCCGTCTCCCTCTCCCGCCCCTCCTCAGCCCCCGCGGCTGACCCCGGGCCGCCCGGCCTCCCCCGCGCACCCGCTCCAGCCTTCCTTGCCGGTCCCCCGCCCTCCCCGGGCCCTCCCCCGGCCGAGCCGGCCTTCTCCGGAGGCTGCCCGCGGGAGGCCCCCCCCTTCCCCAGCCAGGGCGGAGGGCCTCCCCCGTCCTCCTGAGGAAGGACGGGCGCGACGCGGCAACCCGAGGTGGAAGCCCCCTTCTCTCCCCCGCTACCTGACGGGCCCGGGCCGCCCTAGCGCCGCTGCCGCCCTCGCACGGACCCGCCGCCGCTTCCCCGCGCAGGGTCTCGGCGCATCCCCCCTCCCGTCCGGCTACGCGGGGCCAGCGCGCAGGTACGGGGGGCGGCCGGGCTCTCCTCGCCCGCTCCGCCGCAGAGAAACCCACCGCCTTCCTTACACGCCGCCCCGGGCCTGGCTGGCTATTGGGCAGCGGGGACGCACGTCCTACCGCGCCCCGCTCTCACTAGGTAGCGGCGGTGTCGCTCAAGTTAATCCCCGCCTCCCTCCCCCTCGGCTACTCGGTCGTGGAGACGCCCATCAAGGTCAGCCAGCCCCCTCGCGGCCGGCAGCCGTTCAGCATTGAGCCCGCCCCCCGCCCCCCCCCTCCTTTCTCTTTGTCGCCAATTCGTGCAGGAGGCTGTCTGTCATACCGGCCCCGCCTCTGCCCGGGGAGCCGTCCGTCAAACGCAGCCCCACCTCCCTCCCGCTCTCGTTGGGCAGCGTGGCCGCCAGTCACGCCCCGGCCCCACCCTCGCAAGCGGCGGGGGGGCGCTGTCGGCTACCGACCTGCGCCTAGCCCTGCCCCCGCCTCGGCGGCGCGCGCCCTCTCGGGTGGCGCGCTGTTGCTGCCGCCGCTCGGGCGCGCGTCTCCTCCTCCTCCTCCCACACCCCCCCCAGCTGTTGCCTCGCGCTCCCCTCGCTGCTGTTGTCTGCGGCGCGCGCGCTGGCCCGCTCCGCCGCCTCGCCGCGGCACCGGGCGACCGGTAAGGTCGGGACCCCGCCTCGGTCAGCTGGGGGGGCGCGAGGGGGGGCGAGCGGGAGCCGGCGCGGAGGCATCCCCGCCCCGGCGGGAGGGGGAGAAGCGGGGCGCCAAGTTCCCCGCGCAGCTGGGGAGGGGGCCGACCGGCTCGGCGGGGGCGGCCGGGGCGGGCTTCGGCTTCGGAG
>JANHGO010000069.1:17669704-17683040 GCA_024606505.1 Aquila spilogaster | reverse complement strand
ATCTTCCTCTGTCGTGACTTCTTGCACTGCCTATCTCCTGGGCAGAGCTTTAGAGCCCAGTTTGTGAAAAACTTACTGGGGCGGTGGGGGCCCGAGGGGGGCCGCTGAGCGGGCCCTTCCCGCCCCGCCGCGTACCCGCATCAGGTGCGGGCTGCTCCAGCCGTTGGGGGGGGGCGCGGCGCCGCGCCGTCCTGGCGAGCCTCCGGGCTGGTTGGCCTCCCGTGGCCAAGTTTGTCGTGGGTGGTGGGCGGTCAGTTACGCGTTCAGGGCTTGAGCTGCTGGCCGTTTGCGTGCGCCTTACTCCTCCTGCTTGTTGAGTCTGACTCGTGCTGTAATTAATACACCTTTTCCATGGTAAGTTGCTCTAACGCATCTTGAGCTGCTGTAGTGCCTGTGACTTTTTTTCTCCTTTCCTTTGAAGGTCCTACGTTTCGGCACCCTCACCTTCATCTCTGACCTCGTCTCCTTCTGTATTCTTGTATTTTACATGCCTTCCTCTTCTTTTGGCGCTTCCTTTCTTATTCCTTATCCCATTTTTTTTCCCCCTTTCCACCCTAACCCAGTGACAACCAGTCTACAGCGTACGTGTTGTCCTTGGTTTTCATTTTGGGAATCTAAATGTTAGGCTACTTCCCATGAGTTAGAATTCATCCTGTCATCTTCATTTCCCTGGTGTTCTATTTGCTGTCTTTTCTGTGAGAAACAAAGGAGAGAGCAGTGAGGGAGAATGATTATGCAGTAGTAGAACTATCCAGGTGTTTGCTGCTTTTACTTTTGTTTTTCGTACGTACTCCTCGAGTGCATGTGACTCTGGTGTATCGGATTCAGTGACGGTTTAGTCCACATTCTCAAGCTCTGCGCTTGGTATTTTGTCTTTTATTGCTTTTACATGTTGTTGGTCACTTGAAAAGCAATGCTGCCGAGTCTTGCATTTTGTTCCAAATTTGCCAGTGTCTTATCCATCCGTTGTATAATTAACTGGAAAAAGTAATTAATTGGAAAACCTGACTTGTTGAAAGTACTTTAATTAATGTTCTGAAAATCTTTGCGATGAAACATTCCTACAGAAAATACAGCTGGTTTTACAATTTTGACACACAAGTTCTCTAATAGGAATGAGACTAAATACAGTGTGTCGTCAGTAATTTACCCGCTTATATCTTCCTGTTGATGCTGTTAAACAGAAGGTGGTATCTGTTTTATCAAGGAGAAGTGCATCACTTGAAATAACCTGTTAATCCTAGTAAGTGAATCCAGGTATCTTTAGCTGTACTTAGAGTGGTCACTCAGTGGCAGAAGGATATATTTCTGTTATATACGTTAGTGCTTGGCATGAGACGTTTTTGTTTTCCTGGGCTTAGAGGCTAAAAGTGTTCTGTGAATAAATCTCTATAATAAATAATCTATAAATAGCTGTGTGTATTTGGCTATTTCTGTAGCTCTGAAGGTTTTGGTGATCTTCTTTGATTTGCCTCTCTATTTGTGACTCCCTGGAAAGTATAATCCTTTTCTCAGAAGACTTATTTTTGTTCCAGTAAGGTGTTTATGAACTGATGTATGTACGCACATCATAATTCTGTCAGTTTTGACTTCTTCGCGCCCCCTGCCCCACCCAGAGCTCTACTTCACAATATTTGCAAACAATTTTCACTTCTGAAGGTGAAGGTTGAGAGCGATACTTGGAACGCGGTGTGTTTAAGATCCTGATCCCTGTTTGAAGTGGAATGTTTTGCAGTTGAATTTTCTGTTGCTATGTTTTGCTGCCAATGTATGTTTTTATTCTGGATATAAATATTATAAAGGATAAAACACGAGCCTGAGTCATGTGAAAAAAGAATTTGGAAACCTAGTTAGTTTAATTCAGTGCTTGTAGTAGAATTTTTTCCTCATGTATTGTGTGGAATGTGACATACAAATAAATTGTCAGTAATTGTTGGGAGCTCCATGGAGCATTTCAAGTATTCTGGTTGTGCTGGATTTCTCCCAAAGCAGAGTTAGCTCAGCTTGACTCAAAAAGTTGGTCCCAGCTGTATCCATAGCTGCCTAATATTGGTGTGAATTCTGGGACAACTCAAAATCATGTAGGCTTTGAAATAGGAAACAGGGTGTTGATGTTGTATTAGAAGGGAGGCGTAGGTGCGTTAAGAAGACTTCCAGTAAACTTTCTTTGAGTCGGTTAACGAGGCAGCAAAGGGTGGAGTGGCTCTTGGAGTTGAACAATGCTGTTCCTGTCATAGCTGGCAGGGGTCACTGGAAAGCAGTGGACATAATTTCTTTCCCAGTTCTCCAGAGTTACATATACTGTCTTCCCAGGCTTTTTCTAAATATCATATCTTCTACTTGTTTATAGTAGAAATTTTGTTCAAGAAATAAAAACTTTTTTTTTTCTTTTTCTCAGGACTCCTGTGAGTGAGAGTGATGACAGTCACAGGGTTGGTTTGTTTTTTGGGTTTTTTTGTCTGTGAGGAAGTTCTTTTCATAATAAAGAGCATGCTCTACGGATTCATCACCGAACAGTTTATGAGAATTTTTAGCTAGGCTTACTAGGGACACAAAGCTTGTACAATTACTTTCTTTGTCCGTCATCTTCTGTTTGAGTAACTTCTTTAGTCAGACAGATGACGAAACCAATTTTAACGGCAACTGAAAGATGTTAAGTACCTACACAGTGACAAATTTTTATAAAACTTTTGACAGGCAGTGACCCAAATTAATATTCCTACCTGAAGAAAAGCAGTTATAATTGAGTCCTTTCTGCAGAAAAAGAGCAACTGCTGGCCAATCTACATGCTAAGCTCTGAGCCATCATGGTGTGTACTACTACTGGCCCAGCCAGATAGTTGGGGCAGTTGGTAATACGGGTGGGGGGCAGGAAAAAAGTGTTGGGTAAGGTGGAGAAGGACAATAGGGAGCCATGGTACACTGTTAAAAACAGGTAGACTTAATTGCTCCTGCCCACGCAACAAGGTAGGCCTGTTTTTTCTGTAATGTTTTTTTGTTTTACAAAGGAAACAAAACAAAACTCTTTTAGGATACCTCTGTCAGAGGTACTGCTCCTTCTCACTGTTCAAGGACTGTTGACCACTACTTACCCTAACCTATGTAGTGGTGTGAAAAATAAAAGGCTTTGAAAGCTTTAAATAGCATGTTTTCTCCCTTGAGTTTACTCTGCTGTTATTCATAAAGGTCCTTCTTGCTGGGTACAGAGGAAACAGTTAACTACTTGAAGAAATTATATTCAAATTTGTAAGGTGAATACAAAGAGCTTAATAAATTGCCTATAGGGGGAAAAAAGAGTTAATAGTAATTAGGGCTATAACATATTACTGTGTGATGGTTGGGTATGCTCTACATGTAATCGTAGAATAGTTTAGGTTGAAAGGGGTCACTGGAAGTCATCTATCTGGTCCAGCCCCCTCTGAAAGCAGGGCCAGCTTCAAAGCTAGAGCAAACATGTATACATATATAGAGATACTCATTATGTTGTCAAGACATTTGGAAATACAGCTTATGTTTGTGGGGTTTTTTTAGTTGGGGGGAAGATATCAGAGAGTTCATAGAGCTATTCTCTTGTTTCTTAATTTAAATGTGTAAAGGGGATTTTTTTTCCAAATTCACTTCTGCTGGGAATACTCTGTGAGACATGTAGCATTCAGTATTTAATTCTTTGTTCAGTTGAGGTGGTCTTGGTAGATGTACTCTAGAGAGACTGGATGGCTTCCTGGAATGAGTCCAAGCATTAGAATGAACTTCTGTTTGCAAATACATTTGTGGTTCTTGTTCTTAAAAAATAAAATACAATTGCAAAGTGGGAGAAGAAATTAAAGAAATATAGCATCAAATATGAAGTCATGCAAGCCTTGCATTTTGGAAGTTGGCCAGCGCCAGATGCTTTTGGGGGTTAGGTGGTTGGCAGATGCCAGCCTGGCAGCTAAACACTCTTCATGTTCAGCTGTCTTAAGGGACAGTTTGTTCTATGCTTGCCATGTTGCTCATACTCCTCCCTTGGTATTTGCTGCTGGCCATTGTGGGTTTGGGTTAGGTAGAGAGTTTGTGTGGCCAACTACAGCCCGGTGATCTCTTCGGATGTTTGATTGCATCCTGGGTCACGAAGCTTGAGATTCCCTCAGCTGTGTGTTTATTGTTTTCTTATTATTGTGTGTTTAAATAGCTGCTTTCTTTTTGAATCTGAGTAAAATCTTGGCTTCAGTGACTTCCTATGGTACTGAGTTTAACAGTCTAATTACGTGTTGTAAGATAATATTTCTCTGTTAAAAGTTTGGCTTTGCTGTCCTCTAAGCTTGGTTAATGAATGAAGTTCCCTGTATTATTGGAAGTGGTTGTTTTCTTGACTATATTTTCTGTATATTTCTTAAAGTCTCATATAATTTATAGTTCTTTATTTTTCTGTTCATACTTGCCTGTCTCAACAGGATAGTCTTTCAAGTGGTTGATAATTCATAGCCTTTCTCAGAACACCTTCCTCAGTATTTTAAAATTCTTCTTCAAATAACTTACATGCATTTCAGGTCAGATTGCACAACCTATCAACAGAGCTGTGCTGCAGTGTTTTCCTTGTTATTCCTCTTTTATTCAGGTGTCTCTATGCTCTTCTGACTATAGGATATTGAATGGAAGGGCTCGCTGAGCTGCCAAATTTCCTTTCTGGATTTGAGATGCCTGATTTTAAAGCTTTGTGTGGTGTATGTAGTTCACTCCCCCTCCCCTCCCCCCCCTTATAGGTATCATGTGTGTTATTGATACTAAATTCTGTTTATGTTGCCTATTCATTGTTAAAGTTGATCCATCATCTTAAGCTTTGCTGTTGTAAGATTAATTGTCATCTGGAAATGTTACTACTTCAGGTTTTCTTTTCTTCTCTGGTGTATAAAAAATAAATATAGTGAGCACTGCTGGACCTATTTACAGAAGCTTGAGGTTTGGAATACTAGGGCAGGGCTCAGTTCACACCATTTAAGGACTTAACTTAGGAAGAACTTTGTAAAAACTCTAGGCTACGGGTCTAAATAGTGGGAGGAGGCGAGGGGAAACAGTCTTAATTGTCCAGATTAACTCTGTTGATGGTACTTCTCAAGGCTTGCGGATAGAGAGCCAGAGTGTTCAAGTTGGCTTCGGTGAGAGCTGCCTCACTACTGGCAATGGCATTAGTGCTCGTCTTACTCTGCAGTCCATAGATCTGTGGAGCTAATTCAGGTGAAAACTGCTCATTTACTTAGTGATGGTAGTGAGATCCTTGAAGCTGTCTCCTGTGCGATGGGCTCCAATGCTGCTAAAAAGAGGGATGGAAGCTGGTGACTGAGGAGGAGGTTGGACTGTGGTAAGACTGGTTTAGAGTGGTTAAAACACTTGTGAAGCCTTCCTGGTCCACCCTGACCTTCTCCATTGGCTTTGTGTGGACCTTATGTATCCTTAGTGAGTGATTTCTTCTGCTGGGAGTTCCCTCTTAAGAGCTCTGGGAATGAGCAGGAATGTGGGGCATCTCTATTTATTTGTAAGCTAATGTTAGCTGTCAGCACCTGATGAAGCAGTGGTATGATGAGTGTCTGCGTTCATCTTTCTCGTAAAAGTCTAATGGTTAGTGTGCTCAGAAAGTTGGAAGTTGTGATTTCTGGGTGCTCTTCTCCTGAGTGGCTTTAATGTCAAACCTCCGGAAAGCGCTAGCCACCAGGGCATGTGCATACTGAATAAGAACCTAAACGTCTACCTCTGTCACTACAGGGTGGTCAGGTACGTGAAAGCTAGGTACGTGGAACATAAAGAAAGCAGACTAGGAAGATTTAGTTTGAGTTTAGTTTGGGAATTAGGATGCTTCTGCGTGAAGGAGAACAGGGATTTGTGTGCACTTTGCCTTGGACTGACACAGAATGGGAAGAGCTAGCAGACCAGCTGTGTGTGGTCCAAGGAGCTTCTAGGCACCTGAGCAGGCAATAAATAGGCTATTTTATTCAGACTGGGTGCTGCTATTAATCTCTATTATCCAATTAGCCTATTGCAATGAAGAATGTTGACCTCAGAATTTTGTTCAATTTTCTGGCTGCTTTTTGATCCATGGCAATGTTTGCTTTTCACAAATAGCAGTCTATTTAGAAGTCTTTGACATCCTTCCAAAGGCTCTTTGAAAGTCCACATATGTTTTATCACTTGCTCTTGTTTATCAGTTAGTTTGACATGTTCAGAAATACTGATAGGCTAAGACATGATCTTCCTTTGCAGAAACTGCTGATTAGACCCTATCAGATAGTCTTTCAGGTATAATGGTGTTCTATTTTTAATGATGGTTTTGAGGAGCTTGCCAAATACACATGTAAGGCTTGTTACCCTACAATTCCTTGCTTGGACTGCTCCAGAGACTTTTTAAAAAATATAAGCTCATCATTTGCTACTATGTTCCTACAGAACAGTGGCTGTTATAAGAGACTGCAACTCTTTCTGACAGCTCAGCTGCTTCGTGCCTCAGCTGCTTCAAAAACTTGCTGGATAACTATTTGTAGAACATGATGCAAACTTGGTCATTTAGGAGTGGTATTCAACTTCCTGACTGTACTCATCGAGAAGCCACAACTCTGCTGTGCATTGCCTGGTGACAGATAAACATGTCTTCCTAAACACCAAGTCAGTATTTTCAGTGAGCAAGATTTATTGTTGCAGGAAATTATTGTTGTGTTTAGAATGGCAAGGAGGAGAAAAGGAGCATAGCATTTTATTTCAAGGTGGCCACTATATTTTGGGTTGGTTTTGGGTTTTTTTGAGTGTTTAAGAAGAATTTGTATATAAATGAAAAACATAATATTTATAGAAATTCTATTCCTTAATAAAGTTGTTACAGTTCTAAGAGCACACGTATATGTGAATTACTTCAGGGATTTCTCATTGTAAGATTGTAAATATGTTTAATGGGATATGTATGTGTGTAGTATTCAGTACAAAAAAAAAAAGGAATTAAAAGAGCAGAACTTGAGATTGACCATATACTATGTTTTATTTTTATTTTTTTTAAAAGATGCAGCATTTTCAGAAATGTCTTGGCTTGTAGATCTAGCATGCTGGCAGCAATTACTGTATTTGGATTAATGGGAATTTTGTCACTAATATCTCTTACAGAAGATAAGAAACAAAATTAACTTGATTATAGTCCCCTTTAAGGGCTTGAATTTTTTCCACTTCATTAAACAGTAGAGTATGTTTAAATATTAGGAGTTTTCTGCTAATTAATAAACACTACAGCAGGCTCAGGAGTAAATTGAGAGGTGTAGAATCCTGGACTTCTCAGTACAGAGTCCTCCCCCCTCTGTTTTTGCAAGTAAGGTAACTGAAATTGTGTCATGTCACTTCCAATGGAGCCATGAACAGAAACCAGTTATGTAACAAAATTAGGAAATTTGCACAGACCTTAAGGCTGAGGGCATAGATTCCAGAAAAGGCTACAGTGGTTGTAACAACTGCACACAATGTTCTTTTCCCAGAACCTGAAATAAATCATAAAAGTCCTGATACTCAACATTTTGCTACTATTTCAGACAATTGTGTAATTCACTGGCAAAACAAGTGTTCCTCAGGAGACAGTTATTTTCTGTGGTACTTCCTTGCTCGTTTGTCCTTCAGATATCGACATTTTTACTGTGGAAGTGAAGATGGTTAAGTCGAGCCTACTCCCCACCAGAATTTGAAAACTGATTCTCGCTGCACGCTCTATGCTGCAGCTGCAACTGTGAGAGCTTCCTGCTTGGGATGGTAAGTGATAAAGGGTGTGAGCTTTATAAGGAAGAATAAACATGCAGTGGCAGAAATGGGATCAGATACCGTGGTTTGTGGGCAAAATACAGAGGCCTGAGAAAGTATCTGTTTTTCACTAACTGACATCTTACTTGGAGACCCAGGCAGGTATGGACATGCTGCCAAATGTCTGTATGTGTCATGATATATCATGTTTGGTACATCTGTGTTCATAAAGAACAGGGCTTGATACACAGCAGCCAGCATAGGGTCTGATTCATATTTTGTTGTTGTTGTTGGCCTGATAAACTCCTCAAACAAACAAAAAATCCTCCCCAAACAGGTATCTAGGGGTGTTCAATGTTTTTTTTCACCTGTTGTTTGGGCGTGATTGTTCTTTGGTTTGGGGCTATTTTGGGTTTTTTTTTGAGATAGTGTGAAGAACAAAGTTTGAAAATTAATTCTCTTTTCATGAACAGCGTCTTAGGAATGCTGGTATCCAAATTTAGCAGAGTTGTTGGTGTTCTTTGGGGAAGGCAAGCATGTTAATTCCTTTTTATTTACAAACTATCATGCTGTTCCTTTGGGAAAGTGAGTATGTTAATTCCTTTTTATTTACAAATTATCATGACCTTGGATTTCAAGGCAACAACTTGGGGGGGCCTTGGCTAGCATGGCAGCAAGACTACTTCTCATGCTGGCTGCTGGATATGGTCCTCAGGTTAGCAGTGTCTGATTTTTTAATTTTTTTTTTTCCTTCCTTTTTAAGGCTAGCTGAAAGGAATGTGATAAAACTTCCACTGAAAGGTGTGAACCTGGGAGTGACAAGTTTCTTATTTGCTTGTATACAATTTGCAATTCTGAAATACTGTTTTGAGAAAAGCGATGCATAGATCGACTTAAACAAAACACTGAGTGCATTATATAATATCTGATGTTCCTTTTAAAAAAGGAAATGTAGGTTTAATGGTTTATTTGTAATGTACATGAAAAGAATGTGTCTTTTGAAACACTGCTTCAAGGGTTTAATCTTGTTCTTGGTGGCAGTAGCAGAACTCCCATGGACTTGAGTGTAGGAAGGATGGCTTCTGGTAAGTTTTAGTGGTATATCTGCATTACATTGATACCTGTGTTGGCTTGTTTCGTTGCAGCAGAAGCAGCTTTTCGGTCAATGGTGGATGCTTGACTAAGCTGTTTATTTGGCTCATTTTAAATTAACTTAAAATATCAAATAATGGCAGCCATTTGATGATAAAGTTAACTTCTATTTTAATGTTGAACCTGAAAAGTGAGGGGTTTTTTTCCTTGTTAAAGTTAGTTTCTAGCTGTGCATCAGCAGGTATAATATTTTACTTTTGAGTGAGTT
Source organism: Aquila spilogaster (assembly GCA_024606505.1). NCBI lineage: Eukaryota > Metazoa > Chordata > Aves > Accipitriformes > Accipitridae > Aquila > Aquila spilogaster. Next base: position 17,673,940 of record JANHGO010000069.1, on the reverse strand, counting down.
TGTGTGATACAAATGTTGCTACAAAATCAGTAGTTTAAACTGTAGGCTTTACTATTTTGATTCATTGTCTCTTATACCAGGAAATCTTAGTGAAATTATGCCTGTGACTCTGAAACTGTAATATGGAGGATCTAACATAATGGTAAAGCAGTTCTATTGTGGAAAGCAGTTGAAATCAAGTTCTACTATTCTCATGGCTTTATGCAGTATCTTTTTTAAAACTGCCTTTAATTTGCTGCTGAAAAAAGTTCTTCTTCAGAAGGTAATAAAATTGATGGTGTTTTAAAAAAAATATTTGAGATAAATGCCACAGGTCTGCAATTTTACCCCTAATGGTGTCTAGTGAACATGCCAACTTCATCATTCCATGTTCATAATGAGTTGAGAAGGACGTTCAAGTCTTGACTCAACAGCTGAATGGTATCCTGGCCATTCAGGTTACAATTGTTATAAAGGAATCAGGTTCCTTGAAATACTTAGTGATTCACAGTGTTTACAGGCAAGGGAAGCAACTATTTGTCTATGCTTCCTTGCTTGTGTTGTATTTTTAATTATGTCCTTTCACTAGTTGACGCTGCTTAGACTTGAATATTCTTCCAAAAATTGTAATTTTTTTGCCTTTGTCACTATGACGAGCACAGTTTTATCCTGAACTTCTGTCAGAGTTCAGAATAGATTTTATTTTCTGTTGTTTAGAAATGTATGCGTTTATGTTTGACTTGGTTTGCCAAAACCCTGTGGATATGAGTAAAATTTTAAAATATACTTACTTTGAATTTATTTAAATCTGTAGTGTAGTATCTAATCTTGTGTTACACAATAAGCACTGCACTGCTTGAATGAACATTTAACTACCTGAAGACATCTAAATACCTATTTCTGTGGCTTTTCAAAAACTGCTCATTTGATTGCAAGGTGTAGTGGAAAAGAAATAGCTAAGAAACTCCACATCTGAATAGGGATCACCAAAACCAGGTAGTGATCTATTTTTAGTTTTAAGGAAGTAACGAAGTTTGGATCAAAAAATGTTGCATGTTAGTAGTAGTATTAACTGTGGGTTTGATGGAAATGCAATGAACGACTCTGATGAATGCCACAGAGGTGTTGTGATCAAGCTTTTACATTTGGATGTTCTGTCTAATCTCTGAAGTTGGGAGTATTTTTTGTGTTACTCTTAAATGTCCAATGAGTTAATTTTGCTGTAGTTACTCTGCACAGGACATTGTACAACTGAGTGCAAAAGCTGGTCCCTGTCCCAGATGCAGGTACTCAAGACAGAACATGAAACAAATGGCTAGATCTGGAGAGGATGGGGGGAGAACAAGGCAGAAGAACAGGCAGTGCTCTGTTGTGCTTGTGGATGTGTATCAGCTGTTTTTGTTTGTTCACTTGACCCATTTGCTACTACTGATGTGCCTTAGAGCCCAGCTTGTACAGTCTGACTTCAGGATCAATATCAATACAAATTGTCAGCTGAATAACATATTAACTTGTAATGAATATGCAGAGTTCTGAAATTGTTGCAATACTTAGTCTCCTGTCCAGGTGTTCAGTGAGCTTTGGGCAGATGCAGAGTCAGAGCCGGGGCTGCAGCTTAAGTGCCTTGAATTGTTACCATCCAATTCTCATCCAGATAAGTTAGCTTCAGGCCAAGTGTATCAAACTCGGTATACTGTCTCAAAAAAAACCAACCCCCAAACCACAGACAAATCCCAGCCCCTGCAAGCAGAAGCACTGTCCAGAAATAATTAAACGAACCTTTTCACCTTTCATTTCAGTGCTGTCTCAGAAATTGTTGTATCTCTTTTGAAGAAAGCATGTGATATTTCCTTGTGGAAGTATTTTTACTTGGCATACCAAACTCTGTTAAAGTCTTTTGAGACATCCATCCCATGATTTTGTCATATTTACTTTTGTAAGCATCATCTTTGCATTTGTATATGCAAATGTGTATGCAAATATGCTTTAAACACCACCAAAATAGACTACAGAGGATTTAATGTAGAGAGTTTCTTAAAAATACGAAAACCATGGGTAACCTAACTAACAGGTTTGTTGATAGAAATCAAATAAATTAATAATAAAACTACTTCATTATACTTGGTTTTTAGCTTTGTGATATAATTGTTTCTCAAGCCAAAGCGGTTTTGAGTGAGTTGGAGAACTACTGCAAAAAAAGATTGCTGCCTTTAAAATGGCTTGTCCAATTTTAGCCATAATTGACACAGTTGGAAGTCTTGGATTCATAAGTTAGCATTGGTTTCCTGAAAAATCATTGATCTTGAAGAGAGAGAGAGAGATCAAGTTAACATAGCTGTTGAGGGAGAGATTTCTCTGTGGGTTCAACAGTTAGTGCTTTACTGCCAATAATGAGTTTCTCATCCTGTAATCCAACCTTTTTCTCATCCTGTAATTATGGTGGTAGGAAGCAGGGTTATATTGTATGTGAGAGGGGATGTTGGTTTAAGATAAATGAGGAGGAGTTAAAGATCCTCCAAGATGGGCTCACAAAGGCGGGGAAGGAGGAGTGCAAGTGTGACCAAAATCTGTATGGCATCCTTCCTACACCGGCAGCTCCATGAGCAGTGGAACTGCTTTCGCAGTGACTGTACAATGTAGGCCATGTTATGTGTGGAGGCTATATATCGCTAAAGGTTTTAAGTCTCTTTGAGTGTAGCGAATGATTTTAAATTTAAGTTTACTTAAACAGGTTTTCAAACAAGAAAGGAAATCCTATTTTAAGCTTTGTATGGGTGAGAAAGAAGGGTAACCAGTCTATGTAATATGTCAAGTTATATCAAAGTCTCTGTTGGGCTCCATGTTTTATGTGATAGAAATATTTTTACATTTATTGTGCCAATGAATTCTTAATAACTGGTAGTTGCTGTTAGAAAAACCACTGCTATTATCAGAAGCAAATAGGTCAGAAACAATTACAGATGTTGACACAGTCGTGGCTGCCAGCTTTAACTGACTTGATGTGACTTACACAATATTATCAACAGTGGAAAAATTGTGGTGCTCGTTTGCTCAGTTGCACCAAAAGTCAGTGTCCTGGTATTTCTGAAATTTGGTAATGACTAAGCTCTCTCTGAGACATTTCTTTCTATTGTGTTGTAATTTTATCTGAGGTTGTATAAAGGATATTGGAGTTACACTGTTAGAAATTTTAAATATAGTTCCTTTTGGGTATTTGATTTCTCTTTTTTTGAAAAAGCTTTGTGAAACATGAAAATGTATGGCATTATGTTTCTTAGAAATCCTCAGGAGCTGGTATAAAATCAATTTGTTGAAGGTTTGTACTATGGTCTATATGATACATATCCAAACATACTAAATACAGTGTCTTTAAAGTAATGCACTGTGTAAAATACGAGTACATCCATACACGAGTCAGGGAAGACTGAATAAACAGGTGTCAGTGCATGACTGAGTCTTTCAGAGGGTCATCTTTTCTTTCTGAGAAATGTCTTGGAAGATGGCAGTGTTGATAGGGCTTTTGTATAGGGAGTATTTGTGATTTTCATACAAACAGCTGTTATGACCAGGTAATCTAATATCTTTTTTTTTTTTTTTTTTTTTAAACCCCCAAACCCCTGAAATTTTTTGAGATGAACAATGTATAATAAAGTGTCATGAGTTATTCTAATGCTTAGGCATTTCATAAAGACACTTTTATTTTAATCTATTGCACAGTTTCAGTTTCTATCCCACCTGTTGGACATTGTATTTTTCTTTGTCCTTCTTAACTGTGCAAATGCTATAAACAAAAAACGAAGATCACCTTTAATCTTTCACTATAAAAACTGCCTACGGATTAATAATTCTTGTTTCCTTTTAATGAAGAAATGTAAGATGCAATATTGTTGTTGATATTGACAATGTATGATAAGTGTGATATTTTTATCAGAAATATACCCCTAAATCACGTTTTTTTGCCGAGAGGGATCAATCTTGGAAGAATGCTTGATGCATAGTTTGGTGTTTGGGGGCTAAACTACCACTCCTCCTCCTCACCACTGGTGAGGCCGTGCCTGGGCTGCTGGGTCCAGTTCTGGGCTCCCTGGTACAAGAGAGACAACGGACATACTGGAGAGAGCCCAACGAAGGGCCGTAGAGATAATGAAGGGACTGGAGCATCTGTCGTGTGAGGAAAGTTCTGAGAGAGCTGGGACTGTTCAGCCCAGAGAGGAGAAGGCTCAGGGGGATCTCATCAGTGTCTATAAATACCTGAAG
>JANHGO010000069.1:17620909-17669604 GCA_024606505.1 Aquila spilogaster | reverse complement strand
TTCGCACAACCAGGGTGAAGAATTGTATGGCAGCCATGGCCTGCAGGAGGAGGGAGAGAAGGGGTTCAGTGGGGCTGCCTTCCCCGTCCGGAGCCGCGTGGGGCGAGTGCCGGGTGCCGGGCTCTTGGTTTTCCCTCCGTTAAAAATTTCAGCACCCTCACCCCTATCCCCGAGCTCGCCTCGCTCCGTGCGCGTTGCGCGCCCTCCCCTTTTCCCTCCGTCGCGTCGCGTCTCCGCTTCCCGCGCCGACCCGCTGACAGCCTGCCCGCACCTCGGCTGCCGGCGCGGGGCCGCGTCCCGCCGCCCTATTCCTCGCAACTGTCTCGGCGCGCTCAGGTGCGCGTGCTGTGCTGCGTGCCGCGGCCCGCGCGCTGCTCCCCGCGCTCTGTCGCGTCGCCCTCCGCCCAGGAGCAGCGGCGCTGCCTCGCCTCCCGTTGCCGGTCTGCCTGCCTCGTAATTAACCCGAGAAAGTAATTGGGAAACTTGTTGAGAGCGCGTAAATTAACGTTCCGAAATCCATTTGTGATGAAGATGCGCCTCCCCGCAGAAAACGCGGCTCGTTTTACAGTTTTGGCGCTCTGCTTCTCCAATAGGAATGATGTGTGTCGCCAGCAGATTGCCCGCTTCCACCTTCCCGCTGATGCCGGCCGTGTCCGTTGCACCGGGGCCTCGCTTGAGGCAACCTGCAGAGCGTGGGTGGGGGACCCCGGCGTCCTCACCGCGGCAGTGAGCGCTGTGTTCCTGTGCTGCTCGGCTTACGGGGCATTTTTGTTTTGCTGCTTTGGAGGCTGAAAGCGTTCCGTGAACAAATCTCAGGGTTATAAATAGCCCCGCGTATTTGGCTATTTCTGTGGCTCTGAGGGTTTTAGTGATCTCCTTTGATTTGCCTCTTTCTTTGTGACTCCCTGGACGGGATAATCCTTTCCTGAGATGCCTTATTTCTGTCCTAGTGAGGTGTTCACAGAATGATGGACTTATGCACATCACATTTCTGTCACTCCTTTTTCTTTTTTTTCCCCCCAGAGCTCTCCCTTACAGTCTTTGTGAACAGTTATTTCTGAAAGCAGAGGCTGAAAGCAACATTTGGAACTGAGGCATTTAAGCTCCTGATCCCCTTTTAATGTGGAATGTTGGTGCAGCTGAATTTTCTGTTGCTATGTTTTAGTGCCAGTGTATGTTTGTGTTCTGGATGTAAATATTACAGAGGCTGAGATAGCCTGAGTCATCTGAAAAAGAATTTGGAAACCTGGTTCATTTAATTCAGTGTTTGCAGAAGGGTTTTTTCCTCTTGTGTTATGTGGAATGCGCCGTACAAATAAATTGCCAGCGAGTCTGAGCTCCATGGAACGTTTGGAGCATTCCAGCGGTGCTGGCCTTCACCCAGAGCAGACTCAGCTCGCCTCGCCCCGAAAGTTTGTCCCAGTGGCATCCATTGCTGCTCAGTGCTACCTCTGGGAGAGCTTGGAGGGCTGCGAGCTGTGGAGCAGGGCGTGGGCTATCAGGCTGGCGGTGCAGTGATGGAAGGAACATGTGGCTGCGTTCAGGTTTCCACTGGGCTTTGCTTCAGCTCCTTGAGCTGAGCTGTGTGATTTCTCTTTGAGTTGGCAGGGGTCACTGGGAGGCAGGGGATGTGATTTTGTTCCCAGTTCTCTAAAGCTGTGTATATCCCTCCCCAAACTTTGTCTAAATATCATGTCTTAACTCCTTGTTTAGAGTAGAAATTGGGAAAGAAACAGTAATATCATCTATTTTCCTTTTCTCAAGACTCTTGTGAGTGAGAATGCTGTTTCTATGAGAATGCTGGAACAGTCTTTCTGGGTCTGTGAGGAAGTTCTTACTGTGATAGATGCTGTACGGATTCATGACCTAATAGTTTCTGTGAACTCTGAGCTGGGCTTTCCAAGGGCACAAAACCTGTGCTATTACTTTACCAACTTTTTACATGGTCTCATAGTGATGGGACAAAGGGGAATGGTTTTAAACTGGAAGGGGAGATTTAGGTTAGATGTTAGGAGGAAATTTTTCACTCATAGGGTGGTGAGGCCCTGGCACAGCTGCCCAGAGAAGCTGTGAGTGTTCCATCCCTGGAGGTGCCCAAGGCAAGGTTGGATGGGGCCCTGGGCAGCCTGAGCTGGTGGGGAGGGGGCAGCCAACCCACAGCATTGAGTTGGGATTCGATGGGCTTTAAGGTCCTTTCCAACTCAAGCCTTTCTGTGATACTTAAATCTTTGTCAGTCTTCTCCCATTTGACTGACTTATTCAGTCGGTCAGATGAGCAAATCTTGTGGTGGTGAAAGATATTACCTACGCAGTGACAATTTTTTGTGAAATTTTTGACAGGTGGTGGCCCAAAGCAATGTTCCCAGCAGTCGGGCAGCTATAATCGAGCCCTTACTGCTTCAGGAGAGCAGTAGCTGGCAGTGCCGCATGTCAAGCTCTGAGCCCATGCAGCTTGTGCAGCCCAGTTGTTTGGGCAGCTGGTAGTGCAGGTGAGATGGGACTGGCAGGACACTGGCTGGAAAGATGGCAACCGCCATAAATTAATTCCACCCACAAGGCAGCGTAGGCCTGTTTCTTTTTCTTTTTTTTTTTCTTTTTTAAATTTTGCTTTCTGTTTTATGAAGAAAATGAAGGAAAACTTTTAGGCTGCTGTTCGATGACAGCTGACCACCACTTACTCTAAGATATGGAGCAGCACGATAAAGAAAAGGCTTTGAATGCTTTAAATGTTGTGTTTTCTTGTTAGAGTTTCCAGTGCTGTTGCTCATAAAAGTCTGACTGATTACAGAGGAAACTACTTAAGAAGTCAAATTTTTGAAAGGAATACAAAGAGCTTAATAAATTGTCTATGAAGGAATCCTAATTACAGTCCCTGATTGTAATTAGGGTTATAATGCTTTGCTGTGTAATTTTTGGGAATACTTTCTATGTAATCATAGAATAATATAAGTTGAAAGGGATGTCTGGAAGTCACTTAACTCATCCGAACTAGGAAGCAGGGCCAGCTTCAAAGTTAGAGCAAACATTGTACGTATATACAGATACCCACTGTGTTACCAGTAAATTTGGAAATATATATAGTGATTTTTTTAAAAACTTATTTTTAGTTGAAGGGAGGATATAAAGAGTTTATAGAACTATTATCTTTTTTTCTTAATTTATGTGTAAAGGGGATCTTTTCAAATTCGTTTTTAATGGGACTGCTGCTTAAATAAGACATGTGGTGTTCAGTCTTGATTTTATTCTTGTGTCATTTGAGGTGGTCTTGGTGGATGGATAGATTCCAGAAAATCTGGATGATGCACTTGCTGGATTGACTCCAAGCACTGCGTTGACTTCTGTTTGCAAATCAGTTTGTGGTTCTTGCTCTTAAATACTGAAATTGCAAGGTGGAAGGAGAAATTAAAACCATGTAGCATCAACTATGAAGTTACACATGCCTTGCGTTCAGAAATTGGCCAACAGTAGATGCTGCTTTTTGGTGTTAGATGGTTAGCAGATGCCAGCCTTAGGACAGCTGAACAGTGTTCTGTGTTCAGCTGCCTTAAGGGACAGCGTGTTCTGTGCTTGCCATGTTGCTTGTACTCTTTCCTTGGCATTTGCTGCGGGCCACTGTGGGTTCGGCTAGGTAAGGTATTTATATGGCCAGATACAGGTAGATCTTGGTGATCTGCTTGGATGTTGTCTCACATTCTGGGCTGTGAGACTTCAGATTCCTTCAGCTGTGTGTTTTCTTTTTCTTAGTGTTATTATGTATTTAAAAAGCTGTTTTATTCTTGAATCTGAGTAAAGTCCTTGGCTTCAGTGACTTCCTGTGGCACTGGGTTTGTCAGTCGCATTGTGTTGCAATATAATATTTCTCTGTTAAGAGTTTGGCTTTGCTTTACTTTAAACTCAGAGAGAAGTTCCCTTTCTTATTAGCTGCTTTTTTCTTTACTATGTTTTATGTGTATTTGTTAAAATCTTACTTAATTTGTAATTACTTACTTTTCTGTTCGTTCTTGCTGATCTCAACAGGAGAGGTTTTAAATTGTTTAATAATTCACAGCCCTTCTCAGAGCGTCCTTCTTCCTTCCCCTAGTGTTTCAGTATTCATCCTTGAACAAAATGCCTGCATTTCTGGTCAGGTTGCTTAACAGCAGTACTGCAGTATTTTCATTCTTCTGGGGACTCCTGTGCTCTTTTGACTGTAGTATGTTGAATGGCATAGCTCACAGCTACCTAATTTCCTTTCCAGTTTTGAGATGCCTGATTTTAAAGTGTAGTGTAAGTAGTTCACTTTTTACCCATCCTATAATGTGCATTATTGATATTAAATTCTGTTTATATTGCCTATTTATTGCTACATTTGATCTATTTTCTTAAGTGTTGGTAATCTAATTGTAATTGCCATCTGGAAATATTAATACTTCACTTTTCCTTTTCTCCAGTACTTAAGAGTTAAATACGGTGAGCATTGCTAGACCTATTTACAGCAGCTTGAGGCTTGCAGTAATAAAGCAGATCTCAATTCGCTCAATCTGAACAAAAATTCTCCGTGCTGATCTGAAGGAGGGAGGAGGAGAGGGAAAATCATCTGAATGGGTTCAAATGATCTGCTAATGGCAAGCAATTGGTACTTGGGAAGGATGCGGGTGGAGAACAGGTGAAGTTTGCTGCAGTCAGAGCTGCCTCACTGTGAGCAGTGACATTTGCCATGGCTTTTCCCAAGTCAGTAGGTCTGTGGAGCTAATTCAGGTGAAAACTAGGCTTTTATTGAGTCACAGCAGTGAGTTTCTTGAAGCTATCTGCTGTGTGATGGGCTCCAGTGCTGGTAAAAAGAGGAATGGAAACTCGCAGCTGAGCAGAAAGGTGGGCTATGGCAATTCTGCTTCAGGATGGTTTTAACAGTGGTGAAGGCTCATTAGGCCACAGTGGCCTTATCCATCGGCTCTGGGAGTACCTTCAGTGTCTTCAGGGAGTGATATCTTCTGCTGCTAATTCCCTTGTCCGAGCATGGGGAGTCAGCAGGAATGTGGGACATCTCCATTTATTCAAGCTGCTGTCAACACCTGCTGGAGCAGCTCTGTGATGGATGTCTCTGGGTCTTCCTCACAGAGGTATAATGGTTAAATTATTTGGGTGGTGCTGGTTTCTGGGTGCTCTCATCCTCAGTGCCTTTAACTCAGCGTCTCCAGAACGAGCTTGCCACCATGACATATTTGTACTGGACAAGATACTTCTGTCACTACAGCGTGACCAGAAATGTGGAAGCTAGGGAAGAACCAAGAAAGCAGATAAGGAAAACTTAAGTGTGGTTTTGGGATTACGGTGCTGCTGTGTGAATGAGAACTTGTGTTCTCAAGCCTTGCTCCCTGGAATTTATATACATTTTGCATTGGAGCTGAACAGGAGGGCTAGCAAGTGAGCTCTGTGGGAGTTAAGTAGCTTCTAGGCACCTGAATAAGCAATAAATGGGCTGTTTTATTCAGACTGGATGCGGCTATTAGTGTTTATTATCCAATTAGTCTGTTGCAGTGAAGAATATTGACCTCAAAAATTTGTTCAATTTCCTGACTGTTTTTCAGTTTGTAGCACTGTTTGCTTTTCACAAACAGGAATCTCCTTAGAAGTCTTTGACGTCCTTGCAAAGGCTCTTTGATAGTCTGTGTATGCTTTATCACTTGCTCTTGTTTATCAGTTAGACGTCCAAAAATACTGATAGTCTTAAGACATAATCTTCGTTTGCAGAAACAGGATGGATTGCCACCCCTATCGGATAGTCTTTCAGGTACAGTGGTGTTCCATTTTTAATGATGGTACTGAGGAGCTTGCCAGATACACATGTAAGGCTTGTTACTCTGCGATTCCTTGCTCGGATCACTCAGACTTCTTAAAAAATACAGGCTCAGCGTTCCCTCCTGTATTCCTGTGGAAGGGTGGCTGTTACCAGAGCCTGCAGCTTTCTGACAGCTCAGCCGCTTCGTGCCTAAGCTGCTTCAGAAACTTGCTGGGTAGCTATTTGTGGAACATGATTCAAAGATGGTCATTGAGGAGTGGTTTTTCACTTCCTGACTGCACTCATCAAGAAGCCACAACTCTGTTTTGCATTGCCTGGTGACAGAAAAACACTCCTTACTAAACAGCAAGTAGATATTTCCAGTGGGTAAGATTTTACTGCAGGAAATCACCGGTGTGCTTGGAGACACAAGGAGGAGAACAGGAGCGCTGCATTTTACTTCAGGGTGGCCACTGTATTTTGGAATTGTTTTTGAGTGTTTCTTAAGAAGGATGCATGTATTAACGAAGTGATAATGTTTACAGAAATCCTATTTCTTAATGAAGTTGTTGTAGCTCTGAGAGCAGGTGTTATCCTAGCAGTATTTCAAAGATTTCTCATTATAAGACTGCAGATATTTTTAATGGTCTGAGTATGTGCGTGTTCAGTATTCAGTGCAAAAAACAGGAATTAAAGAAGGGCAGAGCTTGACATCAACTGTAGAGAGTTTAATTATTTTTTTTAAAGCCTTTTTAGAATTGTCTTGTAGATCTGGCATGCAGACAGCTGTTACTACATTTGGATTGACTGCAATTTTGTAGCTAACGTCTTTCATAAGAGGCAGAATTGTCTTGATTATAATTCTCTTTAAGGGCTTGAATTTTCTCCGCTTTATTGAACAGTGGAATATGTTGAAATTCTAGGAACGTTTTGCTATTTAAAATACATTGCAGCGGACTCAGGAGTCACTATGGGAGGTGTAGAATCCCAGATGTCACATTGTAGAGTCCTTCTCCACCATTGTAGTCAACAGGACAGCTATGAAATAGCATCATGCTGTTTCCAATGGAGCCATGAAGAGAAGCCAGTTATGGAACAAAATTAGGAAATTTACACAGACCTTAAGGCTGAGCGCAGAGATTCCAGAAATGGCTACAGCAGTTGCAACAACTGCATTCAGTGTTCTTTTCCCAGAACCTGAAATAAATGTCAGAAATCCTGATACTTAATATTTTGCTGCTGTTTCACACAGTTGTGTAATTCTCTGGTGAGAGATGGTCATTCCCTGTGCTGTTCTGCTGCTTTGCCCTTCAAGTGCTAGAGGTTTTTAACTGTGGAAGTGAAGATGCCAAAGCCGAACCTCCTTTCCATCAGGATTCCTTCTCACTGCTTGCTCTGTGCTATAGCTGTAACTGCAATAACTTTCTGTTATGAGTGGTGATAAAGGGTGTGAGCTTCTAGGAAAGAATAAGCACGCAGTAGTGGAAAAGGGATCAAATATCATGACTGTGGGCAAAGTAGAGAGGCCTGAGGGATTACTTCTCTTTTTTAAAGCTGACATGAGGCACAGGCAGGTGTGGCTGTGCTGCCAAATGCCTCATTTCACAGTAAATGACGTTTGTTAAGTCTGTATTCATCAAGAGCAGGGCTTGATATGCAGTTGTGAGCATGGAGCCCGATTCACATCTTAATGCTGCTGTTGTTGGCCTCATACACTCCTCAACTAAACAAATATCTTGGGATGTTCAGTGCTTTTTCCCCAGGTTATTTATTTATTTATTTTTAGGTTACTTTTATTTTAGATGGAGTGAAAAACAAGTCCTGAGGATTCAGTTCATGAACAATAACTCAAGAATGCTGGTATCCAGATTTAGCAGATTTGATGTTCTGTTGGGAAAGCAAGTATGTTAATTCCTTTTTGTTTACAAACTAGTCTGACCTTGGATTACAAGGCAGTGACTTGGGGGGCCTAAGCTGGCATGGCAGCAGGAGTCCTTCTCATGTTGGCTTCCAGATAGAATCCTTAGGTTAGCAGTGCCTGTTTTTTTTTGTTCTGTTTTTAAATTATTTTTCCTTCTTCTCTTCTTCTCTAGCTGGTTTGGATTCTGTTAAGGCTAGCTGAAAGCAACATGATAATGTTTCCCCTGAAAGGTGTGACAGGTTTCTCATTTGCTTGTATACCATTTGCAATTCTGAAATACTGTGTCGAGGATGGTACTGCATAGATAAAGTCCTTGAACAGAACACTGTGTGCATTATATGGTATTTGATGTTCCTTTTAAAAAGGGAAATGTGGGCTTAATGATTTATTTGTAATGCACATGAAAAGAATGTCATTTGAAACACTGCTTCAAGGATTTAGTTCTCCTGATGGTGGCACAACCCCTTGGATGTGTGCAGAGGAAGGAGGACTCCTGGTGAGTGCCAGTGGTGCAGCTGCACTACGTTGATATTGCTGTTGGTTTGTTCCCTCCTCGCATAAGAAGCTTTAGAGTCAACAGTGGATGTGTAATGTGAATAAGTTGTTTATTGGGCTTACTTAAAATAAAGTATCAAATAATGACAACAATATGGTGATAATGTTAACTTCTATTTTTATGTTGAACCTGGGAAGTAAGGAAAGAGGGCTTTTCCTCTTTAAATTTTCAGCTACATACCAACAGACCTAATGTTTTGTTTTTGAGTATGTGATACAAATGTTGTTTCAGTGGTAGTAGTTCAGGCCCAGACTTCACCATTCTAATTTGTTGCTTGTTCTTTATTTTTTTATACAAGAAAATCTTACTGAAATCATGCCTGTCATTGTGAAACTGTAATATGAAGGGTCTAACATAGCAGTACATTACTTCTGTTACGGAAAGCAGTCGAAATCAAGTTCTGCTGTCTCATGGTTTTACAGTTGTTTTTTTTTTTTTGAACTGCTTTCAACTTGCTGCTTAGGGAAGTTATTCCAGTGAAAGAGGAAAAATTCGTAGCATTTTAAAAACCATGTAAGACAAATGCCACAGCTGTGCAGTTGTACTGCTGCTGATGTTTAGTGATCATGAGGGCTTCATTATTCCTATTCATAGTGAGCTGAGGTGGGCCCTCAGACTTCCATGGCTGGGTGGTATCCTGACCATCCAGATTAGTGTTGCTATAAAGGAAAGAGGTTCCTTCAGACAATTTCAGTATCTAAAGGGGAGCTACAGGAAAGAAGGGGACAGCAGTGTCTGTGGTGATAGGACAAGGGGAAATTGTTTCAAACTTAATGAGGGGAGATTTAGGCTAGATATGGGGAAAAAGTCTTTTACAGTGTGGGTGCTGAGGCAGTGGAACAGATTGCCCAGAGATGCCGTGGATGCACCCTCCTTGGAGACTTTCAGGGCTGGCTAGGACCAGGCTCTGGGTACCCTGATGTAGCTGTGGTGTCCCTGCTTATTGTGGGGTAGTTGGAGTAGATGGCCTTTAAAGGTCCCTTTCAGCTCTGAGGATTATAGGATTCTCTTCTATGATTTAGTGATTCACAGTGTTTACAGACAAGAAAAGCAACCATTTGCCACTACTTCCTTGCCTGTGTTGTACTTTCAGTGATATTGTTTTGCTCATTGACATTGTTTAGTTTTGTTCAGTCCTCCAAAATTTCGAAGTCATTGTTTTGGCCTCTCCCTTTGGTATGAGGAGCACAGATTTATTTGGAACTTCTGAGTTCCAAATAGAATTTGTTGTCTGTGGGCTGTCGTTTAGTGTGGTTTGCATTTGTGTCTGACTGGGGACTCCAGAACATTTTGGTTATGAGTAAAATATCTAGTATCTAATCCTGTGTTACACAATAAGCACCATGTGCTGCTTGACTGAGTGTTTAAATTGCTGAAAATATCTAAATATGCATTTTAGTGGCTTTTTCAAAAGTGCTTGTTTGATTGCAGGGTGTAGTGTGTACTTATTTAAAATGGAATATGATTATGCTGTGAAATGGAAAAGAGACAGCTACAAAATCTCCCATCTGAATAAAGATAAAGCGACAGTTGTCTGTTTTTAGTTTCAAGCAAGTAATGAATTTCATCCAGAACTGTTGCTTGTTATTAATTTTAACAGTGAGTTTGATGAAGTGATAATAAATGACTCAGGTAAATGTTGCAGAGATGTGACCAAGTTTATGTATGTGGATGTTCCATCTGGAGTTGGGATGTGTCTTTAATGTAGCTCTTAAGTCTCCACTAGTTAAGATGAAGCTAATGTTGCTGTAGTGACTTTGCACGAGGCATACAAGTGAACGTGGTGCAGCTGAATGTAAAAGCAGGCCCTTGCCCCACGTGCGTGTGTTTGATGTGCAATGTGAAACAGATTCAGAGAGGATTAGATGGAGAACAAGTTGGAATAGGCGGTGCTCTGTTGTGCATGTGTTGCGTATCAGCTGCTTTGATGTGCTCATTTTGCCAGTTTGATGGATCTTAGAGCCTAGCTCGTACAGTCTGACTTCAGGATTGATATCAATACCAATTGTCAGCTGAAGAAAATGTTAACTTGCAGAGTGTGCAGAGTTCTGAGCTTGTTGCTGTCTCTTGTCAGAGACCTTTTTTAAAGGTCCCTTCTCACTCAGAAGATTCTGAGATATATTTTATCTGCAGGCCAAATGTATTAACTCATTATTGTCTTCAAAAAGGCAGACAAATCTCAGCCTTTTCAAGCGGAAATGTTGTCTGGAAATTATTGAATGCAGTTTCACTTTTTATTTCAATATTGTATCGGAAAGTGTTGTGTATCTATTGAAGAAATCATGTTATATCTCTTGGTAGAGGTATTTCCACTTAGGTGTTTAGCACAGGTTGGTGAGCTGGGACATCGATCCTATGGCCTTGTGCTACTTTATGTATCCTCGTGGTTGTGTACTGTGGAATTCAGTAGTGCTTTAGCTAACACTGAAGTAGACTACATGAAGGACTTAATGGAGCGAGTTTTTAAAAATATGAAAACCATGTGTTATCTAATTAATAAAACTATTTCATTTTAGTTGTTTTGTGATGTGATTGCAAAGGCTGCTGCCTTTAAAATGACTCCTCCAGTTGCAACCATATTTGATGCTGCTGGAGGTCTGGGATTCTAAAGTTAGTGTTGATTTGCTCTCTGTGAGGTCAGTGATTGCTCTGGAAGATAGTCTTGTCAGCTGAGGGAAAGGCTTCTGTGCAAGTTAAACAGTTCTTTAAATTACAGCTGATAAGGAGGTTCTGCAGCCTTTGTCTTCTGCTGTGACTATGGTGGTAGGAAGCAGGTCATGTTGTGTGTAGGAAGGGCAGCTGCTTTAGGAGAAATGAGAAGGAGTTTAAGATGTGCCCACGCTGTATTCACAAGGCAGGGGAAGGCAAGGGATACAAGTGTGATCAAATTCTGTATGTGTTTTTGGTACATAGATTCTTCCTTGAGCAGCGGGGCTGCCTGTGTTGTAACTGAGCAAATGTCGGTCATGCTGTGCGTGAGGGCTGTGCACATCAAAGGACGTGATGCTGGTTTGTCTTTAGTCGTGTAGCCAAGTATTTTATATTTAAGTTTATGGGAATGTTTGCAAACAAGAAAACAAATCCTGTTTTTAGCTTTGTGTGGGTGAAAAGGAGGGTAAGCAGTCTGTAATATGCCAAGGTATAACTGAGTCTATTAGGTACAAGTCTATGATAGAAGTCTTTATTGTGCTGATAAATTCTTAATCACTGATAGTTGCTCTTAGTTAAACTTCCACTGTTACTGGAAACCCAATTGAAGTTCTTGACACAAGTGATGGCTTCTAGTTTTAACTGACTTGATGTGGCTTCCACAGTGACGGTAACAACAGTGGAAGAATGACACTGTTCTTCTGCTCTAAAAGCCAGTGTTGTGATAGTTCTGAAACGTGTACGTGAAGCTCTAAGCTCCTTCAGAGCTGTTTCGTTGTGTTGTAATCTTCCTTAACGTTATATAAAGGATATTGGAGATATACTGTTAAAAATCTTAAATAAAATTCTCAAAAGGTACTGTAAGTATTTACTTTAAAAACAACAACAACAACAACAAAAAAAAACAACAAACACAGAACTTGGTGAAAAATGAACATGTATTGCATTTTGTTTCTTACCGAGTCACAGGAGCTGGTATAAAATGAGTGTGTTTGTTGGAGATCTGTACTATAGTGTTTATAATGCGTGTGCTGATTTAAAAATACAGCGTCTCTAAAGTAGCACACAGTGTAAAACAAGAGGCAGGGCAGAATGAATGAATAGGTGTCAGTGCAGAATGCAGTTTTCCCAAGCGTCTTCCCTCTCCTTCCAGGAGTCTTTGGGAGACGGGAGCATGGATGGGCCTTTTAGCAGTATTATTTGCGGTGTTCTTAGTAAGAAGTGTATGATCAGGAAATTTCATAGCTACTTCTTTTCTTTCCCATAAACTGCGTCAAGTTCTTGGTGATGAAGAATGTATCGTGCTGTGTCACGAGTTACTCTAATGCTTAGGCATTTCATAAAGATTTGATATTAATCTGTTGCATAGTTTCTTTCCATCTTTGTCTTGACTATCTGTGCAAATTCTATAAACAAGGAGACTCAGGGACTGGAGCACCTCCACTGTGGGGAGTGGCTGGGAGAGCTGGGGCTGTGTGGCCTGGGCAATCTCAGTGGCCACAAATAGATGAACGGAGGGGGCAAAGGTTCAGAGCTGGGCTCCTTTTGGTGGTGCCCAGTGCTAGGATGGGATGCCATGGGCACAGACTGCAACACCACAGGTTCCATCTGAACTCCGGGAAGCACTTCTGTGCTGATTGATTAGGATGGTGTGTCTTTACAGAAGAAGATAAAAGTATCCTTGCATACGAAGTAGTTGGTGAAGTTGTATAAAAATGATGTTCTTCAGCTTTCAGTAAACATGGGGAGGATTTTGATGCTCAGTATTACAGAGCTGAACACTAAACTTGTACCAACTCAGTATCTGAGGTTAAAACATCCCAGGGAGGTTGGTATGCCCCATTGGCAATTTTTTAATGGGGCTTCAGTTTGGAATACTTGTTTATACATGCATATGTGTGTATATATATATATATACACATTTATATAGATTAAAGCGGAATTGGCAAATGGAATGATTATTTAACACAAGTACTCAGATTTTTTGGAAAATAATTGTTTTCAATTCTTTCTTCCTTTTGCTTCACAGGCTGCTTCCTGCTTTAATTAACAGCTTGAAATATGAGCACTATGTACATCTCACTGTTATTAATCTGTTCTTATCTTAAGTAGTCTGTGAAATATTTGGTTATGGTTTTAAATGTAATACATTCATATTTAAAAGAGCTTGCATATTATAGTAAATTATCTGGAAAGGACTCTGTAATTCTCACGTTTTCGATTAATTTTACAGAATGTCCAGTTTGAGAGAAAACATACAATTTATTCTCTTACTCTTCCATGAAAAAGTAAAAGTGGAGTGTGGCTGAACCATGACAGGAGTGAAAGAGTCATTTGTAGGAATGTGATCATTTCAATTCTGAAGTTTTGTAGTGTTGATTTTCTTTATACTTACGTTTTTCCAGTGCTAACTCTAACTGCATGAAACAAAGCTTTGTAGTCATTTTCAAGGGAGAAAGTTTTTACATAGGCTGAGTTCCTCCTTGTGATATCACTGTCGTTTGGTTCAGTGTTTAACAAACCTCAAAGCCTCTTCCTGTTTGTTACAATTAAAACAAGCGTGCTACTCTTCGGTAGCTTCTTGACTTAGCTTTAGCCTCTCTTCTTGAGTGGATTAATTTTGTAATCAGAACAGTTTTTTTTTTGTGATCAGCACTGTTCTTGTTCTCCCCAAAATACCTAATAGTTTGTATGAACTTTTCTTATGTTTTGTATTTATCTCTTGGCTTCAGAATCCTTATGCGGTGTTCTGCATTTAAAAAACTTCCCTGAGGTTCACCTAAGATGATACAGCACAGTCTGTGTGCCACTTGTGTTACATCGGAAAGTGGAAGTTAAAGTTCTGTTTCTTTCTGTTAACAGCCTAAAATGACTGGGTGAATTCAGTGGAATAAATGGCGTCCAAAGTAACTGATGCTATAGTTTGGTACCAGAAAAAGGTAAGCTTTCTGTTCATTTTTATGGTGACTTCAGGAAAAAAAAAAGTTGGCTTATTGCATTTTATGTGTGAAGTATAATAAATATAAAGTAGTTCTGTGTTGTTGGTTGGCATTGTATGAGAGGGAGTAGCTTGAAACTTTTCTTCTGAAAGTAAATAAATATCTAATGACAATACCTTGCAGGATGGAACTGCTTTTGGTCTGGCTACTGATTTCAGTATAACGTTGATTAATGTACGTGTATGCAGGAGAATGCTGTTTCTATAGTACATAAAAGAATCATTGTGCTTAAGTAGAAAGTAAGAATTCAAGCATTTTCTGTCAGTATCAAGGATTGATGTAATCCAAAGCCAAAAGAGGTTTCTGTAGAAGTCAGTTAAAAAAAAAAGAGTGGGGAAAAGCAGGAAAGAGAAAAAAGATCTCACTGGGAGATGTGCAGTTACAGTATCTCCTGCTGGTGTATATATTTTGTTTCATATCCGTACATAGAAATATTGATGTCTAACTTATTATTTTGTTAATTTGAAGTTATCGTATCCTCTTGACATTGGTGTGCCGGTTGACTTACTCAGCTAAATTGTTTTTAAAAACATGGAGAATTTTGCTGAGCTTGGAGGTAGGATTTAAGATGTGATGAGCTTATTCTATTTTTCCTTATCTCTCCATGCTTCTTTAGGTTCCTGTTTTCCTTGGTCCTGTGGCTCCCTTTTGAGGAGTACACATGCTCTTAGGAGAATAATGGTGATGGTCTTCAAAATGGAAATTGGGGTTAACTTTTATTTTAAGCAACTGTAACTTGCAGAAATCTGACAGTACTGACATTCTGACAATGTCATCTTCTCAACTGTGAATTAAAGGTGCAGTTGGAAAGCAGAAAAATGAATTCTGCTGTTTAATTTATGCTGAATGTATGTTCAAGTATGTATTAAAAATTTGGGAATCATTCAGAATGGAATGAGAATTTTTTTGTACTTTGTACTCCCTCCCTTCTCTCATTCAAGATTTAGAAAAACTATTTTTGTCTATGTAAAGAAGATTATATGAGCAGATTAAAGCACAACCCACCCTCTGGGTGCTCACGAGAAGCTCACATCTCTTTAGTGGTTTGTAGAGTTGTAGATGGGAACTTTTTAGTTTGTACATTTAAAAAAAAGTCAAAAAGCATATTGCTGAATTTCTTCAATAACAAAGTTTGGAATTGCTGTTATATGGCTTTACTTCTCAGATCTGTTTACCCTTTTCAGTATGTACATAGTTGTAAATCCTGGATCATGTACTGGTTTTTCCTGTGGTAGCACGTATGAGGTACATAAAGGCGGTCATGTGCAGTGGAATTGCATGGTGTTTTCAAACCATTTATTGATTGTGGGTCCTTTCAGTTGTTATAAAGATTTGTAGGGTGATTTGGAGGAAGATTTAATGTAACAAAATTCAGTGGAGGATCTCATGGAAGGAAAAAGTGATGCTTGTTATAAAAATCTTTAGAATAAGCTGACTTTACCTGCTCCTCAGATCTTTGAGGTTTTCTGAGTGATGATGGTGAACAGTCATGGGCAGATTTATTATGCCATTCAGCCTTTTGTAGAACGTGGTCATTTGATGTGAGCAAGAGTCTCAAGTCTTTGTAAATCTTAATCAAAGGTCCTGCTCATTGTCTTTTTTTTCTTTTTCTGGTTTGAAGTACACCTGTGGTCCTGTTGGACACTCAGAGGGAATGCTGTTTGTGATCACTGCAACTTTCTTCCCTCTTGGTACTAGGAATGCAGGGTCTTCTGATGAGCCACTGTGCTATGATGGTACAAGGGGCAGAGCAGGCCTTCTGGTTTGGGTGTCAACAACACATTCCTCAGTTTTACTGTTCCCAGGAGGCTGCTTCTGAAAGAACACCTCACCTCATTCTTTTAACCCTTGTTCTGTTGCTTTTTGCCAGTGATTACACGCACATGATTCCGCTTAGAGCATTCAGACCGACAGCAGTATTCTGCAAGTCTCTGCAGGTTTTCACAAAGTTCTACTCAGGCAGAAAGTGCAAACTGCCATTGAGGCAAAGAGTTGTGATGAGGTGTGACCACCATTACTTCATGAAAGACTGAGCTGTCTCCAGGAGAGAAGCAATGTGGCATGGTCCAGATGTCCATGTTTTTCATGGTGTGAATGAAGTTGAATTGCAATCAATTGCAATCAAGAAGCTTTACGTCTTTCTGAGTGAGAAAGTGGAGTCTTATTCTGGGACAAATTCAGAAATGTTGCATCTCGTAAATGTTTGTGATAATTAGATAGTGATCTCTGGGTCCCAATTCAGTGAGAGTTAGCCTGGATCAGGCTGGTAATTCCTAGAAGTTTTTAACTTCGTAGTGCTGTGTATGATCGTTTCCTAAGAAGATCTTGGGCTTCTCACCCATGTCCCTGATTTTTTTTTCCCCCATCATTTACACGGCACAGTATCTTTACCCCATGGATTCATTGTTTGTACTTAAGATTTCAAACTGGGAAATGGAAGAGCTGTGCTAGAGAGGAGTGGGTAGCAGGTGTTTTTCTTCTCCCTCCTGATACATTTGTTACGTGATTGCTTATGATGGCAAAATGCTGAACTCTGCTTTCAGTTCTAAATGCATCAGATTTGTCCCTCCTGCCTTGGTTTTTAAGTCTGCTGATTCCTCGCTGCTGTAGCTGAAATTGAAAGTGGGGAGAAATCAATACTCAGCAATAAAACATTGTTTCTGGGTCAGGAGAGAGCTAGGGTTGCAGAAATTATTGATCAAACTAATGGCTTGCCTGTATGATAAAATGAGGAAAACAAACTTATTCTGGGGAGTTTTTTCACGTAAATGAATTGATCTATGAAAATCCAAACAAAGGACATGAATAACATACAATATTGATAGTCAAATATAGAGAAACAATGTACTTGAATCACTTATTGTGAAAAAGAAGAGGTAGTAAATAGATTACTTACTCCATGTTGTTTTGTTTTCAATTTTGATATATTTTTAAACTTGATTTTATTTTACACGTGATTTCCCTCTATTGAATTTCAAAGGTCTGCTATCTCTTCAAAAGTCAGGCACTTCTGGACTTCTTTAGTAGGAAGAGTTACACAATTGAGCTCTTCCAACCACACTGGTGTGCAAGTTCTCTGAAGAGCAGGCACCCAAGTTTCTGGGCTTATGTGACTCATTCTATTGTCTGTAATGGAGCTTCTCACGGGAGGATGATTTAGTAATGTGCTTAATTGTTTAAAGGTCGGACTTCTATTATGTAAACTTGTTTATCGTTGTTGCAATAGATGTAGTCTGCTTATAGTGCAGAGGAACTCTTGATTACTGTCTTGTAAAAACACCTAGTTCTTTCTTACTTTTATTTGGATTGTAGGGTTTGTTAACACCAGTTTGTTATCTGAGACATAGGACCACATGGACGTTGCTTTCTTGCGTACAGTGGTAACGTGGGCTTCCCCTCTGGTCCAAGCAGTGAATGGTGCAGGGCGTGAAATGCGGATGCGCTGGCTGTGTAGGAAGGTCTATAAATGGTATGCAGCCGTGCTCCTGGACAGATGGAGGAGTGCCCTGCTGAGATGTTTGTGTGTCTCAGGGAGGTCAGACAGGCGTGTGCTGGCTTGCTGTCAGCATGAGGCTGTGCGGCTGCTTGCAGCAGCGGGTGTGGCGGGGCTGTCTATGCTTCTTCCCTGCATCGGTCACTGGTAGCTGCGAGCTCAGAGGCACCTGTCCGTGCTTTGTTGATAAATAGCCTTAGGACCGTCTGTGCGTATTCTCAATAACATTCTCAGTGTCTCAATAACGGTACCTGAGGTTAAAAATAATAAAATCAGTAATAACCTAAAATACTGCTTAAAACTTAAAATCTTTGTGTTCATTTATTATAATACTTTCAAGACTTACAGATAATAGTAGATGTGCAATTTCTGCTCTGATTTCCAATTTTACAACTGTGTGTTAAAACCAAGGGTATACCAAGGAACAGCCGGTGGTAAACCAAGGAATTTACCATACCAGCTTTTTGATTTTTAATGCTCACAGGAATTTTGCTACACAAATAGGGAGCTTTGCGCACATTTGTTGATAATATTGCAGGAGAGAATTAAGTTTTTCCATCTCTTGGGGGTGGTTGTTGGTGAAGGCAGAATGGAACGTAATGAACCTGAATCCTGAATCTAATTGCTTATCACTTAACTTTGCCAGTGCAGCTTTATGCTGCTTTGGGTGTCCTTTGGGTACTGCTGTTAAAGGGCACAATAAAACAAATGAGATGTTTTCTCTGCCATGGTTTTAAAGGGCAAAATTAGAGTTGTAATTGCATTAAGATCTGTAATGTTTAGTGTTTTATAGCTCATTAGCCTAAGATTATACTTTCCAGCTTCATAAAGAAAGAAACAGTAATTATACCATACCCTGAAACTAGTTGATTTCCCTCTTGGTACTGAATTAATGTGATGCATTGGTGACCCTGACACCCAAACCAGTTTTTGCACAATGGTCTAGGTGTGTGGCTGTATTACTGAGGACTTTGGATGCTGAAACTCTCAAAAAGGTCAGTCTTCAAGTGCCAAAACTTGACAAGAATTGGGACCGACTATTTTTGAAAATGATGTTCCCCAGGGTTCAGTTTGGGGCCGGGTTTGTTTATTTATCCATGATCTTGATGAGGGAATTGAGAATTGAGTGCACCCTCAATTAAGTTTGCAGATGACACCAAGTTGGATGGGCATGTCGATCTGCCAGCGGAAAGGAATACTCTGCAGAGGGATCTGAGCAGGCTACACTGATGGGCAGTATCCAATTGGCTACTTGCTGGATGCTTCACTTGGGTCATAACAACCCCAGACAGCAGTAGAAGTGTGGGGAAGGGTGGAGAAAGTTGCCTGACAGAAAAGGATCTGCCGGTGTTGGCTGACAGCCAGCCAAACGTGAGCCAGCAGTGTGCCCAGGTGGCCAAGAAGGCCAGTGATGTCCTGGCTTGCATCAGAAATATTGTGGCTGGCAGAGCTGGGGAAGTGACTGTCCCTCTGTACTTGGCACTGGTGAGGCCACACCTCAACTGCTGGGTCCAGTTTGGTCCCCTCACTATATGGAGGATGTTGAGTTGCTGGGTTGTGTTTAGAGAAGAGCAATGAAGCTGTTGAACGGGCTAGAAAGCAAGCGTTAGGAGGAGTGGCTGAGGGAACTGTGTAGTGTGAGGGAGAGAAGGTTCAGGAGAGATGATAGAATCACAATTCCATTATTCTATGAAAGCACTGAGAGGAAAAATATGTATTTAACAAAGCTGCTTTCTATGTAGTGCTGAAATTGGGTACCCAGGTTGTCAGCTAATGCAATAATGGGGATTACCTTCAACACCTTGTTTTGGTGAGTCAGAATTCAAGTTACTGGATCTTATGCAATTGATCAGAATCACTCAAAGCCATTGTGACTGAACGAAGCAGTTGTGTACTGTGCCTGGCTGCTGGCTCCCACTTCCCACAGATATTCTTGTACTTACTGAGTGAATTTGGTCAGGGAACAAATGCAGTTTAAATTGTAAGAGGCTGAACGCATCTGTGAGAGAGCGAGTGAGCTGCAAATCCCTCTGTTTGTAAAAGAGATTCTTGAATTGTTTTGTTATGCCTTCTGAAGCTATAATTCAGCATTTTCTTTTCTTTTCCTGAGAGAACTGATTTATTTCTCAACCACACACCAGGATGTGCTGGCACAAGGAATGGGTGCTGTAGGATGTGGAAATAATCAGGAGTAAGGGCAGTGCTGTTTGAAAATTACAGTGGCAATGATGGTAAGCTTGCTGGATTTTTGGTGGTCTTCAGGGAACAATACTAAATAATGAGGCTGTCAGAGTGGTTTTCTTTGTCCGCTTATTTCTTGAGATGGCTTCAATTTGTGCGAACACATGATTGTAAGAAAAAAAATGTTGCTGAGGGTTTAAATACTTGAATACTTGAAGAATGACTGGGCTGTAGCCATAGTGTAGGCAGTGGGACAAGGTAAGGGATTGTCCCTCTCTGTTCAGGTTGTGATACAGCATGTAGGGTGCTATGTCCAGTTTGGGGCTGTCCAGTAGAAGAGAGGCGTTGATGCTTTTTGGCCGGCCCAGGGGAGGGCCACAAAGGTTGTTCTGGGGCTGAAGTGTGTGATGTACAGTGAGTCTGAGAGACCATGATTTGTTCTGTCCAAAGAAGAGAGGGCAGGGGAAGAGCTTACTGCTGCCACAGCTGCTGTCTGGGTGGCCGGGAAGGGATGGAGCCAGGTCTTCTCAGAGGCGTTCAGGGATTGCAAGAGAGGCAATAAACATGAATTGAAATAGGCGAAATTCTGATGAGATATAGGAAAAAGAAGTTTACCATGAGGGTTGCCAAGCATTGAGTTATGGTCCCAGAGTGGCTGTAAAATCCCCAAACTTTGGGCGTGTTCGGAACTTTCTTGGATAAGTCCTTGAGAAACCTCCTGTAATTGGAGCTGCACAGGAGCTAGGTGTCCTCCGGAGGTTCCAGCCTACACAGTTCACAGTTCCTTGATACCTTTAGTCTGAGATTTGAAGATGAGTAAACTTCAGAATGGATTGCACTGTACTTTAGTGACAAATGGAATCTCATTCAGTTTGTGATGAGTAGTTCTTTTAAGGCTCAGAAATGATAACCTAAAGAAAGCCACTTCTAGTGTCCAGTATATGTCACTAGGAAATGGCTTAGGATGGGTGTTGGTAATTCCTTTGCTATATACTCTGAATATACAGTGTTTGTGTCTGTATTCATTCATGAATATTCTTATGCATGAAATTTTTGTTTAATTGTGAGATGAAAAATAGTATCTTTCATGTTGTTTGGAGATCTGCTAAAATCTCCAAACTATTGATCAGGACAATAAGGAAGGCTGGCTGATGTTAAGAAGAGTTAATATGTATTGACTGATAAAGAGAAGGTATTAATAGGCAGTTGATAAATGTTTAATTATCCATTACTGTACTCTGGAAAAAGTATCTTTGAAGGAAGCTTTGGTAAAATTATTGTTCAGTGAAATGGCTCTTAGTTCAATGCAGTTGCAGTTATTGCCAGCTCATTAGTTGGTAATTTACACAATTAAGAATAAACAGTTCTTCATTTTCAAGCTGAAAGAGGGAGGATTTAAATTAGATATAAGCTAGGCAACCTGACCTAAGTGTGGATGTCCCTGTTCATTGCAGGGGAGTTGGACTAGATGACCTTTAAAAGATCTCTTCCAACTCTAAGGATTCTGTGATTTTATGCTACACAGTTGGTTTTGCCTCTCCTTCTGGGAGCAAGGGAGAAGGCAGGAAATCCCAGAATCTTTTAGTAATCAGAACTAACTGTTCAGCAGTCCTAATTTCCAAGCTTTGCACATAAGGTTATACTGCTTTAGTCTTCCATTTTACTTCTATGTTTGAGTAAAAGTTTCTAAACTCTTCCTTATTAGCAGACAGTGCTAAAGCTGTTGTTATGCATCTCTGGCTGTGAACTACGTTTGTCTTAGCTTAGCTTGTCTTGTCCACATATCAGTGATAAAAGAAATGGGGGGGAAAAAGTGCAACAAACACCTTGAAAATGGAAAAACATCCTGGAAAAAAAAAAAGTCTTAGTAGTAAAAAATCAGGAAAGATAATTATACTGCTGAACTATAAAATTATTGCCTTTACTGCAGAGTGGATCAGTTAGGTAGAAATAAGAGGGTTTAAAGTAACTTCCAGTAAACTTGTCCTGTGCACTGAGAAAATAAGAAATGTTTTGTCTGATATCCTTAAATGTACACTTCAACATAAACTTAATATGAAACTTTTAATTTTTTTAATGAATAATATGTATAGAAATTATTTGTCAGTCTCAATACTAAAAGCCTTCTGTTATAGAAGTTTGTACAGTTTTTGAAAAATGTTGGACTGTAAAAATTAATACCAGTGTATTAGCTAGTATGCTAATACTAAATATTTTAATAAGATGTTAAAAACTTAATTTCCTTGGTAGACAGCCTAAGGAAGCAACTTCACTTTTTATTCACCAAACACTGTATCTTTTGTCTTTTGGCTTTGTGATAGTATTTTTATGTTGCTTGTAAAAATGTTAAGCAGTTTTAAGTGACAAGGCTTAGCGTGCAGATTTCATTATGGATAAACATTAAAGTTTCAAGATCCAGCAGGAAATGCAATGTATTCTTAGGATTATAATCTTCATTAGCCTTCTTTGTCATAAATTATAAATGTCTCCTGAAATATTGATCGATTCCATTAGAATCCGAAGGCTCTGTGAGTATTGGGCTACATGTTGATACCATCGCTACATTAGCTTAAAGTGAATATCAGTGTCATTCACAAAGCTCAAATTCAGTCTTGATGCGCACGTGGCCCATTGATCTGTTTATGAGAAAGACACTGGGAAGAAATAATTTGCAGTGCAGAAACCCTTAGTGATGGGCTTTATTTGAAACCAGAATCAGCTGTTTTCAATAGCTTAACTTAGACAAATTGCTTTTAGGTGTTATAAAAACTAGCTGTAAAAGTGTCAAACAAATTTTAGGTATACAAGGAAATGTGCTCAAGTGCTTTCTGAGCTGTTTGGTTGGGAAGAAAGAAGTGCAAGTATTGCTAACCTCCTGAATTTATTGTTGCTTTTCAAGTTAACATCACCTTCCTCTGCTCACTTGAGTAGTGCAATTTGTAAGATCAAAGTTGAGCTCATCTTGTCATCTCTTTCCTTTCTGAGAAAGGTTTGAAGTATATTTACATGTATAGTGGTTGAATGAGTCCAGTGGCTTTTGATGCTTTCAGTAAATTTTCAATTTGAGACCATTTCTGGAAGTTGGAATAATGGGTTACAGCTTGTTTTCACCTTTAAATAATTCTAAAAATGTGGTAAAGTATTTCTAAAAAAAAAAAATAAAAATAAAAATACAAAAGTTTAAAATGTTGCAGTGCCTGCTAGGCGGAACTTGCTATCGTGCCACCCACATCTGTGGCTACACCTGAAGCAACACTTTTCCATTGTGAAAGAACATTGGCAGGATTTTCAGTCTTCAGTAATCCCCTGTGTGCTGAAACTTGTAACAGCTGCATGGAGAATAGTTGGTAATTCTACAAATATGTAATGGGGCAGAGTTCTTTAATCTTCCCATGGAGGCATTTATTGAAGCAAAGTGTCTTGACGACTGAATATTTTAGAGGTAACTGCTTTGGATAGGCTGGACTGAGTCTTGCCATTGAGGAAGCCTGTGATGCATAATTTAAACTAAATTAATACAAAATATGTGCTCCAGTTCTGCTACAGGTTGGTTGTACCACAGTTTATTCCATCTGTAGCGTGCTGTCATTGTGTTTCCTGCAAGAGGAATGTGTTGCTGCTGATGGTTGGTGAAGGAATCATGGAATCACCAAGGTTGGAACAGACCTTCGAGATCATCCAGTCCAATCGTCCACCTACCACCAGTATTTCCCCACTAAACCGTTAGTGCCACATGTAAATGTTTCTTGAACGCTTCCGGAGATGGTGACTCAGTTACCTACCTGGTTAGCCCATTCCATTCCAGCCGTTCAAGAAGAACAATTAAAAGATAGGCTCATCGTGTAACTTGAATTAACAGATTATTAAGAAAGAAGGAATTGAAGGTTTTTTTTTTTTAGGTTGATTTCTTTTTTGCTAAATCTTTAAACAATAAAAAAGCTGTAGAATACAAACTTCAGTTTATGATCCGCTTTTGATTAGATATTTTGTAAGTGAGAATTAGTTTCTGTGATAAATTAGATAAAAATTGGGTTAGTGTTATGTACTTTGCTTAATTAAAAAAAAACACCCAGTTGTAGGTTGGATTAATGGATTGAAAATGCCAGTGGTAGACTGTTTTACCAAATCTGGCACAAACTTTTGAACAGATTTTAAAAGCTTTAGTTGTTGTACACTTAAAATGGGTATTTTTTTAGACTCTTTCAGCATTCTTTGAAGGATTCTGCAGAATTTGCAGGTGTAGTGAGAGAATCAGGGTAGATTTGGGAGCTTCAGGTATATGCAGATATTTGTGTCTTCATACCAACTTAATGGTTCCAGGCATAGGAGCCTTGGACACCTTTGTAGCCCTGGGGACAGCTGTTTATGAAGGGAAAGCTTACTTTGATCATGTTTTGTGTATATTTAAATTCTTCATGATAGAAGTGTGGGCAGTTCCATCTCTAGAAGTCTCTTCCCTCATTTCATTTGCCTTCAGAAATTCACTTTTTGGGCATTGTCAGGTATTTTTGTTTTTGGTGTCCCACTGATATGTACAGTTTCAAAAAACTGTGAGCAATGACGAGCCAGAGAGAGCCCATATATAAACATCAGATAACTTAGTATTTAGACTTAACATGAAATATAATTTAGATGTGAATACTTGTAAATCAGAGCTCTTTGAGGATGTAATTGCCTGGTGCTCTCAATTTATAACTGGGAAGGCTTGCTAATAGTAACTTTAGTCTTGAATTCATTCATTCACTAACTTGGTCATTTAGCATGTTCTCTTTCTCATGTCTGGTATTTATTATATATTGCAACTTGTCAGTGAAAAGCTCTTTTCAATGAATTCTGCTGGATGTATTGTAGAGAAAATAGATGTTTTCCTGTTGATGGGTAGAAGGAAAGATTGAATGTCTTTGTTTTTTGCTTGTCTTTTCTGTCAGTAACACTGGGTCTACAGATTTTTGTTTAATGTGGGAAATTAGGTGTGCCAGTATGTTACTTTACAATGATGCCCTTATTTGCTTGTGTTTCCTTCTGATAGGTTTGCAAGAGGAGTATGGATGGATGCTTGTGCTGTTTGAGAGAAGGCAAATTGAAGATCAGGTGCAAATTTGATGTGCTGAGCTTGTATGTGCACTCCCAAAAGTGCCTCAAAAGCTTTCCAAAGCACAAAAATGCAAAATTAGGTAGATTTAAAAATAATAATAATAATTAGCAAGAGATTGTAGTGATAATTGCTCTCTGTAGCTGTCTCTTTAACTCATTTCTGTTTGCAACAGTATGCCTTTATTTAGCAACCCTGTACTCAGATTTTGATAATTGAACATGATCAGAAAAGATTGGCCAGGCCAATATGTATTGTAAAAGACCGACTTCCTGGTCCTTTTCCCTTATTTCACCTACTGCTGAAATAATTGCTTTATGGAGTAATGTTTGAAGAAAAACGTCAGTGACAAAATCCTTACTTGTGTGTTTTGGAAACAAGCTGTTACCTAGTACGTTTGTGGGAGAACATGAGTGAGCCCAAATGAAATTTGGTAGACTTACTTGCCTCAGATCTGTTTCCCAGAATTCCTATAACAAATTAACTATTGTTTGTTTACATGAAGAACTCTCTTAAAGACTCTTTCAACTCTAAAACAGTATCTGTCATGAATAGGATTGGAAATACAGAGTTTGCTTTGCAATTTTCTTGGCACAAAGGCCTCCACATTTATTTCTTGCGCAATGAAGTGGGAGGCAGACTTCTCTGTCTTTGTAGAAAGAAAACTTGTTGGAAAGCGAGGGGGGAAAGACACAATATTATGCCGTACAAAAAACTCACTTAGGACTCTTTTCAATAAATGTCATGGAAAACAGGAAGATCTGAAATGTTGTTTAAAACATATTTAGGAAGAAGCCAAGGCAATTTGATATAAATGTCTGGGTGGAGTGGTTATTCAACATATTGACTTCTTAATTGCTGGCAGTTGTCCAGATAGAGTCAGCTCTTAAACTAGATTTATTTTAATTAGTTTAATTATAGCAGGTGCTTAATCTGCCCAGTACAGTGGCTGACTTCTCCATTATCATTATTTTCCATGGTCTCCGTGCTTTTTCTAAATGCAAGGTGCTAAGTATTTCTCATTATTACCAAAAAGTCAGGTTTTTTTTTTTTTTGACATTTTAAGATAGTGAACTAGAAATTGTTTGGGTGCATGTATCTCATGAATAGGAAGTACTAAGCAGATATGTAAATGAGTCATGCAGTAATCAAGCAATGGGTTTTTTTCCTCCCCTTCGGGTGTTTGGACCAAGATGGTTCTATCAGCTTTCTTTATAGTCAGTAAGAGACTTCGATAAGTTTCCCTTCATACGTGCATCTGCCTTGCTCTTGTGTCCAAAATAAGTGTTGCGCTTCACTGGTCAGAGCTTGGTAACAGGAACCAAGCTTCAGGGGTGAGGCAGTATGTGTGGGGTGCACGTGTGTGTCTGTGTATATATCTAAGGAAAACTGCTGGGATGGGAAGCTTATAGAATGTTTGGTGAGGGCACAAGCTGCTCAGAGAACCTGTGGGTGCTCTGTCCCTGGAGAGGAGCTCAAGGCTGGATGGGATGGGGCCCTGGGCAGCCTGAGCTGATGAGGGGCAGTAAGCCCACAGCAGGGGTTGGAGCTGGGTGCGCTTTGAGGTCTCTTCCAACCCAAGCTGGGCTGTAGTTCTGTGTAGTAAAACAGATCATTATGGAGTAACGTCTAGAAGCTCCATGTACAGTATTCAAAGCAAGCTGGTTCTCCTTGGTAACTTCTTAGAAAGATGCATTGTCTCACATATTGACTTATTCTTGTCACTTCATCTTGCCTTTAGTCTTACAAATACCTGTAGTTTTCTATAGAGATGTGATGAGGCGAGGTAGAGCCTGGAGAAAACCGATTCCCTTTTACTACAGATTTTTAAGTAAAAGCTTGATCACATTCAGACAAAACTAAGATCTTTAGAAGAGCTTCAGGAATAAATAGACTGGCAGTTTAATGAGAGTCTTGGAAACCTTAGAACTGACAATTTTCAAATAATGCTTTTTCTCAGAAAAAGAAAATAGTACAGTAAGGTATAAGGAAAAGATTAATTAACTTTTGAAATAGGTCTACTGGGAGCATTATTTCATCAGTGATTCACTGGGGAAAAAGGCAGTTTCCTGATGTTTTTTGTGCGTTTTGAGTTTTCCTGACCTGGAATCTAGCTGCCTCCCAGCCTGGTGGTAACTTTTGCTGCTGTGTAATCTGAAGATATGGAGCTCAAGACAATGAAGCTGTAAAAGTGGGTGGTGAGGAGCAGGAAATATAGAGGGAGCCGGTTTAAAATAATAAGTGGAAGATCTGACTTCAACAAACTGCAAATTGTATTTTCTTTCAAGTTAGGGGTCAGCTGCTGCACTGAGGCTGGGCAGCCCTGTGGTGAGGCTCTGGGCTGGCTGTCCTCAGCCCGTCCAGCTCAGCAGAGTTCTGGGTCAGCCAGGTCCTGCCCAGTGGAAATGGAGTGCAGAAGATAAAGATTGCTTTGACAATAAGTCTCTTTGAGGAAATAAACTGTCATCTTCATGTTTGCCTGAAAGATAAATTGGTTTTGTACAACTAGTGTATTTGAAAACCTACTTTAGATTCTTTCTGTTTTATGTTCTTTTTAGATTGGGGCATATGATCAACAAATATGGGAAAAATCAGTAGAACAAAGAGAAATCAAGGTAATACAGTATTTCTTTTTTCTTTTTTTTGCCAATAACGCTGTAATTGTATATGCTGATGTCATTTACAATGTATGGGATATTCTTTAATTATGGTGAAGCAAAAATAGACTTCTGGAGTGTAACCAGATGAAACTGGCATAGTATTCTCTATTTTATATGACTACTGAATCTGCAGCACTTAAGTTCTACATCCATCTTTACCTCAGTGCATTTATTTCAGTTATCTTAAGCCAGAGCTTAGTTTGTGAGTGCCTCTCTTTCACTCTGTGTTGAATTCTAACATTGGTTATCTGAGCTCTCCTTACTTTCAGTTAGTTACCTTATCCTTCCAGTTCACTTTTCCTCCTTTATGATGCTGTCATTGTTTTGTACAGTTTATTAGACTGGTAAGTACTTCAGGCTTTGTGTCCTGAATAAGCAGCTAACAGCAGTTTTTTGCATTTTGGTTTAACTAACAGTGCCATCAATGTCTGCTGCATTGCTACGGTGTTCTGGGGAAAAAAAAATCAGCCCTATGTGTAACACTTCTGCTGATTGTATATTATATCATACTCTGTACTGTTAAAATTAGTTTCACTAGTGTTTTCATGCAGTTAACCTTTTCTCCTCAAATACTGCACACAAGAAATATGCTATTTCTGCATGAGCTTAAAGGCTGTGTTAATTCTTAACATTAGTAAAATACACATTTCTTCAGTGTTCCTGTGTTTGATTTTTTTATTATTCCTCCCCAATACTTCAGTAGCTAAATAGCATACATTAGGGAGATCGTTACGTGGAAGCTCTCACCAACCTGATCTCTGTACAAAATCTACAAATTAACTTTTAAAGCAGAGATAATATTTTCAGAAGTGCTTCTGAACCTGATAGGAGTCTTTGTGATACCACACCTCCACAGTTCTGCAGCATGTCCCGTTAGGTGGCACGAGAGCCTGGGCTGCTGCTGGTGCTGAGCCGCCTGAGTGCTGCTGCAGGGAGACCCAGGGGCTGGGCAGCTCGGGTGCTAGGTGCTGCCAGGCAGCCCTCCCTGTCACTATACTGCTGTGTGTGGCATGAGGTGTAGCTTTCGTTGCTGCCGTACGTTGATGTGATCAGAAGGCTATTGCACGACAGTTGCATCTTGTGGTATCTGCTGTCTGAAGCATGCAGAGAGATGGTGCGGAAATGCTCTTGAGATCAGCACAACTAATTTCCAACAAAGGTGCTGGCGTATTGCTTTATTTTCAGTGTCTTTTCAATGACTGTGAAAACCAACTACCATTACGACAGAAGTTCTTGTAACTGCTGTGTAGTAGGGCAACATTCAAATAATTCATTGCAAATACTCTCTTGTGCCTGTTAGAAATTCAGCTTGTTTGGGCTATAGTCTGACAATTAACAAATTAAACAATGGGAGAAATTATAGTGCCCCAGAGAGTTAGCTCTGGTGGGGTGACTTTCAAGGGGAGGCTGGATGGGGCCCTGGACAACCTGGTCTAGCTGTGGATGTCCCTGTTCATTGCAGAGGAGCTGGGCTAGATGGCTTTCAGAGGTCCCTTCCAACTCTAAGGAGTCTATGATTTAGCATAATGAAGGGAGCACTGAAGCGGACTGTTATGTTCAGGTGTCATACATTAAAGCTTCTGACTCAAAGCAACTATGACACTGTTTATAGATGAACTTACTAAAAAATAACCTCTTGGATTTTTAGTAAAAGAAAATTTGTTGCCAGTAGTTTAAATTAATATTAATAGGGTACTTTTAACTGAACTATTAATTTTAAACTTTGTGCAAAATAATTTTTACAACAGTAACTATTTTTAAGAACTTCTATTTAAACTTTGTTTTTCATATTAGGTAGCAGAAATGTGCTCAGTACCAAATAGAAGTTATGTAAGTTAATTGGATGGACCTGAATAGTATGAAGCATAATTATTTCTTAATTAACCTTATTTTGGAACACTACTGTTTTCTGCATACATTACACACATTTGTGACACATTAATAGAGAAACTGCATCTTAATAAAAGGAATTCTTTCACTGTGTGTGGCAAAAAGTAGAGCCACCAGTTCACTATAGTTCATGGACACTGAAAGCATTTGAGATTTGACCAGTGACATTTTTTAAGAATGTGTCAGCACTGCTCTCCCTATGAAAGATGCATTGAGTATTTATTTTTTTGAAAAATTCTGTCTGTAAAATGAAAATAGCCACAGTGGTAAATTGTTCTTAGGACTGCCTGCATTTCCAGAGGGTTATTTCTTCTAAGATGCACATATCTATTTATTCATACATTTGAGGAAATTACTGTGTGGCCCATAAGTAGCAGTACACTTGAAGTTTATTGTTTCGTACAGTATTTTCTATTTCTAAGCTTTTGAACTTCAGAGTGGCTTGATTTATGCAAGATTTCCCAGGAAGTTATAGCTATTTATGGAGTTATAATAATTACAATTTCTAAGTGTGGGCTTCCACATGAAGTTACTGCAGTTTTAAGACTGCTGACAACTGCGTTTGTCATCTTAAGAACGCATTTTGTCCTAACCATGTTTCAATTCCATGTATTAATTTTGTTCAATTTCAAGCAAACTCTTTCTTTGTAATGGACCTACCAGGTGATGACTATCTAGCTAGTTAGATGCCAACAGTGATTTGTTTTTGTTGTTTTTGTTTTTTACATTTTAGTGTTAAAAATGAGTCTAGTGAGCTGTGCTGTCTATTTGAAAACTTGCTTTATGTAGTTGCTGTGAAGGTTAACGCAGCTAGATGTCATTGATCTTTCTCTCATTTTTATTCATTTAATTTTTATAATTTTATCTAAATTTAATACTTATACTTAGGTAATACATTTTATTTTTTTTACGTGCGAATGAAATATGACTGTGTTGGAAATCTACAGTTCACCAGCAAATTGAACTGCTATTTGAATGAACCCAGTTAAATCACTTCCATTATAACTCCATTTGTATCCTCAACATTTTTTGGAAATATTATATTTTACTATGTCTGAATTTTACATGGAATCATTATTGGCTCATGTGACCAAGAGCCTGATCTGAAGACATCAAAGGAAACTCACAAATCTCTCTCTCTAAGCCTCACATTTTAACATTAAGAATAAACTTGAAAGTTTTGCACGGAAGTTTGGCTCTTCCATAAGGGAAGATACTGTTTTTAAAAGAAAAAATAAATAGGAACTTTCTCTTCTTTTTCTGAGCTGCTTTCCTGTGGTGTTCACTTTTCTTCCTCTTTTTAATAGGTTGCTCTGTGTTCAGTATAGAGAAAACAAATAGTTTTCTAGAATTTGGACTTCTGACAGTGGAACTTGCTGTTGATTAGTGGCTTTTACATTACAACATGATTCGCTATTTAGGTTTAGAATTAAGGAGTTCTAATATTAGCATTTGATTAAATTTAATTAGATGTTGGAGGAAAAAGGATTCGGGAAAGTAATTTGTGACAAACATTCTGGAAACCTAATATGAATGTGTTACTAATTATTGCAAGTGTGTGTGTATTTTGTATAACCTGAAGCTGTGGGAAATGTGTGCTCAGTGCTTAACAACATTTCAAATTTACATAGTTGGGTCAGTAATTGTTCAGGTTTTGTTTAGATTGTCAAGTGTGAAAAAGGCATTAATCGTGCCTTGCTCCTCCGAATGTTTTGTAGTACTTTAAATGTCTGAAGTTGAGTTATTTGTCTGAATTTTTAAGAGCAGTGTAGGTTAAACACAATTACTGACCACATCAGTGCTGTTCTGTTGTTTGTCTTCTGCGTCAATGTATGCTGATATTTAATATTTGCATATTTCAGGGTTTGAGAAACAAACCAAAGAAAACAGGACATGTAAAACCAGACCTCATAGATGTTGATCTTGTACGAGGTAAGTCTTGAGCTAGAAAAAGACAGATTTCTCAAAATAAAATGAACTACTGTCTTATCTTGTAACTAACTAGAGTGGATTAGTAAGCGTTTAAAAAACAGCAACCAAACCAACAATCCCAAACTCCCACAAAATTAAACAAATAAAAAACCCTAAAGACAAACAGCCCTACGTAACTCCTCTTTAAAGAAGACAAATATGAAATATAGGTAAAAGATGACTTACGGATTAAACTGAGGGCTCAAAAAAATGGATTTAAATTTTGTCAAATAGACTTAAGTTTTGAGAAAAAGCGATCAGTGGATTTCTGTAAAGTATAGTTTGGGAGTTAACAGTTCAGAAGTCTATTTCCATACATTCAGACTTCTTTCAGATCTTCTGATGGTTTGAGGAAAGGTTGTGTTAAAATTTTGGAAGAGTAACAGTTGTATGGGCATTAGGTATTTCTTAGATGTTTTCAAGAGCAAAACAACAAGAGAAGGTCAAGTGATGCATGACTTTTCAAAAAGTATTTAATCTTTATTTGATCTTTATTTAATTTTCCTCATACCTCACAAAGGCTGGGGAAAATATTATCTAGATTATTTTTCCATGAGCCCAGCAGCTACTTTGTCCTCCTAAATACATTCCTGTAGTGCTTGTTGAATTCAGTTCTAGAATTAGCAGAAGCCTTGGTCTTTGCTAGCAGTCATGGAGTTGCTCATGCACCTGCACGTGTTCCGGTTGTGGGTGACATGGATACACAGATTCTTGGAGCCCTAATCTTAGCTGTAAGCAAATACTAGACAGTTTTGTATGTGCCAGAGAGGTGGGAATTTGCAGGAAGAAAAAAATGGAAGGATATGAAAGAAAGAAAGCATTTGAATGAATGAGATGAAAAATGGTATAGAAGATGAGACAGATGAATTATTGTTTGGGTAACTTCCCTTCTCCTAGAGCTAGTCATCAGTTTGACTGATACTGCTTCACACTTCTCAAACTTATTCCACTTTCTAGCTAGAGCAATGTGCATATATGTTGATGGTATAGATGCATTTAGAATAATGTATAATTATGTTTAATTACTGATCCTCTGTCTTAACTACTCAGCATCTCAATTTTTTATTAGCCATAACAAGGAAATACATTATTATTTTTTTTTTCTTTAAGGATCTGCTTTTGCTAAAGCAAAACCTGAAAGTCCTTGGACATCTCTGACCCGCAAAGGAATCGTGAGAGTTGTTTTCTTTCCGTTCTTCTACAGGTGGTGGCTACAAGTGACATCGAGAGTCATCTTTTTCTGGCTGCTTGTTCTTTACCTCCTTCAAGGTAGAATTGGATTATAGGATCAGCT
The DNA here is from genome assembly GCA_024606505.1 of Aquila spilogaster. NCBI lineage: Eukaryota > Metazoa > Chordata > Aves > Accipitriformes > Accipitridae > Aquila > Aquila spilogaster. Next base: position 17,637,140 of record JANHGO010000069.1, on the reverse strand, counting down.
TTGACTGAATGCCTTAATTTAACCATTAGTACTTCTGTATGTTGCTTAATACTGTATTGTCACTTAATACTGTTAAAACTCCTTCCAGTGTACACTGGAATAGATTGCAAAAGTGTCTTATGATTAGTTCCTCTTTTACACTTATATAAAGGGGACATTTTGAAAATTTGAGCATTTCCTCGCAGGCTTTCTTCAGCACTCTTGCGTGTGTGTTACTTCGGCATCTCTGTATATAATTTAGGTTTCCAGGACTAATTGATTTCAAGACTAAGAGTCACCAAAGAAACCTTTGACTTTGTGGGTGGGAGTTAGTCCTTCTGTTACTTGTGCTTCTTGATAAGAGCTCGTGGTCTGTGCAGAATGCTGAACCTGCCATTATGCAGCTTGCACAGCCTAGCAGGATGATGCATGATCAGTTTCCAGTTCTTCCATGGGTTATCTTGTCACATCAGAGACAGTAAACTTTAAGCTCATATTTCAGTCAGACCTCAGCCATGCTTCTGGATGACTGACGAATCTATTACTTACTGTTGTATGTGCTTCTGCTAATTTTTCCATTGTATGTGAGGAGAGTATGCATCTTAATTTTACACTTCCTAGATTAACAGTTGTGCAAAAGTCATTTTAAAACAAACTGAAGGAAATTCTCTGCTTTTAAATAGGTTGATGAATCATGAGTTCTAGTAATCAAAGTCTGTGCTCCTCTTAATTATATGTAATATAAAAGAGGAAAATTAGAGAAGGAAGAATGTAATGTAGTGAGTCAGTATCTAACAGTGTGAAAGTCAGTAAGAGAATAAGCGTATTGGAAGCATTCCCAACAAAAAATGGAACAGAAGCTTAATGCAAGTTGGAACAATTTAACTTACCAGTCATTTAGCTTTTCAGAGTACTTATCTACTGAAATCCAATTAAAATACAATAATCACCTTTTCAGTTTTGCCATCAGTCCTTGCAGTTGTGAATTTCTGTATCTTTTGGAAATTGTATCTAAATTAGAAATGGAAAAATAAAAATAGTGCCTCTTGTGTGATGTTAGCAGCTATAAAATTCATTCTACAGTAATGATGCCCCAAAACTCGAAATATGCTGAAACACGTTCATGTGGTTTATCAAAACTTTTCCCTATCCCAAATTCTTAGGTAGGTGCTTAAGAATTACTACTGCATGTGTTAGCCTCTGACTATACTATGCTAAGTAGTAACAGTATAGGAAATAATTTTTTCCCTGTCTGTAGATTAAAACTCCAGAATTTATTTACATTTGTTTACTTTATAATAAATTATGATTAGAAAACTATGTGATAAGAGAACTACAACAAAATGTTTCTGTTCAAGGTCATTGACCAGGCTGGTAAGTTATGGTAGAAGTAAAAATTTTTTTCTTCTGACTCCATATCCATTTAGGTTATACCACTACCTCATTTTCACTTTTAAAATGTTTCTATATTCTAATATGAAAACTGATGTGTGAAATTAGTGTGTATCTCATACTGTATATTTTAGTATGAAACAAGAAATGTGAATATTCATAGCAGTTATAAATTTATTGTGGCAAGATACATATATATGTATGTATGCATTTTTTAAATTCTTGGTGATACAACTATTTCACAGCTTTCAGTACTAAGAAATAAATGCTTTGGTCTTTGAAATATAGTTGCCTGCTTTGATACAGATTTTTTGTGCTACGTGAAATCATTCCATTTGTCTGTTTCACAAAATAAAGCACTGTCATTTAGGAAAATACCAGTCCAGATGCAATAAATAAAGAAAGAAATAATTGAAACTGGCAGGAGAAATTCTGTTTGGAGACCGTGCTGTTGGTAGGAGCAATTCTATGATAATCTGAACTGCAGTGTGCTGACACATGCAGAAGTTCTTATATTTCCTTCATGTGCTACTGAAAGGATTGGGAGGTTGATAAGATTTTCTTAAATCTCTGTGTAAACTTCATGGTGGGAATGTGCAATCTATAGACTCATCTTTTCTAAAATCTGTAGTGAAGTCTGAAATTATTTTGTAGAGACCTACTCCTGCAAATCATTACAAGTGGATCTGTGGAGCTTGTACTCAGATGTGTACTTACGCAAATTGTGTAGTAGGAGTCAAAGCTGGCTATTTGTTAATGCTTTATACTGTGTAAATCTAAATGTATGTTTGAGAAACTCAGATGAACTCATTTAGAAAGAGGTGTTGTTACTGTACCTTTTCCTCATTTACTGTTTTCTGATTGGTGCATGCTGTCTTTCTGAGAAACCTCATATAACAAAACCTTAAGTAGCCCATAGTTACAAAAAAAATAAAAGCCAACAAACCCAAACAAGTATACTACTTAATATATGAAGCGTAACAAAGGCAAAACCTTAAAAAACAACAAAACCAACAACAAAACAGGTGATAAAATGATGGAGCCTTGCATATTTTGTTTTAAGAAGATGATCAGTGAGAAATTAGAAATAGATTACTACAATAAAAAATAATACCGATGTTTTATACATTCATCTTGTTTCTGGTAATGGTTATCTTGCTAAAGATTTTGTTTTAAAAAAAGCCAAAACAATAATAAAAAAAAAACAAACACTGAACAGACCCCATCTCTTTTTAGTGGAAAACAGCATGTCCAGGTATCTGCTCTGTTAGGTCTGCCTTCATGTGATGTATTTTAGGTGTTTGAATGTTGCACGTTCTGTTGTTACAGAATTCAGCACTTCAGACCAGAGAGTGATGAGAATATACAATTTGCAAAGAAAAGTAGAAGGCTTCTTTTTCTGTCTGCCTCATGCCGTTAAATGTGTCTAGACTGACCTGAAGCCTGTAAAAAGCTTTTCTAAGTTGTAGATTAGTAAGTTGGTTAGACTATTCTAACAGGAGTAGGAAAAGTTTTGTGGGTGTTGGCTGTCTATGAAAACCAGGTTATAGGGTTATAAGATTAACAAGTAACAATGAGTTGATGGTTGGACTTGATGATCCTAGAGGTCTTTTCCAATGTTGATGATTCAATGATTCTATGAAGGGGAAGCTGCCACTTTTCCAAGCACAAATGCTAGTTGGAGTCCTGGTTACTTCAATTGGACTACCTCATAATTTACATGGTTTGTCTTTGAGCTTTCCTTATTATTAGAAAAGTTATACACAAGTATGTGGGAAATCTTGAAATACGGAGTTCAAAATGCTTTCAGCTAGAGTATTCTCGTCACTAGTCGGTGTTGAAATAGGTGTTTGATTTCACGGAGTCGCAAGTTAACTGCACTTGGCAGGCATCTCCAGGGGTCACCCATGCCCAGCCTCTGCTTGGAGCAGCGTTAGCTGCCACAGGCTGCTCAGGACTGTCCAGCTTGGTGTTGAGCATCTCCAGGATGAAGGGACTATACAGCCTATCAGGGCAACCAGCTCCTGGTCTGATGTCTCCTGCGCTCACCTGACTTGTTGGATTGTGCTGTGTTGGTTTTAAGTGATACAGGACAAAATTTATCTGGATTGATTGAAGCACAGCATTTGTTGCTTGATTTTGTTTTGTTGTTTTTTTTTTCTCCTACTGAGTTGTCATCTTAATATGAATTTGCTTCCTGTCATAGCTAGTTTTGCAAATGCCTTCCTCTCCGCCCTTCATTCTGTTACCTTTTTAAAGCAATTTTTATAATGCCATGAGCGTAAAGGAAGACATGAGTGTAGGAAGATAAATCAAGCATTCAAATCCTGATTACCGTCTATTTCTTTTTACTGCAACTGTCATTCCATTCTCTGAATTTCAAGCTTGGTTTAAAATGCAGGTAAAGGACTATGTGTGACTGTTTCTGATTTTAAGAAAAGTCATATAATAAATAGGCCATTTCAGACATTTCAAGTATTGAACTCAACTTCATCTTCCTTCTTTTCCAGTTGCTGCTGTAGTGTTATTCTGTACAGCCCAGAGCCCACATAATATACCTCTGACTGAAGTAATTGGGCCAGTATGGCTCATGTTGCTACTTGGAACTGTACACTGTCAGATTGTTTCGACACGAACTCCTAAGCCTCCTCCCAGCACAGGGGTTAAAAGAAGAAGGTATAGTCTGTATTAAAGTACTTAGCAATCCTAAATGATAAACTATTTTGAAGAATGTGCATAAAATTGTAGGGATTTACAGTCTCTGCTTCACAAGAAATGAGAAATTGAGGCTCTGTTTTTATCTGAAACTTTAAAATGGGTGCTTAGTGCTCTAACATTTGTGCATTTACTAATTTGTGCATTGTTTTTTTAATGCATTAAATCTGACGTTTTTGCCTCAAAAGAACTTGTGACTGAATACTTGATGGAGTGACGTATTACTGCAAGTTTTGCTTTAGAACTCTGTGCAGGCCAATGATCTGTGAGAAATGTGTTTTAAAGGATGTACTGGAAGCATAGACTTTAAAGTCTTCCAGCACTTCATTGAATATGGTTCGCTACAGTGAACTGCCCCATTGCAGTGGGAAAACCTGCAATAGTGAATTTTGCAGATCTTAGCCTCTGAGATGAAATATATATTGTATTTAAGTGTTAAGATAATGAATAACTGTCATACTTAGTTTTCTTAAATGGAGTTTGTTAAATCAACACGATAAAGCTTTAGCAACATGTTTTGAAATCTTGCTTGTTTTTGCATGCTTAAAACTGCTGAACACGTTATAGAAGTAGTAGATTGCACTTATAAAGCTACCTTCCAATTTTAATCTCTTCTGATGAAGGAAATTAAGGAAAGCAGCACATTTGGAAGTACATAGGGAAGGAGATGGCTCTAGTACCACAGATAACACACAGGAGGGAACAGTGCAGAGCTACGGTACAAGCACCTCTTACAGTATTGGCGCTGTCTTCAGAGATATCTGGCATGCTGCTTTCTTTTTATCAGGGTTTGTATTTATTCAAGGCTACATATGTGTGAGATATGCACTATCCCTTTTCCAGAGAAGTAAACATTAATCTACTGATTAGATAAGAACAAAAAATGAATTGACGAGAACTTAATAGTAAACTCAGTTCAGTGTTTGAACATGCATTAATCTCTTCCTTCTTGACTTCTGAAATTTCTGATGAAATAGCTTTATAGAAATGCAGAGTAACTTTGGTTGATTTTATGATAATTATAGGACTACTCTTTGTGGGTTATCAGGAATGAACTAGCTTGGTTTCTTAATTTTAATCCAATGAGAAAATTTTACTCTTAAATTTTAGTTGATTGCATTACCTGCTAATTACTTGAAGAGAATGCACATAGATCTCCATCACTGTCATCAAATGACACATTTTTTCTGAAGGAAAGCACTTCAGGACTCAAGCATGACGTTTAATTTATCAGTGAGCTATGAAGCTATATGAAATATAACCTGGTTATATTTCAGAGGGCTATACATCAGCATTTATTAGTAAAGTGAGTACATGCTCATAAACTGGTGCAAAATTAAGAAAAGGGATACTGCAAGTTACTATATTGTTTTGTTCTGCATGCTGCATCTTAAATATTGCAACACTAATGTGTCTGTCGTATTTGTGATTTGTGCTCTTAATCTCTGGTAAAGCTTATCTTGTGTTGCATTACATTCTGGGAATAAAACTCTGGAAAAGTTTCAAAAATATTTAAAAATGCTGCAGGAGTCAATTTGGTCTTTCTCTGTGTAGTTTAAGCTAGCTTTAACAGACTATGAGCAATAGTAGTAGACACCACAGCTGTTCTTTTGTGTCATGCCACATCTAAATGAATCGGTCTCTATGTATTTCTTTCTGGTGTGTTTGGAGTGTAATCTTGTAACCTTTTGAACATTATCCATTCTGTGAAGATACTGATTTTCAGTAAGTGTTGTTGGACTGTTGAGGACTGTTGGAAGACTCACTTTCTTCCTTGCCTTCTTCACTTCTTTGGAGTGACTGAGAATGCTATGAGTAGCCTTTAGTCACTCTTCAGCTGCCAGAGGGGCCATGGTTTGTATGTCTGAGAATGAACCATGGCTGCCTGTTCAGATGAAAAATAACCTTTTTTTTTTTCTCTCATCAGTTTCATCGTGTAATTTTTTTTTTTCGTGAAGTCATGCAAATAGTTTTGTTTGCAAAGTAGGACTGGGAGTGAGGAAGCAGGAATGCAGCATGGTGTGCGTGGGCTAACTGGCTTGGGGTTGTGATGTTGCTGGAGACGTTCTTGTGAAACCCCAGTGCCAGGAATTTGTCCTTACTCCAGTTTTGGAAATCTTTTCCTTCTAAAAAGTTTTGCAGCTTAGATGAGGAGGAGAGTTTTTTGGTGGTAGTTTGAGCTGGTTGCCCAAAGCCTCGGTAGTGTCTTAAATGGTCATCTTTATGGATTTAGAAAACAAAAACTGTGTTTGTATGTGAACTAGCGTATTGCTAATGTGCAAACAGGAAGAGGCTTGCAATCTGCTCCACAAACCCATGATAAAGTATCTTGTTGTCTCTTCTTTATAAGCTTATAATAAAATCTAATCCATGCATATATATAAAAACTGCTAGAAGAATATCAGCTGATTTTGTACTACTCACTTATTTAGAAATAAAATCAATAAAGAATTTTGAAACTAGATAAGGAAAAGTTCTGTGGCTTTCTACAAGGGAAGTGGAGAAGTGGAGCAGCAGTTGCTGCTTTTTTGTTTTAATAATAATAATAATAAAATGCCATTTAGTGTTTTTCCATGAATGTGTGAGGGAAGGTGGAATGAGACTAAAAAAGGTAAAGGAGGATGAAAAAAATCTCAGTAACTGCCTTTTCTGCTTGTTACTTTGTCCATAGTCTCACAGATTAATTGGATTTTCTTCCCTAGCTAGTGGGTCTCCACTGTGTATATGGAATACCTTATCTTAGGAACAGTGTAAATCAACTGTCCCAATTCATACAGTGTATATATTAGAGAGGAATTTAATCTGCTGTGTAACCCAAATTTTCATAGAGCTTCCTGAAAGAGAAGGGCAATGCACGTTCCCTTACAGGAGCAGAAGAAGAATAGATTAGATTCTTGATAGTTTTATCAGCTCTGTGTTTGCTGGTTCTTTTTTTTATAAACATAAAGAATAAAATCTGGAAACTTCATTTATAGTACTACGTCATTCTTTTTCCCCAGAAGTATTCTGAGGATCTAATAAACATGCAAGATCTTATTGCTTTCTGGGTAAAGATTTTTCCTTTGAGATACGGAAGCCAAAGTGAAACTCTGCTTTAAATTGATCTCTGTCAATAAGGCAGCAAGCTGCTGTTCTGTTTTCATTCCTTCATTGACAATACTTTCTAAATTGGAGATGTGCTCATCCAGACTTTTGCTTTTGAAAGGCTTTTTTGTGGCATTAGATATCTTGCTGATATCTACTGATAGTGGCCTCGACTTTTAGACAATGTTATGGAGGATAATAGATTGATATTAGAATAATAATACTTAAGTGTAATTGATAAGTTTGTTATTTAAAAACAAGCTTAATTACTGTGTTTGTTAGATGTATTGAATTATGTCACTGGGGTGTTACTGCATATATGGAAAAGGGTGAATCACATTCTGGTTAGCAAACCTGTCAGTATGCAGAGTGAATCTAAAACAAACAAAAACGTTTCAAAAGTACTAAAGGAGCATGCTCACAGCTATAAGAAGTGAATGGCACATTTGCTTTGAGTTAATAACACTTTTTTTTTTTTGTAAGAGTAAAGCAAACAATTCTCATTTACATTTGGGGCTTCTGGTTCTTCTGTTGCCAAAGATGCTGTGAAGTTTTAATTGCAAAACATAGGTTTCCTTTTCTCTCCCTAGCTAATAGTACAATTTTATTTCAGACACTGTTTCTTCTGTAGTATTTATAGAAAAGAATAGTGAGTATTAATTAGAAGATTGAAAATGAGCTTACAAACATTGCATCAAATGTTAATATCTTTTTATTTGTTTGTGTTCATCGTAATAAAACTAAAACATGAGTTAAAAAAGGTGAACAGGATTTAGTCTGGAAAAGAGAATCATTAAATTAATGCTTACATTTGTTTCAAATATAGATCTAAGAAAGCAAAAAACTCAATAGATAAATCCACTGAGACTGATAATGGCTACGTGTCCCTTGATGGGAAAAAGACAGGTAAAAGCAATGAAGAATATGCACAGGCCCAGGAGCGTCTCTGTGAAGTGATTAAGCCAGAAGAGTCAGGGTGGAGCACCACAACTGTGAGGGAGACCTTCAGCAGCCCCAGCCATCACAAGGTAAGGATGCCACGCTGCTTTCAGGGCAGGATTGTTCATTTGTCCGGTGATATGTAAGTTGTGCTTTTATGATGCTGTTGATGTATTCTCATTTACATTATCCTTAAAAGTATTTTAAATGAAATTAAGCTTAGAGTGCTGTGGCCAAAATCATGTTAAGTCTTCTGACATCATTCCTTTTATTTGTAGTTTTTCCTTTTTCTTGTCAGAGGGCCCTTAATGTCATGGCATCTAAATATTCTTTGCTCTTCAGTATTTCAATGCACAATTAATTTCATATGCTGTCACTTGCATGTTTTTTTCAGTCCAGCTGAGCAATACACTTTTCCTTTTATTCTTTGATTCTCTTGGTCTACATAGGCCTGTTTCTGTGCCAAAATGGAACAGATTTCACATTAGGAACAATTTGTAATTTTGAGTTTATTCTGAGCATTTACCTATGGATCAGGAATCATCTTTCTTTTTTGGTTCATCCCTGTAGAAGAGGAAAAAAGCACAATTTTCCTCTCAGTAAAATGGACATAGCTTCCTGAAGCGAAAAATAAGGATGAGATGGAAGCATAATAAATGGTTATGAAAGAAAGGAGAACTTTTCATTCTGGATTTGTTTATTTCCTGGATATACTATTTTCATTTTGCAGTTCTACAGAATAGATTTTCCAAAGTATTTTTTCCTGGCTCCATTGTCATTTGCCTTCTAATGACTACCATTACTGCTCGGTTACTTGACTTCAGCTCAGTAGTGTATATTATCACTGATCAATCGTCGCAGGGTTGTTTTTCATGATAATATCAAAGGGAAAGGTTATTCTGCTGGAAGTATACACGTACACATCTTTATAAAGGAAAGGCATTGTGTGGGGGATTTCATAGCCAACTTATTTAACAACCCCCTTAAATATCCATATGATTAAGTCAGAATGTGTGTGAAGAGGGTTCATCTCAGGGCAGTAACCTCAGTCTTTTGGTCTGCTCAGCAGCAGCAACAGGAACTGTGATTCAGTTGTCTTCATTAATTCCAAGCATTTTGCATTCTTGATGAAATTCAGCAAATCAAGCCTTTTTTTAAGGGTTTTAATGATGAGTTTTCTACATGTTTAACATGGTGTTGTATACATATCTGCATTAAAGAGGAGCTGTCAGAGGCTAGAATAGACTCCACTCATCTCTTCTTCCAAAGGACAATAAACACATTTTGTTGCCACCTCGGAAGATAGTAGATAAGCTACCACAGACTGTACTGTGCATGTCCCTCTTTCTCCATGCAGCTCATCTGTTAAGAAAGTGAGATGAGTTGATATTGAAGTATCTCAGAAGCCAGAACTCATTCTGGAAGAGAAAGTGATGTCTGAATCACAGGGGGTAAAGGGGGATCTGTGTTCACCGACACATAACTGTTTTGGACCTTTTGTTATTTCACTGATGACAGGACAACTCCAAAGGAGATTTTACAGGGTTCTGTCCAGTGATGTCATAATTAATGAGCATATATGGAAAGTTTTTGACAACTGAACAGTCTTTTCCTGCACTCTCTTCTTCCTGTTGCTCTCAGGTCTGGTTTCACTTCAGTTTAAAATCAGGGAAATAGTGCGATAAATTTATTATCTGGGTCTTCCTTTCACAAACAAATCTTGTAGCATTTTATAGTTGAAAGAAGAGGTAAATGCTGACTTTGTACCATATGTGTAGATAATTAAGCGTGACTCTGCTGTCACAAATACATTTTTTTCAAACCTTTTGGTTATCTTGCATTTAAGCCTTTAAAATGCGAATGCCAGCATTCACGAGTTAAATATGAACTAGCTGTTCATTGTCTAAGAAATATTTATATTGATACTATAATTTTATTTTATAGTATATGCTGTACCACTTTTTACAATTGGAAATGCAATAAGTACTTTAACTGGGCATAGATAACATTGCAGAAAGAAATTTGATTTCAGAACTAGAATTGGTAAGTATGAGTGTAAGTCTTACTAATACTCTACTTCTTTGCACTAGGAGACTCACAGGACTGTGACAAATTTATCAGACGAAGTTTCTAGTGAGGAAGGGCCTGAAACTGGATATTCCTTACGCCGCAATGTAGAACGCACTTCTAGTGATGGCATGCTTCGAAACAGAAAATCTCACCATTATAAGAAACACTATCCTTTGGAGGTATCTATTCTTCTGTTGCCCCTTTTCTGTAAATTGATGAAAGTTCTTGGTTTCTTGTTGAAAATTTGTTACTCCTATACTATATTTTAGGATTATGTTAATTTGAAGCCATGTTAGTGAGAGAGAGGGATTCCTTTTTGTTTGATGGAGTTTTAACATTGAGGTTTTTATTTAGTTGATTTGAGCTTTGTCAAATTTTTCAATTTGTTGTAAAGATCCTATGATATATCCTATAGATCTTACACCAGATTTCGGTTAACTCTGTTGCTGTCTTTTGACAGCAGTTACCTCCTTTGGAAACTTGATTTGTTGCAGAAACAGCAATACTTGGCAACAGTAACATTTTCATCACACTAGTGCTGCTGCTTCTCTCCATTTACTTTGTGCTTTAGATTCACTAAACCTTCTTGTGAAGAACTCTCATAGTTTGCCTCTGTTTTTTCATTCCTTGTTTGTTGAAGGTCATTAAAATATTGTCATGAAATCTCAACAAAATTGTTAATGTTGTATTACAACAGAAACACACAAAAATCTGAAATTAAGAGATTTATTGATATCAGAGCTAAGAGGAGGAACGCGCCTATTCCATATTAGTAGAGTCTTCAGTGGTAAGGATACAGACACTGAAAGACAGAAGTGGGAGAGGGCTTTTTTTTTTCTTTTAATTTTAAAGGATTTCCGCTCTTTTTGCTGATGGTATGCAACTCAACAGATAAACAAAACTTTGAGGTTTTTGCGGTGTTTTTTCTTTTTAACAGCTGTACTTGCCTTCTTTTTTTTTTCCTCACTAGGATGATGGGAAAAGAATGTGAAGAGTAATTCTGGCTCTGACAAGAGTGTTGCTTGTAGGTGGCTCTAACAGTCAGAGCATCATAAGCAAGCCTTCTAGTTGACATAAATAATGTCTTAGAAGGGTTCAAATAATACTACTTCCTCTGGTAATAATTGCAAAGTCTTGAGGTTTATGCTTTGCATAAAAACATTAACAAATTTTCTATCATTTGTATCTCACGAACTTCAGATTGAAAGACCTGGAAGGCTAATTCATTTTTAACTGTTTGATGTCCTATGTATGTATGCTGTCTGAACAGGTTGATACTTGAAAATGTTTTGTGTTGCAGAAGATGTCTCTTGACTACATGCTAGTACAGCTGGACAGGCATGATTGCAGATGTTTTTTTCTTCCATCTTAAATGTATTTTCTTTTCCAAAAGGTGCCTCAGAACTGTGAAATTCTAAAATGTTGTCTAGGAAGGACTGTGTGTAGATACCTTCAGAAACTGAAGAAGAGTGAATTTGCTCTGTGTATAGTGTGGGTGGTGATACTTTACACTTTTTCCCCCTATCTCTGTGATTGATGCCATGAAAGAGGAAGCTTTTCTGTGTTGTTAGCAGCTCTCCTTCCCCAACACGATTACAAAGGAAATGAAGCAGTAGTTTTGAAAACTGAAAGCTTTCTCTGTATTTAAAAGAAAATATACATAAAAATGAGACAGTGGTTAAGCTTTCAACTTCTATCCTACGTTTTCCCTTATCTTGATGTTTACTTGTCAGTCGTCGTTTGAGGTATAGTTTTTTAATGTCCTTGCTTCATTCAGTTCGAGACTCAGCGCCCTGTACAGACCATGTTCTATAAAGAATAAATATTTCAGATATTATCTTTTGCAGTGGTATTCTATCATCTCACTAAAAAGAGCTTGAAGCAAAGTGTTTCTTTCTATTTCTTTACAAAATTACTTGCATAAAATATATTAAGTGAGGTTTTCAGGAAGAATAAGTAACTCTTCTTCAGGTGGTAACGCATTACAAGTCATGTTAAATTATTAGGCCTGCTGCAATATTTCTTGATTGTGTTTTTCAGTGAAGAAAATTGGGCATAATCTTGAGATAAACTGTAGGAGAAAGAAATTGGTTTTGCTCTAAGAAGGAATGGAAATTGTCAGATGATGGTGATGAGTAGGATGGCACAGCTTTTAAGACCTATCTTGAAGGAAATTGATTCTATAACCGTTGAAAGAAGCTTTAGGGGTCTGCATTCTTGTTCTGAAGAAAACATTAGATTGTATGATGTGTATGTGTTGTATTATGTGCATTTAAATCTCCCAAGCGTAATGTTTTTCTGTGTGATTGTCTAAGTTGTGGGAAAAATTTAAAGAGGCATGCATGCTTCTCAACTACACATTCTTTAAAATACTTAGTTTTTTATGCATGACTGTGTCAATCACACATATACCTGGTACTGGGTGTGGATATTCTCAGTTATTCTTTCTCTCTACACCTGTTGCATGCCTGTCTTCAAAGAAGCTCACACACTTTGTCTTTGGGAAGATATGTGAGGAGTAGCAGTGGGCACTGAGAGTCAAATCAGTGTAATTAAAGATTATTATAGGCAATTAATTTTAGAAATGTACTTCTGGAACATGTCAACATTTCTTTTAAAGCTAGTAAAATGATGTCCACGTTGCTATTGGGTGCCTCAGATCTTGGATAGCTAGAATTATCTGTCTCTTCTTCCTCCAGGACCTTCTTTTTTCTTGCCCTTTTTATTGAAAGAATCCCTCACTATGGTGAGTAGTGAGTCTGGCAGTGCAATTCTGAATCTGCAGCTGAAGTAGGCACAATCTGCAAATGCCTATCTGCTGTGTTATTATACTTCAGGCTTGTTTTTTTTATTCGACATGTTCCCAATTTCTGTGAATGAAGCTGAAGAGGAAGTCTTCATCCCCTAAATCCCTTAGTCTTGCTTTAATCTAATTTATCCTTTTGTGAACTTATTTAAAAGCTGTACTAACAGGTTAGGAGGGGACAGGTGTGTTAATGACTAGGTAAAGTTGTTCAGCTCAAACAACATGGGATAGAAAGACAAAATGGCAAATTAGTTTAAAATACTTTGAAGTAGGCTTTTCTCACTGTACTTTTCTATACTAATTGCAGGTCAGTGTATATACCTTTAAGCCTTACTTGTTTCTTCAATATTTTTGCTAAAATGATGAAGCTGTAATGTGTTTTAAGGGACTTAATTTATCACTTATTAAATCAGAAGTTGGAGACAGGCTTGATAGTTGCTCTAAATTAATGAATTTTAAAATCTGTAAAACAGTTACTTCCTCCTAATAATGTGAATGAATTGAGTCCTCATTGTATGACTCTTCCCCCATCAAATCGAGGACTGCGAACTATACTTGTATGTATGATGTCTAACTGTGCAGTCTTTTAGATACTCACTACTTCAGCAGGCAAATAATACTTTCTGATTTGAATGGTAATGAGTGAAACATAAAAAAATAATGTATGTGGATTACTGCATTTGAACTTAAGAACTATTCTGTTAGGAAATAGAGTATAAAACCAGCATTAATGCCAATGAATATTTTAATTTCAGGATACACCTAAATCAGGTACTAGCTGCAGTTCTCGGTGTTCAAGCTCCAGGCAGGATTCTGAGAGTGCAAGGCCAGAATCAGAAACTGAAGACGTGTGGGAGGACCTCCTACACTGTGCAGAGTGCCACTCTTCCTGTACTAGTGAGACAGATGTAGAAAGTCCTCAAGTGAATCCATGTGTGAAGAAAGAATACAGAGATGACCCGTTTCATCAGGTTGGTCCCATCTGCTGGTTTTGACTTCTGCAGCACATAGATCTTCAGTCTTATCTGCTTTGTCTTGTGTTCAGGAGGCCTGGGAGAAAGAACTCTATTAAATGGAAGTAACAGAGCCAAAGTGATTTGGTAGAATTAAAACAAGGAAAATTGAATTTCTGCTACTCGAAAATTAATTTGTCAGATGAAGAGGATATGACAATGTACTGAAATAGCCTGCAGGATATTTGAGTGTGAGGATTCTAGTTCAGGACAAGTACTGATTGATTTAAGTTTCCTGTGGTAGAATCATATGTATATCTGAGGGAGTATTTTTGTGTGTGTGTGTGTGTGTGTGTATATATATATGAAACCACACAGCAAGATAACATGCATAATATCTGATGCTATATGTATATACTGAATGTATAAAAGTGATGTTACAAGTATAATATCTGTATTCTATTTAGATAAAATACTTATTTTATTTTTACCTTAAAGCTGATCATTTATTTTTCTTTCTTAATGCTATTCTGTAGAAACATCTGACCAGTAGTTTCTGAAAATGTTGGTGTTTGCTGGGCAGTATTTCAGTTGCAGCCAGCTTTGCGTTAATTGGACAGAATCCATTGTCTGTACTTAATAACTAATGATCATGTATTAGTCTTCATATGATAAAAATCATTCAGATGTCAGGCAATGCCAGTTTTGTTTGTATTACAAGGTTTTTCACTAAATTGCATGCTGCTTGCTGTGAAATATTTTTCTATGCAGTATATGTTGGCACTGCTTACATCAGTGCTGAGGAATTTAATGCAAGAGACGATGTTAATGATAGCTAAGAAAAAGAATCTCGTAAGATGGGCTTGTTCACTTCTAACTGGAACTGAAAATGATGGATTTGTTGATATCCCCCCCCCCCCCTCCAAAAAAAAAACCATTATCAACCAACCAGAAAAATCCACCCCCAAACCAACAGAGATGCCAATTTGGATTTCTGCACTCTTTGCTTTTAAAATTTATTTTAGTTCTTGCTTGTATTCCATGTTTTTCTGAAGTTTAGTGTTTTTGTTGGTTTGTTTCATTGTAGATTGTGACATTTTTGAGTTTCAGCTCCTGGTGTAGATACTCCATCTAGAGGGAGATAGTGGAAATCTATATTTAAGAAGGTCTTTCTGCTGCTATCGTTTATATTAACAATATTGGTGGTTTTTTTTCCCCTTCTAATGGAAAAAAAAAAAGCAATTGAGTACTTAGCGGAATAGAAAGATTTCAGATAAATACTGATAAATCAAGTTTTTTAAAAAAAACACTTTTATTAAATAATATGATAAATATTTGATAATATACCCCCATCCCAGCCTTTCTTTTTGATTCAGACAGTGCTAGTTAACCTGGCAGGGCTAATAGCAGTTTTGATCCCCTATGTCGGAGAGGAGTAAGACAGGTCTGAGGGAAATGGAGAAGTGGCTGCAGAAGCACTTGTTACCTCAGCATTTTCTGGGTCTTTCAGTTCTCACTTGGTTCTTCTCTGATTAGAGTAAATAAATATGCAGTCATAAGTGCATTCATTACTTTAGGCTGAAATTACTTGACTGTTGGGGCAACATACATTGATTGGAGTCCTACTACTCTGTCTGAATAATGCCAGATGTGATTAGCATAGGGAATCTTTATTCATAATGAGGATTATTAAGTGTGCAAATATCATTGCTAAGAAATAATAAAAACAGCTGTTGACCCTATGTAACATAGGAGTAGTACTTTTCAACTGTTGGGGGAAAAAGAATCAGAAAAGTAAGATTCCATTAAATGAGTGGCAGAATTAAAGATGACTTATAGTAGAACTTATGTTCTCATACTTCATCTTTGTTGATGTATTTTAGCAAAAAAAAGTCAGTTGATCCTCAACCACAGTAGCTCTACACTAGTAAAAAATGAAGTACAAGGAAGGAGAGACTCACAGCTATTTATTAGGAAGGAAGTGAATGACTTAGAGTAATTAACATACAGTAATGCAGGAGGAGTAAATGCTGTGTAACATTTGTGTCAGTCTAAGGGCTTTTTTTGTCAGCATATTTCTGACAAAGATATATTGACATAACAATAGGTTGATATTACTGATGGAATGTATTGCTTGTCTTCCCCAGAGTCACTTACCTTGGATCCATAGTTTGAATCCAGGACTAGAAAAAATAAGTGCAATTGTATGGGAGGGGAATGACTGCAAGAAAGCAGATATGTCTGTGCTTGAAATCAGTGGTATGATAATGAACAGAGTGAGTATTCTTTTTAC
>JANHGO010000069.1:17604748-17620809 GCA_024606505.1 Aquila spilogaster | reverse complement strand
AATGACTGCAAGAAAGCAGATATGTCTGTGCTTGAAATCAGTGGTATGATAATGAACAGAGTGAGTATTCTTTTTACTTTATGCAAATACTGTATTTAGAAGTTTAAGCACTACCAAAAATAAGCTTGGTTTATGTTGGTTTTTTTTTTAAAGTGTCTGTTACTGGCAAGTATCTGTTATTGTTCCACAGCTTACATCACTCTGATTTACTTACTACTAACAGATAATAGATACCAAATCTTAAGGGTTGGCACAATAAAATGCATTTGCACTGTTAGGTGCTTGCTAACCTCTGTTTTATTGTTTCAAAGAGTTATATGCTGTGAATATTCTTATTTATCTCTTTGATTCTGATGGACAACTAATATGTTGGGTTAGGAATATACAAATCTGGGTATTTGGATACTAAAGTTAAGATTGGAAAAGAAAGCTTTCCTCTTTAGGAAACAAACATCTAAGAGGAGGAGTGGGATGTCTCGTTAGTCTTCCCTTCTTTTTCCTAGTACTACTTTTTAGGAAACAGTGGGAAAAGTATTTAATTGATGTCATACTCTTTTTCAATATAGACAATGTAGCCATTTTGTAGAGTTGATCATAAGATCCTAGCATAGCTTAATAAAACTATCACTGATTCTGACAAGTTGATACTTACCATCTCCAACTTGTTAAAAAAGCAGTGTATTCACGAATTTAGTTCAGATCTCTGTACCTGACTCAGAGACGATACAGTTTTGGGTGCAATCCACAGCAGAAGTAAACGTAACAAAGCGAAAGCCAGCACAAAAGAACTCCAGTCCTGTCTGCACTGTGAACACTTTGATACCTTTAAAAAACATACAACCTAAAACTAAAACATACATAGGAGCATCATACGGGATGTAAGCAACACAGCCTGACTGGTACACTTTGCTAATTCAGTGTTGAATGAATTTTTAATACAAGAATATGCACTGGAGTCTTTTAACTGCAATGTTATGTTGTTGGGTTCTTAAATGATTTGTCATATTTGGTTCCTGTGCAATAAGTGCTCTTTGAGGGCTTCCTTTTTCTTAATAGTAAACTGTGAAGATGCTTGGTTGAAGGTTTCATATAACTTACCAGGTTATAAAGTGTTCTTTGTGGTAGTAAGGCAGTAACATTAAAAATTTAGTTATTGAAATTCCAAGTCAATTCCAAAGTTAAAAATATACCTTGTTTTCTTTTGGTTTTAGGTGAACAGCTATATACCAGGAATTGGTTATCAAATTTTTGGAAACGTCATATCTTTAATCTTGGGTTTAATGCCATTCGTCTTTCGACTTTCCCAAGCTAAAGATTTGGAACAACTGGCTGCACATTCTGCCACTGAACTTTGTATGACTGCATTTGGATCAAATGGAGACATTGTTGTTCTCTCAATGGTTATTATAAGTTTTGTGGTCCGTGTGTCTCTAGTGTGGATTTTCTTTTTTCTGCTATGTGTAGCAGAGAGGACATACAAACAGGTATGAACAGCAATCCAAGAGGCTTCATCAAAAGCAAAACAAGGTTTAATGTTTGCGGTTTTTTGACTTTGTGGATATTTTAAACTTGTTTTCTTCAGCGCACTGTGATTCATAGATCAGTGATGACAAATACTTCAGTGGGCTTACAGTTTGGGAGACGACTCAGTTGCAATGGACTGAAGTCTCTGTAGCTAGACCTTATTTCCTGGAGAACATTTTTGAGGGAAAACCTTTTAATCCTTTATTTCAGATTTCTGGCTCAGTGCGTTAATCCAGCTCTTTAGTCATGTCCCAGTTTGTCTCGGTTTTCCCCAAGGAGAAGGAGTTTCAATAAAAAAACTCTATATAATTTCCAGTTTGTTCTACCAGTCTGTTTCATTCAAAACCTTCAGTTTAATTCAAAACAGTTCAGTCCAGACCCTAGTCAAGAGCTCTGCTTGCTTTGCTGGTAGATCAGTCCCACAGCTGGACACCGTGAGAGCTGCTATCTGAAGTAATACATCTATTAATTTATTTCTTGTTATTGCAATTTAAACTTCTAAGAGAGTATCAATATCCCTTACTAGCTGCAGAATAGAGATACTTACTGGTCCACAAAAGAAAAATGTTTATACTTTCTTTTCTCAAACTGTAGCCAAAATATGTGATTTAACACAGTAGAACACAATTAACCTGTTTCTAATAATCATTTCTCTTGGAAGGAACTTCTGTGATACAGGCACTCTCTAATGCAAATGACTGGCAGGTTTGATTTTTCTCCCAAATTTTAAGAGCATAGCAGATCTGTTGTCTGAAATTTGAAGAAAGGAACTAAAAGTGTAGCTAAATTTTGTTTATCATTAGAATATGAAGACTTTTAAAACTTTTTAGTGTATCTCCTCTTTTTAGTAACATTCTATTCTTATTTCTGGACTATATTAATGTATTTTAATTTACACTGATACATTGTATGTTACTTTGACATATTAATTGAAGCCTCTTCTCCATTTTCTTTTTAGTGCCCTTGAAAATCAGTTAACAGTTACAGTAATTTTTTTTTTTCTTCTCTGCAGAGGCTGCTTTTTGCCAAACTTTTTGGTCATCTAACATCTGCCAGAAGGGCAAGAAAATCAGAGGTTCCTCACTTCCGATTGAAGAAAGTACAGAATATAAAAATGTGGCTTTCTCTCAGGTCCTATCTAAAGGTAAAATAATGTATATTTTTGCTACCACTGTAATATAAAGTATTTCATGCCGTTAATGGAAGGTTGGTATTCTAGTCTGAATTTTTCTTCCTATGCACTTACCCCTATTGGTGCACATGCCCTATACATTTCATTTTAGTAACTTTGGGCCAGCAGTGTCTGCCAGCAGCCAGAGTGTGAGAAAGTAAATGTCTAGTCTTTACCTTGGAGTAAAGTGTGAGTGTGTTCAGAGTTGGAGTTTTGTCTTATTAATGCTAGCAGAAAAGTCTCTCGGGTGAATATGTTGGGTAAAAATGACCACTTGTAGTATAATCCAGAATACCTTATTGTAAGATTCCCACCAACTAGTGTCATTAACACAGAAGGAATTTATGAAGCAAGACAGTTATGTGCATATTTGTGCTGTGAGTGTATATGTGCCAGGTGAAGCTAGAAATTGTGCCCAAGTATTATCTGTAACACATTCTGATCCCTCTATTTTATGTTCAGCTCATATTTGAGTAATCTCCTTATATCTCTCTAATGATCTTTTCAAGCCAGAGCATTGGTCATTCTTTGTGAAAGGATCCATGTTATCTAACTCAGGGTTGATTGTTTGTTCCCCCCCCCCAAGTTTTTTTCCATTTTTCTCTCTGCATTAGGTAATTCAACTCAGATGAAGCTAGGTTTTTCCCTATTTGGTTTCTATAGAACCATTTTTTTGGTGCACGGCAACTGACAAGCTCTTGCTAGTGGTGGTAATCCCCTTATTTGCGCCTATGCTGCTTTCCAACAGTAATTAAGAGCATTAGATGAAATCTGCTATCAATAGTTTTTAGAAGTAGGTAAAGGATTATGAAAATATGGAGAAGTTACGGTGTGGAGACTGCAGAGTGTGGAAAGCAGGAACTATAAGGAAGTGAAATTTTTAATGTAAAGCACAATCTTAAATTTGAAAGATGCATCATTTTAAGAGGAATTGAGGCGATTCATTTACAACACCCCTTGTGTTACGGAAGTATCTGTTGGGGAGGTTGTAAAAAAGTGGTACCTGTTAAAACTGTACATTTGAGAGACTTGTATCTTTTTCTTTGTAGTCTGTAATGTGTTGCTGGGTGGGAGGAGAGGAGGATAACATCACTTGGACAATAGAATGTAGTTTTGATGCTTTAAAGACTGTATATGATAGCATTGTTGTGGAGAGAGTCTCTTGCCTTCTTTCCTCAAAACCACATCTATATATTCCATCTTTTCTTATGCTACCAGAAACATTTGTATAATTATGTGGCTAAGAAAAAAGCAATCAGACAGTGGTCAGAGGCAGGTGCATAGGGAACTGACCCAGCTGAAAAATAACCAGTCAAGAACAGTAATTTTCACCTCCATCATTGCTTTACTTGGTTCACTGGGCAGCTCTGTAATGCCTGTGCTAGCACAGGGAAAGGAATGGAGACAAGCAGCTAAGGAGCAAGCCTGCCTTCTTGCAGTGGTGCTGCTGGCATTTACTGGCATAGTATTTGTCCAAAACACACTTGCATATTACCTGTCTATATATGTGTCCACCTGTGAAGATGTGAGCTGGGCTATACACACATGTTAAGTCTTGCACAGGCAAAACAGTCTGGCTCAGTATAGAAGTAGTGCATGCATACCTGGAGTAGTAACTTGCACTTACACATTTTTTTTACTGAAAAAAAAATTCTTTCTCTCTATTTCTTTCTCCAAGTTCCAAGGTTATATCTTGCATATGTACATCGCCCATTCTTCTCATGTTTATACAATTAGTAGCATGTCTGGAGAACAAAATTGAGAAATAAATGTCTGTTATAACTTGTACATGTTTCAATGCAGCACAGGATGTTTAATTCTTTAATTAAAAAAAACAAAAACAAACAAACAAGGAAAAAGCTCAGTGGGTAGAAACATTTCGTTGTACCAGTAAGCAAGAAAAAAATGGTTGAAAACAGTGAGGTTGCACCTTTCAAGACAAGTGTGTTTGTTTCCCAGTTTTCTGCCTTGTACTGGGGGAGAGTTGTGTTACTGCACCTACCACAATGGGACAGTGATTTACAGCTACAATTTTTGTGTGTCAAAAAGATGCAAGTAATGGAAAGTACCAACCATGTGAAATTATATCTTGATCCTGTGGTGATCTGATGTCCAAAAATCTTTTTTTAGCACTGGTTTCATTCTTGGGGTTAAAGCTGAGTGCCATATTGAATTTGTTATGTCAGGGAATGCTGCCTAAATGAAAGTTTCTTCACATCATGAAGGAGCTGACTGAAGAAGTGGTGAACATTTTCTTTTCTCATAGTTATCTTTAAATGCTTGCATCTGATTTAATCTCCCACGCCTTTAGGAGTATTCAAATGTAGTGATATTATTAGGATCTAATATGGTGTTTGGAACTTAGATTGCCAGATTGCAAGCCATGATGAAACATAGGTTCAAGGTGTGAATCTAACTGGATATGCTGAATATCAACACTGATTGGGTAGGTTTTCACATATATGTATATCCTTTATTTTCAGCGTCGAGGTCCTCAACGCTCAGTTGATGTAATAGTTTCATCTGCCTTCCTACTGACTATCTCAGTTGTGTTTATCTGTTGTGCACAGGTGAGGAAATCTTCCTTGTATAGTAAGAGCCATGACTTAAATAGTTTTTAAAATAATTTTGAGTGCCTTTTGCATGGTGATTCCTATTAAGTTAAAAGACCACAGTAAAAATTCAGTAACAGCTGTTACAGCTTTTCATAAGATTAAGCTCCATTTTGTATTGTTAATTTATCTACTTTAGACTATTACTCTCTAAGAGCTAAAGAAACTTATTGATAGCATAATTCCTAACATAATATTACTATTATTTTTTAAATCTGTGTCCTCTTTCATTTTCCATTGTGGATTTTGGAAGACAGCTGCTTCCCCCCCCGCCAAACATTTTGCATCAAAACACACTTTTGCAAAGACAGTTGAGATTGACCTTTGTTGATGATTTTTGCGAGAAACAAGATTGTTGGCTATATTAGCCTGCCCTCTAGTGGAATATCTTTTACTAAGCAAATCTATGTTTAAAGAATTTTTACTGCTTAAGATTTTTCCTTGAGCTTCTGTTTGAGAATACGGGGAAGCTTCTGAATGGCTTCTGGTTGTATTTTTTTTCCCCACTTTCTTCCCTAGTTAACGCTAATGTGTTTTCCTGGTAGCTAACTGTAAATATTTTAATAAGAATATAATTTAGCAGTAACTCTGCTTGGATTCAATTTTCTATATAATTCAGTACATTTGAGGGTATATTTTGGTTTTTATCCCATATAGTGTTTTTGCAAGTTTGAACATGAGTTTAAAATTGTCTTAGAGTGTATATTTTTTTTCTCTTGCTTTAGGGATACGAAAAAAAGATGTGTCTAAATTCTGATCGAGCCTTTCAGAATGTATCTTTTATGAAACCTCTTATCTTTGACACAATGTTGATTTTAAATTATGATTCAAAAATCTTTTAACAATCCATATACTTATTACTGGGAAATTTTTATTGGAGTTGAGGAGATATGTAATTATTTTCTTATGTTGTAATGTAATTACTATTTTGAATTAAATTTTTTTTTCTCTTTTGTTTTCAGCTGCTTCACATGCATGAGATCTTCCTTGATTGTCACTACAATTGGGAACTTGTAATTTGGTGCATTTCACTAACTCTTTTTCTCTTAAGATTTGTTACTCTTGGATCTGAAACCAGTAAAAAGTACAGCAATACCTCAATATTACTTACTGAGCAGGTGAGAATTTGTATAGACCTGTACTTTTATATCTAAACAAGTCGTTCATCTCGTAGGTCTCAGGCGTGCATTTAAGATGTATTAAAATAGCCTGGATTAGGGAGTTAATTATGGTGTAGTGAAACAACACTTTACAACCTGAAGTTCAATTTCTGTGAGAAGTGTGTGACTTAGTGTTCCATATAACTTTTAAACAGAGATGGCCATATCCCAATTTCTCTTTAAGTGAGTGGGCTTAGAGATACCAGTATATGTCATTTGATATAATTTGAGACCTAACAGAACACAAACATAAAAAGTAGCTTTTAAATAGGAAAAAGAAACCCAAACTCTCAAAGTGTTGGATGGGAGAGTAAAAGATTTGAAAACAAACTTACCCTCTACAAAGTGGGTCACTGTTTCCAGCCCAATAATTTTGACTGCTGGGTTGTGTGGGTTACATATAGTCTCCTCTAGACTCCTTGGAAACTTTTTCTTTCAGTCATCTGTCAAGGTTGGCTTTGGGTCTACTTACTTTTCTTCTCAGGAATGTTCTAGTCGGCATTTGTACTGCAAACTTCCCCCTCTGCTCTGCCTTGCACTGCTGATAGTTTTCTGAGCATGTTCAGTTAGTGTTAGGTAAGAACCAACCTCTTTCTGCTCAGAGAGGTTTTACACTGGTGCAAGACACAGCATTCAGGACAAGGTAAATAGGCAGTTCAAGAAATCTTCACAGGTTTCCTACAGGAAATGTGTTCAAGTTGGAGAATAAAATCTTCCAAACTGAGTCTCCCAAAGTCAGGATGTAAAGCTTATGACAGATGGTATAAATGACTGCTTACATATTTTGCTCAATGAGAATTCATTCTGTCTTTACTAAAGATGATGAGGCTAGACACTGAGAAGACAGACTGCCTATTTATCTTGTACTGAATACCGTGTTTTGCACCAGTGTGAAACCTCGCAGAGTTCCTGAACCTGGAGAGCTTTGCATTGTTCTGTTGATCCTCGGAGTACGAATAGCCTAATGTCCCAGTGAAGTTTATGTCCTCTGTTTCTGGAATGAAAACAGAGGGAAATGTTTGGGGTAAGGATTGGAAAAAAATGCAGAGAGCAGAGCAAGAGAGAGACAAAGAATTTCAAGCTTTTGTTTTGCTTTCATAGGCTTCTATGCTATGGTCTTTATGAGAATCAGTGTTTGAGCATTTTAAGCCAGCATGGACATTGAAAGAAGCACTCTCTCTATGTCCCCAGAACTTTGGAGGGAAAAAAAAATAATCAGAAAGTGTTATGTCATCGAACACTTAGATTTATATTGAATGCAGCTTATCCTGTTGTAAGTCATTTTCCTCCAAAATGCCTGAGAGCTTTATGAAATGAACACCAAAATAGAATTCACAATTGTTTCTCAGAAAATAAAAAGGATACACGTCACCCTGAGCAGAACTCATTTTGGACTGGTTTCACATACTAGCTAGATACCACAGCATATTTACAGTGTTCTTCACACAGACTCATGAAAGTCTGACATTTTGGCCTTTCATGAGAGGTCAAGCCCAAACAATTGACCGACACTCACTTGATCTAAAAAAACACGTCTGAAGTGGTGTCCTTGAAAATCACACACTAGTGTTACTAGGCTTACTAAAAAGAGAATGAAGCTTTAAAATAAACAAACAAAAAACTGCAACAAAAAACCCAAAAGGACAAACAAGCCTCAACCCCCAAATTAAATGTAAATGCTTCACGGATAAGATGAAATTGCAAATTCTACTTTCTGTCAGCAAAGTTTCAGCCGCTTCTGTGTGCTTTATATTCAACCTATGAATTTCATGATTAGGAGTCATGATGGGAAACTTAAAAGATCAATCATTTTACATCAAGGGATTTTCTGACTGTATGCTGTTTGCCTGTAATTTTTCAAGTCCTTCTGAGAGTGTTTTAATTGGTCTTGTAAATTAAGTGGCTCAGTGGTTCCTTGTTGAGTAAAATACGACGTATGGTCTGATCAAAGTTGTCCTCTTGCCAGTTTCAAGTCTCAGAGTAGTTATGGTAGATGGCTGTACATATACACATTCAAACTTCCCTCCTGATTAAAAGTTTTATTATTGAATGTTGATTTTTTTTTCATAAATTAATGAAATCATAGTAACTGTTAAAAGAGATTTGAACCTTCCTAGGGTTTATTACCTACCATTTTTTCAGAGTTGCTAAACAGAGCCTTTATTCTTAGTTTGTTCCTGTTTATATTTGAAATCGGTAGTATTATATTTAAAGACTGGAATCTCTTTGCCTCTAAAAGCATAATTTACTTTAAAATGAAGTAGATAGTTCAGGAGCTTAATATGCCTTGGAATATATTAGGCATAGTTTTTGATTTTTAACTTGTATAGGAGACTTACAGTGACCTTTTTAGGGAGCTCTGATAATATTCAGTTACTTTGTTTAGATGTCTGTGGCCCTTATTTCAATAACCACCTTGCAACAAGGTGGTTAAATATATTATAGCATCACTTCCTTTCTGCAACTTTGCTTCTGTAGCTTGGTAAGAGTCTCTGTCATCTGAAGGACTACCTCAGCATATTGGTAAAATGTTCATTTTTTATTTTGTTGAAGGTCGTCATCCTAAAATAAAGTTCACAGCTTTCAAGATCTTTTCCTTTGATTTGCTTTTGTTATGCAATAAAAAAGAAAAACTAACCTTTGCCTGGTCTAGGATATCAAAGATAGGTCATTTGAGAATGAAAGCTGATGTTTCAAAATTGCTAGAAGGCCAAAAGAGAGCTAATTTGTACTCTGAACTAAACTTTCTCAGAAACAATGACCTAAAAAAGTCTGAATCACTGAAGTGTTTAAATGATCAATGTACTGTTCTTCTACAGCAATGAAGAGTTTAATAATTTTTCAAATATTTCAGGGCACTGGAAAGATTGATTTTTTTTTTTTTTTTTTTTTTCCCCTGCACTCAAGGTGCTCATGAAGTACTCAGTTATACTAAAATCTTTTAAAAGAAATTACACTCCAGCAGAATTATGTTTTAACATTTCAGTCTATTCAATAACTTTGGGGGATTTTAAGCATTTTAAGGTCTGCATACTAGTATAAAAACCTGGAAATGGAATTGACAAACCTCAGGCAATTACTGAAGGAGGAAAAAAAATTATGCAAACCTTACATATGTAGTGTTTTTTTTCTTGCCTAATTTGTAGATTACACTAAACTTTAAAGTTGTTGCTACAATAGTGTCAAATATATTTTGTTATATCATAAACCACTGTATTTTCTTGTGGTACTGAGCCAGTGTTTGTTCTTAAACATTAAAAAGGAAGCAAAAAAATTGCTTGCTTGCAGACATGTCATTGCTGTTCTATCATACGGCCGCTGAGTAATCCCTTCATTTTATTATTAAGTATTTCCAAATTAATTCCTTTAAATTCTGAATAAGTTCTGATACTTATATTTTCTTTAAATCAGATAAACTTGTACTTGAAAATGGAGAAAAAGCCTAATAAGAAGGAGGAACTGACACTAGTGAACAATGTTTTAAAACTTGCTACTAAGTTACTGAAGGTAAGAATTAAAATAGTATTACCGTATTATATATAACTAAGAAGTAGAATAGATTGCTTCATGAGTCACTTGTGCTACTTCTGAAGGCAGTACAGTATGCTCTGGTTTAAATCTGCTGTGTAACTCTTTCACAGCGATGCTACTTGTTCATATACTATGGTCTGTTATGTTGCTATCATTGTGGATTGCAAATTATTATTCTGTACAGTGAGTTTTATTCTTTAACAGTATATGAGCAATGTGAGAGAAGGTACTTCGGGATGGACAGGATGATGAACCCCTGGGAAATAAATGATGCAATTTTGTTGTCTGTTTTGAGTGTCGATATCTGTTTCTAGTAATAAGCTGCTGGAGGATTTGTATTCTTCCACAAAAATAATTCCTCTTAAAAACTGTCAGTGGTTAGCATTTCTAATTAAAACTGGATTATGCTTGATGTCTTCTTTACTTACTGTCATAGAAGAATCTTTTTGGAAGACAGAGAGCAATTGTTACATAGGCCCATTTATAAGTGAATTAAAGATACGGATTTCATTTAATGTAATTCAAATATTTGTTAGCTGTGCCCTTCAACTATTTGGCAAATTTTTGTTTTGCATGGAATTTTGCTGATGAGTAGAAATGTTTTTTGCTTATGCAATATTATCGTGTTTGCCACCTAACTATATTTCGAGGGTAGAAGATGTTTCTTCATGGTGAGAGTACATGAATTTTTTTTTATTACTTCCAGTTTCTAGAATTCTGCAGAGGAAAAGTCATCTTACTTTCACTCATCTGGAGCTAAAGCATGGACGTGCTCAGGGCTTTTTTTTTAAACTTGTTATTGTTATTATTAACAAAGCAGTGGTTGAGGTTCTTGGGAAGACACATTTGATTCTAAATTGCATTTGCTGAGTTCTTGTGTTCTTTCAAACTTACAGATCTGTCATAATTTGGGAAGCAAGCTGTTTTGTTCTTTCAGTTGTCTGGGAGCTTAATTCTTGCTCCAGAAATGTCTCGTTGTCCTTCAGACTAAACATTTCTCTAATCCAAAATTTACTTAAGGGTTACCTGAATGCCAAATAAGAGTGATAAATTTAACACTTGAAAAACTTTTTTTATTTTAGGTTTGGCTTTTATGAACAAATAAAATTAAATAGATCTAGTATTTCTTATGTGTTTTTACACTAAAATTAACAGCATAAAACTTAAAATTGACTAAAGTGGCATTTCAAAGAGGAAGCCAGTCCTGACACTACAAAAAACAAATTAATGACTTGCCTCCCCACTTCTCTTGGCATGGTGTTTTAGTGCTTAATCACTTCTGCAGTTGTGTAAACTATTTTAAAATTAAATTTGTCTAGCTTCAGCTTTCAGCATTTGGATCTTATTATATATTTTGCTGTTATGGTAAAGTTCTTAGAGATGCTGCCGATTTGTTATTCTTGGGTTCAGAAGGAAGATAGCAACAGTGTTTTGATCTCTCCTTCAGGGCATCAACTTCTTCATTTAGTCCAAGATAGAGTGGTCATGTAGAACAGTTCCCCAGGAATGACCAGCAAATGTAAAAGTATTTTCCTCCCCCTCAGATAAATTTCCTTCAATCCACAGACCCCTCCCACCATGTTTGGGTATAGCACAACTGATACTGATTCCATGTACAGAGATCCCCATCAGTAGAGGGAATGGCTGGGTTATCATACAGTAAACCTGAACCATATCTCTCAATGCCATTATACCTTTCCTCTGCAGCCAGGAAAATTCAAGCCTATTAAGAGAAACAGTTGAGGTTTCTTGCATATAGTGGTGCTTTAAGACCTTGCTGCCTCATTCTACCACACACTGAATTCTGGTCCCTTACCCCGTTGATTCCTGTGTGCCAAGGAGCAGTTCTTAAAATGAAGCTTAAACTCTGTTTAATCTAGCCAGCTAGTAGCTGGGACGATGGAGTATTTCTTCTAGTCAGCTGAGTAATTCTCCCCACCCGCACACCTTTAACAGTGTGTGTAGTCCCCTTATCGCAAAAAAAGTATGCAGCACTTTCCATGAGAGGACTGACTGAGTCAGCAAGGACTCAAAGCTGACAAAGCAACAACTTAAGTTGAGAGTTACAGTACAGCGATATGGAGAGCCTGGCTAAGTCAGTTATTGACTGTATCTCTTGGTATAAGAATAAGGGACCACAAAGCTTTTAGGACCTGGTTTTGGAACGAACAAAAGGAAGTATTCTCTGTGCATCAGGTACAGACTTGTGCAACTGTTGGTCAAAGGACACTGGATGCAGAAGGGTTATCTGGATTCAAGTAGAGACTGGACAGCTAGACTAGACAGAGCACAAGAGATTCAGAGCATCTCATGAGTTGAAATGTTTGTGTGCTGTGAGAATGTAGGTAGGGTGAGAAGTAGCTGCTGTTGGTGGCAGGATGCTGATCACCCCTTGGATCTGATTCACTTCAGTCTTTTTCATACTTTTCTCAGTGTTTTCAAAAACATGTTCATGTTTTACTCTTTCCAGAAACGTATCAACTGACATGGCCTTTCCAACAGGGGACTTGGCTTTTGTGGCGCAAATCCCAGACCCAGGTCATCGCTTAGTTACTGTGAGAATGTGCCCAAAAGTGAGATGGGATTTCCAAGCCACCTAGTATGAGCTTTAAATGAGTTCATGGTAGTCAGTGATCAACGCAATTATGTATTTCATGCCCAGTAGCTAAATGGAGTTGTTTTTTTTAATTTGGTTTTGGATGTTTTTGACCCTTAAGCTTTTACCGAAGACTATATTATGTTGAATATTTTTACTATTTTCTTACTCCCCAAACTAGTAAGATGAATCTAAAAACTTTTTCCTTAAATAATTTCTCTGCTGCACTTCTCAGAATCAAGTCTTTTTTTATCTTTTGTATTTGCAGCAGAGTTTTATACCACATTACATCTAAATGAAAAGGTTGTTCATTCTTATTTCACCTCTTTTGAAAGAAGAGCCAGAGCTCTGAACTTCTTTATTAAAAAAGGGTTTAGAAGGCCTTGTTCAAGCCCCAGGATGTAATGCAGGAGAGGAATGAAGACGAATTTTTAAAGCTAGAAAATATAAATGACCAAAGCAGTGATAGTTGTTATACTTTATATAATCCACTATTATATTTTAAAAATGTTTTTTTCTTCCTTTATTTGACATATTTCTAGGCCAGAAAAGTTTGGGTGACTTTATTCACACACCAAGAATTGAAAACTGGTGAAATAGCCTCTTTGTTCAAGTTTTGTTGCAGATAAATTTTGGCTAAGTTTTTGATCCTTCCAATAAAAAAGTAAAATATTGGCAGTTAAATGGTTATTGATTTTTTTTTTCCTTTATCTTCCTTTTCTGGCTATGTTCATCAGTAATTATTCTCAAAATTAATGGAAAAGGAGAGGAATTGCATTAGGAAAGACATTTTTGTAATTTTTCATAATAGGTAGTCTTCTGTCACTGGAAAAATCTTTTTCTTGGTTTTTGTGATTCTGTTGTCTATCAGCTCTTTTAACACTGAAGGTGATTTCTGGAAAATTAGGAGGA
Source organism: Aquila spilogaster (assembly GCA_024606505.1). Classification (NCBI taxonomy): domain Eukaryota; kingdom Metazoa; phylum Chordata; class Aves; order Accipitriformes; family Accipitridae; genus Aquila; species Aquila spilogaster. The sequence goes on along the minus strand of JANHGO010000069.1, from coordinate 17,607,303 downwards.
ATTCTAAAATGATGGCACCTTGGTGCCAGGAAAACTAGCTCTCTATCTTCCTGGCTTCATGAGCAAATTGGTAGATGGGTAGCCTCCAGTTTTTTGAAGGGTTATTTAGACACCATCAGTCAACAGTCAGTTAATGTGATGGGTATTTTCTTGCATTTTGTTTTTTATATGCAGAAGAATAGGAGAATGTTTTACTCTACTGTGACTTGAAGACTTCCTAAACTATCTAATATCACTCAATACACATGTGAACAAAAACCCGTTTGTGTAATTTTTGCTTTTTAACGATGTCGTCGTTTTGCATTACTAGGAACTGGACAGTCCCTTTAGGTTATATGGGCTTACAATGAATCCACTGCTTTATAATATCACGCAAGTTGTCATCCTGTCAGCTGTATCTGGTGTCATCAGTGACTTGCTTGGATTTAATCTAAAGGTAACTACTTGATAAGCATCCTTTTTTTTTTCACCATGGCGTTCAGAATGTTATGATAGATGGATCATACATTGTAGCCTAGTGAATTCTGAACTGTATTAACTAGAACATATTTTTGTTTGAAAATGGTTAGGAAATTTAAGCTATATGAGAAAAGTAATGATGTATTTGTCCAAGCAGCACTTTTAACATTTTTTTGCCTTTTTGTGGCTTTCTGACTTCATTTAGGACACATAATTATCAAGAATTCTTAGACATAAATACAGAGACATTCGTACACATAAGTACAAGACCTTATGTAACTTTTCTTCATATCCCAGATCTGATTTCGCTCTTGAATTCCTCGCTCTTTAAGGGATGCGGAAAGATGCATGCTATCCTTGTCTTGCACCGCAGTAAAGTATTACAGTAGATACAGTATTACTGTGACTAATCTTACACAGTGTCATTTCGTCATGGCTGAAGGACTATCTTGTTAGGTCCTACTCTCTGGCCCCCTCTGAACTACAAACTCTGGAAACTATTTCAAGATTCAGGTTATGAGGCATGTTAGTTTCCACAAGCTTGTAGCACAAAGCCCTTAGTTGGCCATTGAATTTGCTTACGTCTACCCATTTTTTTCCTATTAGAAGTAAACAAATGTAAAATTTATTTTGTGTATTATATGCAGCAAATGCAATAAGAAAAAAAAAATGTGGTGGTATTGCAGTTCTGGTAAACAGAAAGATGAGATGAGAAATAATGTTGATTTACTGCTCTAACTTTTCCAGCTCTGGAAGATCAAATCTTGACAATATATAAAGAAGATGAGATAACACAGTGTTACAGAAAAGCTCATTGATTGACAAAACTGCCTCAAAGCAGCCACTGAATCTATATTTCAGATGCTACAACCTCTTCAAGGATGTCGTTTGGAAAATTGAAGTGTTTACATCTGACTGTCTTGTGCAATCTTTGTATTTATTTCATCTTCTCACTGTTTTATGTTCATTTTAGTTGACATTTTATATTTTATTTTCAAACTTATTTGTTTAGTTTTGGAAAGGGTCAGATTTGGGAAGGGTCAAAAACTGTGTCTGAGAACTCCAAGTCCTGGAAATTGATTACACTAAATTACTTTATCTGTTGTTAAAGCTGAAGCCAATGCTGAACATCTTTAGTTACACTAAGGCTATATGGAAGTAATTTGATTTTTGATACTGTGGTAAAATTGCTTAGAATATTTAATTGGCACCAATCATTTATGAGGACAACATAACATCAGTAGATGTTTGGTTGCAATAGAAAAGTGAGACATATACAAAAAATAAAGTACTGACAATACAGTATGACAGGTAGCAGAATTACTTTATATTGCTATTAGAAGCAAGTGGGAATTTTGGATATTTTGAGTAATTCCAGGATCTAAACTCATATAGGCTGCAGTTTAAATATCCTGGGATATTAATAAGGTATTATATAACAAGTCAACAAGTGCTCTTTGATAACAGTTTTATTAGAGCAATAATTGTAAATGGTTACCATGCTGTATGATATTTTGATAAAATTAAATATTGTATTTATTGAAATACTGGGCTGTTCTGCGCAGCTCTGACTGTGCATGCTCAATATGTGCACTTTTTATTGTTACTTTTAATGAGAAACTTTATATATATACATATAAATGTATATTGATTGGAATATATTATGGTGAACTATGGAGCAGTATATATTATATGTTGAATATTTAAACAAGCAAAAGATTTACTGGTGAAAGGAATGCTATGAATGACTGAGCATAAGATAGATAGATGCTCTCCTCTTGTACACTATAGTATATACCATTCATACCACATTGAAGTTTAAGAGCAGTTAAACACAGAAAACAAGTTCCTCTGGTGAGCAGCAGAGCTCATGAAGCCTGGTATTCAGCAGATTTGTGTCTTCAAATAACCTCCTTTCCTCCCGTTTGTCCCCAGCAGGGGTCATTCCCTGGGGTTTTCCAGGCTTGGGTTTCCCACCTCTCCCGCTGCCTTCTATCCCTGCCTCCCACACGGACCAGTCGTATCGACTTGTGGTTCTTCAGTGTGACAAAAATAGATGTTCACCCATGCAGAATTAAGTTACCTGGAACAAACTT
>JANHGO010000069.1:17589078-17604648 GCA_024606505.1 Aquila spilogaster | reverse complement strand
TCATATATTTGGTAGGGTTAAACATAAAATCTTAACATGGTTTAAGATTATAATCAGTAATTCTGAAAAGTTGATATGGACATTTCCAACTTGTCAAAAAGCACTGTATTCACAAACTTAGTTCAGGTCTCTGTGCCTGCCTCAGAAACAATATGGATTTGGGTGCAGTCACAGTAGAAGTGAATCTTGATAAAGCCATAGCAGCACAACAGAATTCCAATCCTAATGCACTATGAACGCTTTGATTCTTTTAAAAATCATATAACCTAAAAACGAAACACAGAGTAAGATGCAGCATGTAAACAACAAAGTCTGATTGGTTGTATTTTGCTAATTCAGTGTTAAATTAATTTTACTACAAGAATATACACCGAAGCAGTTCAGTGTTTTTTTTTTTGTGATTGTTGCTGTGTATTAAACGCTCTTGGAGGACTTTCCTTTTCTTAGTAGTAAATTGCAAAGATGCTTGCTTGAAGGTTTCATATAACGTAACATGTTATAAAGTGTTGTGATAGTAAAACAGCAACATTAATAAGGACAAGATTAGTTCCAAACTTAAAAATATTTGTTTTCTTTTGCTTTTAGGTGAACAGCTATATACCAGGAATCGGTTATCAGATTTTTGGAAACATCATATCTTTAATCTTGGGTTTAATGCCATTTGTATTTCGACTTTCCCAAGCTAAAGATTTGGAACAGCTTGCTGCACATTCTGCCACTGAACTTTGCATTACAGCATTTGGATCAAATGGAGACATACTGGTTCTCTCAATGGTCATTATAAGTTTTGTGGTCCGTGTTTCTCTAGTGTGGATTTTCTTTTTCCTACTGTGTGTAGCAGAGAGAACTTATAAACAGGTACATAACAAAACAGATAATTTGTTTTGGGGTTTTAATTCTTTTAATATTTCACTTGGTTTTGTGGATATTTTCATCTTGTGTTCTTAGTTGCCCCAAGATTTTGTAGATCAGTGATTACAAATACTTCAGTGGGATTACAGTTTAGAAGATGACTCAGATACAAAGGACTGAAGTGTTCTTCAAGCTCTGCAGCTAAACTTTTTTCTTCCAGAAGAACATTTTGGAGAGAAAACCTTTTATTTCAGTTTTGTCACTCTACTCATTGGCCAGGTTTGTCTCAGTTTTCCTCAAGGAGAAAGAATTTTGGTAAAAGAGCTCTCTGAATTTGTAGATTGTTCCACCAGTGTGTTTCATTCAAAACATTTTTGAGAGTAATTTGAAACAGTTCGGTCCAGGCCGCAGCCCTGTCTGCTTTGCTGGCAAGTCTGTCCCAGAGACTGGCAACATTGCTATCTGATGCTCTCTTATTAGCTCCCTAGTGTAGTTACTTTCTAGCTTGGAAAAGAAAAAAGATAGATACTTTTCTTACATTTTAGCCCAAATAAGGGATTTAGTACAGTAGAATAGCATTGAACTGCTTTAGTTACCATTTCTGTTGGAAAAAAGTTCTGGGTTAAGTACTCTTTAATACAAGCGATTGACTCGTTTGATTCCCTCCCAAATTTTAATAGCATTGTAGATCTGTTGTCTGAAATTTGAAGAAAGGAAGTGTAGCTCTATTTTGTTTTTCATTAAATCAGTGTGACTTTTATAACTGTTTAGTGTATCTCTTCTTTTTAGTAATACGCTACTCTTATTTCTTCACTGTAATTAATATATTTTACTTTAACATCGATACATTGTATGTTGATATATTAAGTGAAGCTTTTTCTCCATTTTCTTTTTAGCGCCCTCAAAAATGACTTAACGGCTGCATTATTTTTTCCTTCTCTGCAGAGGCTTCTTTTTGCTAAACTTTTTGGTCATTTAACATCTGCCAGAAGGGCAAGAAAATCAGAGGTTCCTCACTTCCGATTGAAAAAAGTACAGAATATAAAAATGTGGCTTTCTCTCAGGTCCTATCTAAAGGTAAAATAATGTAAATTTTTGCTATGACTTTAATATAAAAAATCCCATATGCTGTTGATAAAAAGTAGATATTTGAGTCTCAGTTGTCCTCTGTGTGCATTTAATGGTGCATGTGTGCCCAGTACACTTTATTTTGCCAACTCCTGGCCAACAGCGTCAGCAAGCAGCCAGATGGTGAGAGTGTCATACCTTGGTATGAAGTATGAGTGTGTTCAGAGTAGGAGTCTTGTGTTAAGTGATTAGAGCAGGGAAGTGTCTCAGGTGAATATAGTGGGTAAATCATCACCTGTGGTAGGTATAACACAGACAAATCACTGTAAGAGCTCCACTAGTTAGTGTCATTAACATACATGGAATTTAAGAAGCAAGGCAGCTTGTGTGTATAATTATGCTGTCAGTGCATATGTACCATGTGAAGCTAGAAATTGTGCCCATGACATGTGAGACATTCTGATTTCTTTACTGTCTGTTCAACTCAAATAATGAGATGTCTCAGGTCATATCCTTCTAATGCTCTTTTCAACCCAGAGCATTTTGATGATCCTTTTGTGAAAAGGGTCATACTAGCTCATTTTTTGAGTTTGCAAGTTTTTTTTTCCATTTTTCTCTCTGCATTAGGTAATGAAACTTTGGTGCGTACAGCATGGCAGGCTTTTTTTCTGTCTAGTCTGTAATGTGTTGCTGTGTGGGAGGAAAGAAGGATAACAGCTTTTGAGCAATAGAATGTAGCTCTCGTGCTTTAAAAGATATGTATGTTGACATTGTTGTGGAGACTGTCTTGCCTTCTTTCTTCACCACCTATGTATTCCACCTCCTCATATGCCACAAGAAACTTCATAATTCTGTTGTTGCAAACAAGAGCCCAATCAGACAGTGGTCAGAAGCAGGTGCAGAACAAACTGAAAAACAACCAGTGAAGGACAGTCATTTTCACCTCCATCTACTGATTTACTTGGTTCATTGGGCAGCTCCTTAAGGTCTGCGGTTGTATAAGTAAAGGAGTGGAGACAAGTAGCTAAGGAACTTAGCCTTCTCGCAGTGGTGCTGCTGGCAGATACTGGCATAGCATTTGCCCAAATTACACTTGCATATTACCTGGTTGTGTGTCCATGTGTAAGTAAATCACTTGGAGTATGTGCACATCTCAAGTTCCACACAGGCAAAATACTGTGTATATTAGAGCATGAATGCTTGCAGTACCAGCTTGCACTTGATTTTTTTTTTTCCCCGGTAATTAACCTTCTGTTTCTTTCTCCAAGTTCCAAGATCACACCTTGCATATATACCCCTACCACTGTTCTCCAAACACACTGTTAATTACATAAATATGAGAACAAAGTTGAGAAATAGATGTGCAAGTAACAATATGTGTGTTCCATTGCAACAGAGGGTACTTGATTCTTTAATTAGAAAAAACATGTAAAAAGTTCAGTGGATGGAAACATTTTGTTATACCAGTAAGTAATTAAAAATAAATACTGAATACAGTGACACTGAATCTTTCATCACAGTGTATTTGTTTCTCAAGTTTTCCTTTTTGCTCTCTTGGAATTGTCATGTAGGAGAACTGTTATTCTACCTCGATGGGAGAGTGATTTACAACTATGATCATGAAAGAGCTGACTAAACAAGTTATATATATATATATTTTTTTTTCATAGCTATCTTTAATTGTCTGCACGTGAATTATCTTAAATACCTTTGGAGGTATTCAGAAGTAGTTGTATTTTTACTTCCTAATATGGTGTGTGGAACTCAGATTACCAGATTGCAAGCTGTGAGGAAACTATGTTCAAGGAGTAAATATAACTGGATGCACTAAACATCAGTGATGGTTCAGTGGATTTTCACTCACATATACATCTCTGTTATTTTCAGCGTCGAGGTCCTCAGCGCTCAGTTGATGTAATAGTTTCATCTGCCTTCCTACTGACTATCTCAGTTGTATTTATCTGTTGTGCACAGGTGAGGAAATCACGCATGACTTAAATAGTTTTTAAAATAATAGACTGCCTTTTGTGTGATGGTTACTATTAAGATGAAAGACCCCAGTGAAAAATCAGTAACAGCTGTTCAAGCTCTTCAGAAGATTAAGCTCCATTTATTTTATTCATTTTATTTACTTTAGATTATTATCCCTAAGATACTCTGTAATAGCCAAAGAAACTCACAGCGTAATTACTGGCATGGTGTTATTACTGTTTTGTTTTTTATCTGTCCTTTTTCACTGTCAATTTGGAATTGAAAGGAGTTTTTTCTGACATATTGCATCAAGATGTGCTTTGCAAAGATGTAATAACAATTATAATTTGAGATTGCTGATGAATTTGTTGGCTGTATTAGCCTGCCCTCTAGTGGAATATCTTTTTGGAAGCACATCTGTGCTTACATAGGACTTCTTGTTAATAAGAAATCCGTGCTTGACCTTCTGTTTCAGCATACAGGTAAGCTTCTGAATGATTTCTGATTGTATTTTCCACTTCCTTCCCTAATTAACACTAATGTGTTTTCCTAGTAGTTAGCTATAAATACATTAATAACAATGTAATTCAGCAAAAATACTACTTGAATTAGAATTAAGTTTTCTATGTAATTCAGTACGTTTGAAGGTATATATATTTTTTTTCTGGTGTCTTTGAAATCACAAAATATAGTCTAAAATTGTCTTAATGTAATACATTTTTTGTTACAAAAAAGGCGTTTAAATTCTGATTGAGGCTTTGAATTCACTTACTTTCAACTTTTTCACTTTTCAACCTTTTCTCAATCCTATTACTTCTACTGAATTTTGATTTTAAATAATGGTTAAAAATATTTGATGCCTGAAAATGACCGTGTACTCATTACTGGGAAATTATTTTTTGGTGTTGGGAAGATACATAATTCTTCTCTTATATTGCAAAGATAAATATTTGATCTGAACTCAATTTTAATGTCTCCCTTTTGCTTACAGCTGCTTCATATGCATGAGATCTTCCTTGATTGTCACTACAATTGGGAACTAGTAATTTGGTGCATTTCTCTAACACTTTTTCTGTTGAGATTTGTTACTCTTGGATCTGAAACGAGTAAAAAATACAGCAATACCTCAATATTACTTACTGAGCAGGTGAGAATTTGTGCAGATATACATTTTTCTATCTAAATATATCATTTGTGTATTAGATCTTAGGCGTACATTCTAGATGACTTAAAGTGGTTTGAATTTAATAGTTAATTGTGGTGTAGTGAAACAAGTTATTCAAGATCCTTACAACCTGAAGTTCTTTTTCTGTAGATACTGAAAAAATATAAATGCAAAGAGCAAGGCAAATGAGAGACAGAGAAACTCTAGATTTTATTTTGCTTTCATAGGTTTTTAAACTATACTCTTTATGAGGGTCAGCCCTTGAACATGTTAAGCCAGTTCAAAAGCTTAAGTTGAAAGCAGCAGTCTAAGTCCCCTGAACTTTAAATAAATAAAAATTTAACAAGTGTTATTACTTAACTTTGTACTTGAATCCAGCTTATTCTATTATAATTCATTTCACTCAAATGAAAAGGAAAATATAGTTCAATATAAGACTGTTTCTGAGAAAATAGAAAGGATGTACAAAGCCCTAGGTAGAACTCATTTTGCAGTGGTTATGTGTACGGGTTCAATAGCATACTGTATTTACTTTCATCTCATGCCAGGTGCATAAATGTCTGATATTTTGGCCTTTCATGGGTCTAAGCCCAAACTGTTGTCTGACAGATGATTATCTATAAAAGTGTATCTGAACTGATATTCTTGAAAATCAGACAGTGGTTTGGTGCAGTATGCAAAAGAGAACAAAGTTTCAGAACAACCACAATAAAAACAAACAAACAAAAAAAAACAATGAAGAAATGCTTACGCTCAGATTCAAATAGATGAGGTGAAATTGTGAATTATTCTTTTCATCAGCCAAGTTCCAAGCACTTCAGTATGCTTAACATTCAGCCTCTGAATTTAATGAATTGGCGTTGTGATTGGAAACTGGAAGGTTCATCATTTTTGACCAAGGCATTTTAGATTGTATGCTGCTTGTAATTTTTTTCAAATACTTCTGAAAGTGTTTTTAATTGGTCTTGTAAATTAAGTTCATTTGTGGCGTTTGTTGCTAAGAAAAACACAAATAATGTTCTGATCCAAGTTGTCTTCTTGCCAGTTTCAAGCCTCGGAATAGATATGTAGGTGTCTGTGGATATATACGCATTCAAAATGGCCATATTTTTCAAAGGATGCAATTGAACGTGAATGTTTTTGATGTTTTTGAGAAATTAATGAAATCACAGTAAATGTTAAATTTGTTAGATTTGTAACCCTCCTAGGGTTCGTTTCCTTTTTTCCTTTTTCTTTTTTTTTTTATGAATACTTAATTTATTCCTGCTTTTAAGTGCTTGAATTGCTGAAAAATGTGATTTCATATTTAAGGTCTGAAATTCCTTTGTCTCTAAAAGCATAATTTACTTTGGAATATAATAGATTGGGAGCTTAATTTGCCTTGTAATGTATTAGTGATTGTTTTGATTTTAACTTAATTGTACAAGCAGCTTACAGTGAACTTCTCAAGGAGACACAATAATATTCAGTTATTCTTGCTTACATGATGAGATCCTTACTTAATAACGACCTTAGAACAAGACCCCTGTAACAACACTTCCTTTCTGCAGCTTTGCTACTGTAGCTTGGTAGAAGTTTGTCATTTGAAGGACTACTTGAACATAATGCTGTTTTTTTTAATATTGGCAATGGTTGTCATACTGAAATAAAATGTCAGATTTTTTTTTTAATCTTTGATTTTGCAATTAAAACAAATAAAAAGCAAAACACCAAACTTTGCCAGGTTTGGCATATATATCAGACCAATTGAGAATGGAAGCCCAAGTTTCAGGATTTCCAAGAGAGAACTAATATTCATAACTAACTTTCTCAGAAGCAGTGATCTAAAGAAGTCTGAATTCCAGAATCATTGGAATGATTGATATGCTGTTCTTCTACAGCAATAGAGTTTAATTCAATAATATTTCATATTTTTCAAGGCACTAGGAGGATTTTCTGCACTGAAGGTGTTCATGAACTATTCAGTGACACAAATCTTTTAAAAGAAATTAGACTTTAACAGAATTATGTTTTATCATTTCAGTCATTGCAAGAATTTCTGGGAAAGTTAAGCCTATGAGGTGTGCACACTAAAGTGTAACATCTTCTGAAAATGAATTGGCAAACCTCAAACAATTATCAAAGTAGGAAAGAAAATATGCAGATGTGGCATAGGTGGTGCTTTTTGTCTGATTTGTAGATGACATTTAACTTTAAAATTGTTTCTGTAATAGTGTCAGTATTACAAAACATTGCCTTTTCCTATGGAACTGAGCCAGTATTGACCTTAAAAATTAAGAACAAAGCAAAGAAAATTCTGTGCTTGCAGAAATGTCATTTCTGTTCTATCATGTATCCTGAATAATCACTTTATTTTATTATTAAATGCTTCCAAATGAATTCATTTAGATTCTGCATACACGTTGATACTTGTGTTCTGTTTAAATCAGATAAATTTGTACTTGAAAATGGAGAAAAAGCCTAATAAGAAGGAGGAACTGACACTAGTGAACAACGTTTTAAAACTTGCCACTAAGTTATTGAAGGTAAGAATTAAAACAGTTTTACCGTATTATTTATAACTTAGAAGTGGAACAGACGGCTTAATGAATCATTTGTGTTATTTCTGCAATATACTTTGGTTTAAATCTACTCTGTAACTGTCAGTGATGCTACTTGTTCATACTTCTTCAGACTCATATGTTGCTATTGTTGTGAATTACAAATAATTATTACATGCAATAAGTTCTGTTCTTTAATGTAGGGTGAGGGAAGGTGCTTTAGGATGTACAGGATGAGGAACCCTCATGAAATGATGCAGTTTGGTTTTGAAACTCGATACCTGTTTATAGTAATAAGCTGCTAAATTATTTGTATTCTTCCACGAAAGTAATTCCTCTTAAAACTTGATACTGATGAGCATTTCAAACTAAAACTTGATGATACTTGATGTTGTCTTTACTTACTGTCATAGAATCACTGTTATGTGTTATGTGCAAGTTTCAAATTAAATTTGTCTAGCTTCAACTTTCAGTATTCAGATGTATGTCATGCGTTCTGTGGTTACAGTGAAAATCTTAAAATGCTGCCGCTGATGCATTTATTCTTGGGTTAAGAGGGAATGTAACAACTGCATTTTGATTTCTCCTTCAGGGAATCAACTCTTCCATTTAGTCTAAGACAGCATGATGTGATCATTCAGAAATGATTTGCAAATGTAAAGGTCTTTTCTTCCCCTTAAATTCTTTTCAAAGCTGTGCTACAAACATGTCCCACCATGTTTCAGTATAGCACAGTTGATGCTTATTCCACATGTAGAGAGTAGTGAGAATGGTTGGATTATCATTCAGTAAATCTAAGGCATAACTTTCAGCACATGTGTACCTTTCTTCTGCAGTCAAGATAATTCAAGAACATTAAGAATTTTTTAAAAATTTTATTACTGATTTATGCATACAGTGGTACTTTAAGACCTTGCTGCCTTGTTCTACCACACATTGAACTCCAGTGACTTACCCCTTTGATTTCCATTTAGTTAGCTAGTGGCTGAAACGATGGAACGTTTCCTCTAGTCAGCGAATTCCCCACCACCTCAACTTCAACAGTGTTTGTGGTTCCTTCATCTCAAAAAAGCACGTGGGACTTCCCATGTGAGAACTGACTGAGTAGGCTGGGACTCAAGATTGACAAAGCAATTGTCTAAATTGAGAGCTGTGGACCAGAGTCATGGAGAGCTTGAATGAGTCAAATATTGAGGGTAGCTCTGGCTATAGTGAGGGACCATAGAGCTTTCAAGAGCTGTTTTTGGAACAAACAGCAAGAAGGAGACTTGTGGAAATGTTTTGTCAAAAATGCTGTGGATGCAGATAGATTATGTGGATTCAAGGAGAACCTGGGCAAGTACTCTAGACAAAATGCATCACATTCAGGATATCTCATGAGCTGAAATGTTGATATTCTGTGAGAAAATTGGGTGAGAAGTAGCTGACAGGATGCTGAATTCGTGGTGTGATTCACTCTAGTATTTTCCCTGCATTTCATTCTGTTTTCAAACCGTTTCTCATGTTGTACTATTTACAGAAATGTGTCAACAGCATGATCTTTCCAACAGAGGGGTGAATTTCATGACACAAATCCCACACCACCCCTTTGTTTCTATGAGAATGTGCTCAAAAGTGAGGTGGGATTTCCAAACTACAGATATGAGCATTAGATGAGTTCTTAGAAGTTAGTGATCAACAGAATTATTTCATATTCAGCAGCTAAATGGACTAATGGACTTGTCTTCTAATTTTGTTTTTTGGATTGTTAAGAGCTTTTACTGACAATTATATAATAATAATTAATGATAATGATATAATATTGAGTATGTTTACTGTTTTATTTTACTCCCAAAGTTGATGAGATGAACCCACAAGCGGGAAGTGTTTTCCTTAAAGAGAAATTCTCTGCTGCTCTCCTTGGAATCTTGCTTGTTGTATCTTCTGTATTTGCAGCAGAGTTTAATACCACATTACATTTGAATGGGATGGTTGTTCATTCTTATTTCACCTTGTTTTGAAGAAGATTCAGAGCTGTGAAATACTTTTTTATTAAAATAGGTGTTATAAAACCTTGTTCAAGACCCAGGATGTAATGCAGGAGAAAGATGAAGAATTGAAAGTGGTGATGGTTGTTATACCCAATATAATCCATTATTATATTTAAAACATATTTTCTTCTTTCTGATGTATTTCAAGGCCAGGAAAGTATGGATGACTTTAATCACTCACCAAGAATTGCAAAACTGGTGAAGAAGCGTCTTTGTTCTTTGTTACAGATTAATTTAGGCTAATGCTTTGATCTTTCTAATGAAAGTGTAAAATACTTGTAGTTAAATGATCATTAGTATTTTTTTTTAATCCTTTATATTCATTTTCTATGTTCATTACTAGTTATTCTCAAAGTTAATAGAGAAGGAGGGGAATTGTATTAGGATAGACGTTTTTGTTCATTTTTCATAGTAGTGAAGTAGTCTTGTGCCACTATGGAATATCTTCCTTTCCTAGTTCTTCAGTTAAACACTGAATCTGATTCTTAGGAAGTTTTAAGGAATTCTAAAAAAGGAATTCTAAAAAGCTGGCAGATGAACTAGCTCTCTGCTTTCCTGGCTCCACAAGCAAACTGACAGATGTTCTACATGGGTAGCCTCTAATTTTTTGAAGGGTTATTTAGACGCCATCTATCAACAGTCACTGAACACGATAACTATTTTATTTCATGTTTTCATAAGCAGAAGAACAGGGAAATGCTTTGCTCCACTGTGACTTGGAGACTTCCTAAATTATCTAATAACAATCAGTATGTGTGCGAATACAAATAAGGTGTACAATTCAATATAATTTTTTAGGCCAACATGTCTGTCTTACTGAGTCAGTAGAAATCCCTGGCATGAATTCTTTCATGCATAGTGCACAAAGCATTGGTGAGTCAGTGTGGAGTTCACAACATATTTTTTGTGACAAAAATATAAAATTATGGGTTGTTTATATAAATGCTGCTTGTTAACTGTCGTAATCTTGCTGTCTAAACAGACGTGAGTCAGTCATATCATTAATGGCATGATAGTCTATAAATAAATGATAGTCTATAAAGTATTCAGAGAAATCTGACACTAGAAACATGCCGCATAGAGCAGAATTTCTTGTAGCCTGCTCATTATGACTGAAGCGTTATGACTGTTTTCTCAGAGTTCGGTATATTTTGATCTTTGAAAGTAAATAATGGCAAGATGATAAGTAGTTTTAAATGGAGGAAATACTCCTTTGGATACTTAAACAAAACAAAAAACAAACGTTGTGTAATTTCTACTTTTTAAATGATATAATTGTTTCATGTTACCAGGAACTGGACAGTCCGTTTAGGTTATATGGGCTTACAATGAATCCACTCCTTTATAATATCACCCAAGTTGTCATTCTGTCTGCTGTTTCTGGTGTCATCAGTGACCTGCTTGGATTTAATCTAAAGGTAACTACTTCCTAACCATCTTTTTTTAATTTTTTTATCATAGTGTTCAGAATGTTACGATAGTTGAATCTTATATTGCAAAATAATCAACTCTTATCTGTGTTAGCTAGCAGATTTATTGTTTAAAAATGGTTATGAAATTTAAGCTGTATCAGAAGAATAGTGATGTATTTGTCAAAGCAGCCCTCTTAAAATGTTTTGCAGTTTTGTAGTGTTCTGATTTTATTTAGGACACATAATTACGAAGAATTATATAGCTTATATACTTATCTGCTGGGTAGAAGACCTTATGTGTATCTTCTTGTGTTCCAGATCTGATTTCTCTCTCGAGTTCCTCACTTTTTTTTATATCTTTGTCTTGTATTGCTGTAAAGTATTACAGTAGATGCAATATTACTGTATGTAACATTACTTGGTCTTGTTTTTTTCATGGCTTCAGGACTGTTTTATCAGGTCATACTTTCCAAACGCCTCTGAACTCTACAAACTCTGGAAATTATTTCAAGATTCAGGTTGTGAGACACCTTAGTTTCCACAAACTTGTAGCATAAAGCCTTCAATTAGCCACTGAGTTTGCTTACATCTACTCTTTTTTATATTACAAGTAAATGAATGTGATTTTTTTTTTTGTATTAAATCTTGTATGCAATACGTGCAGTATGAAACAGATGTGGTGTTGCAACTTTGCTAATCAGAAACTGAACTGGAAATACTGTTGATTTAACATTTTTCTAACTTTTTCAGCTCTGGAAGATCAAATCTTGATAATATGTCAAGAAGACGAGATAACAACAGTGTTATAGAAAAGCTCATTCATTGACAAAACTGCCTCAAAGCAGCCACTGAATCTGTATTTCAGAAGCTACAACCTCTTCAAGGATGTTGTTTGGAAAACTGAAGTGTTTACATCTGACTGTCTTGTGCAATCTTAGTATTTATTTCATCTTCTCACTATTTTATTGTCATTTTAGTTGACATTTATTTTCAAAAATATTTGTTTAACTTTGGAAAGGATCAGATTTGGGAAGGTCAAAAACCGAGTGTCTGACAACTTGAAATCCTAGCAATTGAATACACTAAATTACTGTATTTGTTGTTAAAGCTGAGGCCAATGTTGAACATTTTTAGTTGTGGTAGTGCTGTATGGAAGTCATTTGAGTTTTGATTAAGTGTGGTAACAAGGCTTAGGATTTTTTATTTGCACCAATCGTTTAAGAGGATGACAGAACATCAATAGATGTTTGGTTGCAGTAGAGAGGACATGAAAAATAAAGTACTGACAATACAGTATGACAGATAGCAGAAATATTTTATATTACTATTAGAAACAAGTGGGAGTTTTTAATATTTTGAATAATTCCAGGATCTAAACTGATATAGGCTGCAGTTTAAATATCCTGGGATAGTAATAAGGTATTACATAACAGGTCAACAAGTGCTCTTTGTTAACACTTTTATTAGAGCAATAATTGTAAATGGTTACCATACTGTATGATATTTTGATAAAATTTAAATATTGTATTTATTTGAAATACTGGGCTGTTCTGCGCAGCTCTGACTGTGCATGCTCAATATCTGCACTTTTTATTATTACTTTTAATGAGAAACTTTATATATATACATATAAATGTATACTAATTGGAATATATTATGGTGAACGATGGAGCAGTATATACTATATGTTGAAGCTAAATATTTAAATAGGCAGAAGACATACTGGTGGAAGGAATGCTATAAATGACTGAGTGTAAGATAGATGCTCTCCTATTGTACACTATAGTATATGCCATTCATACCACATTGAAGTTTAAGAACAGCTAAACAGCAAACAACTTCTGGTGGGCATCAGAATGAATGAAGCCTCAGATCTGTGTCTTCAGATTAATCTCCTTTCCCCTACTCCTCCCCAGAGTGGGGTATTCCCTCGGGCTTTCCCAGTGAGCGTGAGCCTCTCCCCTACCTTCCAACTCTGCCTCTCACTTGGACTGCTCATACTGACTCATTATGAATGTTCGCCCCATATAATTAATTTGTAAGTGGAAGTTTTGTTTCAAGTAACTTATGTTAGGAGAATTAATATCACCAGGCTCAAGTATTGTTGTATTTTATGTTTCTAAAATAATGGCTTCATACTGAAAAATGACGAGTAATTGTAAGAGATGGGACATTACACTGTATTTGTTGATCTTCAGAATCTTTAAGCATTTAACGTAATGCATCTTAAACTTCTGTGGTATAAAACTATTTTTATATATAAAGCAACACAAACAAGCATTTTGTATTTTATTTGCCTCTGTACTAATGTTTAATAATGACCAAAGTGCATTCTGGTTTTTGAAAGAATGTATTACCGGAGCTTTAAGAACATACTATCTTTAGTTTCTCATGTGGAAACTTCGGCTGCATCTGATCTGTTTCTTCTGTTTCTGTTGTCTGATGATGGGATTGTTTTTAAAAATTAAGTACATTTTATACACAGTTTTTTCCAAATTATGGTACAGACCTACACAGAACTTAATTTTGCACAAAATAGGTTTTAAGAAAAAAGTACAGCAGGAGTTCTGTGGGGGATAGAAGATGAGGCTGTTGCTTTCTACAGCTTGTCACTATTTCAAAACCACTCTTCAATTTAGAATGGAATCATTTGGAAAAAAAATCGTAAACAGTGAATATACTGCTTTCAGTATCTTAAGGAAAAAAAAGCAGGTGGGAATGTGTTGCAGTTTCGGTTGGATGGGAAATTAGTTTAACCACATATACCTCAGCAACTATCACTGTGCTGGATTGTTGCACTAACAACGGTTACTTGGGAAGAGTAAAATATGTGTGAAATGAAATTAAAAATAATAAAAACCTTTTATTTGTTACCATTAGATATATTCATTATCTTAAAAATGGGAGAGGTTTATCGTATCCCTCAATATGGAAAATCCAGTATGAAAATAGAGGCAAGTAGAAATATGGCAGATCTTGCATGTTAACAGTTACTTTTGCCACGTGTTTTGTAACTTCAACTGTGATTGGGCATGGAATAAAGCTTTCTATGGTTGATGGTGAAAAAGGAAAAAGAAAGTGCAATGAGCTATGTCTTTTAGCAATACCCAGTGTATTTCTGAGTCTGACTGTTCTGATTTAAGTCCATGCTTATGAATATGCATTCTGTTTAAATTAAAACACTCAGGAGAGAAATGTTGCCCATGGAATGCAAGTGGTGGCTGTCAAAATTGAACTGTATTGCAAGAGCAGAAGCTTTCAGACACGTGTAGTTATACAAAGTAATTTTTTTTACAGTACTGGAGATGCAGGTTCCAAAGAAACATTTCCTTTTGAAAAATATTGCAACAGATTCAGCCCTATTTCACAAGGGTTTAAGGGATTAATTTTAATCCCCACTTTGACTGTTTAATGTAATATCATATACTCACATGTAAAAATCAAAATATTAGCAAACTTAAAGTATTTCATGAAATTAAAGTGAAATGCTTCCTTAACACGTTACATGATAATATAATGGAAAATGATTCCATTAAACTTTCTGAACAGCTCAACCACCCCCTTTATTTTTTTTCTTTCCAGAAGCTTATTCTTTGGACATATTTCACCTGTGGCATCTCCCTGGCCACTGAGAATTTGGCATCAGATTGCACCACGGACTTGCTCGTTTGCTTACTTTCTAAACTTGCTCCAAATGTAGAAGGTTTACAAATAAAATGTTCTTTTGAGGGTAATGAAGGACACTGTTATACGGTGAGAGGTTAACATCTTCTGAGAGCAATTCTTTTAAATGTTCATCTGTATATGGCACCTTAATGTGACAGAGTTCTCATGTGCATGTTTAAGATGTTGCCAGGAACTATCTTAGACATAGTGCAAGTTTACTTAGTCTGGAAGCTTAGTACCTTCCAAAATGCTTATGGAACTTGAAGATGATAGAATGTGACTGATGCATTGCTGCTTACTGGCTTGTTTCAAGTTGTGCCTTATTTTTAACAGTTCTGACTTCCTGAAAGCTGCCTCCTTCCATAGAAAGTTCTGCATGGAATCTAAGCATCTGTCAGTGTTCAGGCAGGAGCGTGACATGAGGTGCTGACACCAAAAGGCTGTGCTGCCATTCAGTGAGACCTAGCCAGCCTAGAGAGCTGGGTAGAGAGGAACTTCAACAAGGGTCAGTGCAGTGTCCTGTGTCCAGGAAGGAGTAACTGTATGAATCAGTACAGGTTAGGGGATGACCTGCTGGAGAGGGGCTCTGCAGAGAAGGACATGCGTGTCCTGGTGGACAGCACGTTGGCCATGAGCCAGCAGTGTGCCCTTGTGGCCAAGAAAGTCAATGGTTTCCTGGGGCGCATTAAAAAGAGCGTGGCCAGCAGGTCGAGGGAGGTGATCCTCCCCCTCTGCTCTGCCCTGCTCAGGCCACAGCTGGAGTATTCTGTCCAGTTCTGGGCTCCTCAGTTAAAAAAAAAAAAAAAAAAAAGGCGGGGATCGCCTAGGAAGAGTTCAGCAGAAGACCACGGAGATGGCTGGGGGCC
>JANHGO010000069.1:17578282-17588978 GCA_024606505.1 Aquila spilogaster | reverse complement strand
CGTATCGACTTGTGGTTCTTCAGTGTGACAAAAATAGATGTTCACCCATGCAGAATTAAGTTACCTGGAACAAACTTTCCATCTACAAATTATTTTGGGAGGATTAATATCACCAGACACAAGTATTCTTACATTTTATGTTTCTAAAATAGTGGCTTCATATTGAAAAATGACAAGTAATTAGGTGACGAGTGTCTGGACATTGCACTATGTTTGCTAATCTTCAGAATCTTGAAAGATTTGAAGTAATGTATCTTAAACTTATGTGGTATAAAAATATTTTTATATATAAAGCAACACAAACAAGCATTTTGTATTTTATTTGCCTCTGTACTAACGTTTAATAATGACCAAAGTGCATTCTGGTTTTTGAAAGAATGTATTACTGGAGCTTTAAGAACATACTATGTTTAGTTTCTCATGTGAAAACTTCGGCTGCATCTGATCTGTTTCTTCTTTCTCTGTTGTTTGATGTTGGGATTGTTTTTAAAAATTAAGTACATTTTATACACAGTTTTTTCCAAATTATGGTACAGACCTACACAGAACTTAATTTTGCACAAAATATATTTTAAGAAAAAAAAAAAGTACAGCAGGAGTCCTATGGGTGATAAAAGATAAGGCTATTGCTTTTTACAGCCTATCGCAAACCCATTCTTTACTCTAGAATGGGATTATTTTTAGAAATGTAAAATGGTGAATATACAGCTTTCATTACCTTTAAAACAGGAAAAAAAAAAGGCGGGAGGGAAAACATTGTGGTTTCGGTTGAAGGTGAAATTAATTTAACCATGTATACCTCAGCAACTAGCACTGTGCTGGATTGTTGCACTAAAAAATGGTGGCTTGGGGAGAGTAAAAGATTTGTGAAATGAAGTTAAAAATAATAAAAACCTTTATTTGCTACCATTAGGTATATTCATTATGTTAAAAATGGGAAAGGTTTATTCTCCATCCCTCAATGTGGAAAATCCAGTGTGAGAGGCAAGTAGAAATATGGCAGATCTTGCGTGTTAACTGTTATTTTTTGCCACATGTTTTGTAACTGAAAGTGTGATCAGGCTTGGAATAAAGCTTTCTATGGTTGATGGTAAAAAAGAAAAAAACCAATGCAATGAGCTATATCTTTTAGTAATATCCAGCATATTTCTGAGTCTGCCTGTTTTGATTTAAATCCATATATTCTATTTAAATTAAAGCATAGTTGGGAGAGAAATCTTGCACACGGAATGCAAATGATGGTTGTCGAAATTGCATTTTATTGCGAGAACACAAACTTTCAGACACTTTTAGTTATGTCAAGTAGTTTAATTTTATTAAGACTACTGGACATGCAGCTTCCAAATAACTGTTTTTATTTGAAAAATACTGAAACAGAATTCAGTCCTATTTCACCAGGATTTAAGGGATTAATTTCAATCACTGTTTTGACTGTTTCATTCTGTCACAAGATACACTTCCATGTAAAAATCAAAATACAGGCAAACTAAAGTACTTATTGAATTCAAAGTGAAATGTTTCAATAACATGTTATGGAATATTTGGACAGAATTAATGTGGGATAGCTTATGTATTTTATCTATTTGTTTACCAAGTCGTGAAATATTTTCTAACAGAAAACTGTTCTATTTACAGCTCTCAAACACCCATTTTTATTCGCCTAATTTTGGCTTTTCCATAGCTTAGTCTCTGGACTTTAAACATGTTCTGCTAGTGCTATCCCTGTGACCATTGATGACTGGGCAGTAGGTTACACTCCACCACACTTGTGTTCATTTTCTCACTTTCTGAACTTACTTCAAATGTAGGCTATTTACAATTTAAAATTTTTTTTTGGTGGTCATGAAAGACACTTCATACATTGAGAAATTAACATCTTCTGAGAGCTATTCTTTTTAACATCCATCCCTTGGTGACACCGTAGTGTGCCAGAATTCTCACATATTGCCAGAAAACATTACAGATAGTGCAAGTTTCCTTAATCCAGACCCCATCTATGTCTAAGTACCTTCCAAAATAGTTACGGAGCTGAAGATGATAGGATCTGACCAATGTATTGTTGCTTACTGGCTTGCTTCAGATCGTGTCCCATTTTTATCAATGCTGACCTTCTTAAAACTGTCCCATCCAATAGAAAATCCTACATGGAACTTAAGCAGTGTCGTTCAGACATGAATTCAGCATATACTGAATATGTCCTCTCTCTTACACCAGTTGTTATGATTGGAAAATCCTGGTACCTCCTAAAGAGAGAGTTGTATTTCCGCAGCTCATAGCATGGAGCTAAATTTTCATGTATCCTCCTGAGTGCCACGTTTGGAATCTGAAGGGATGCGAAACCTTTCAGGAAACCATAGAAATGAGTTTTAAAAGGCTTTATCTGTATGCTGCTTGCCTAATATATGATTGCAAATCTATTTGTAAATACTGTCTCTGGTAGGCTCCAGTGAGCCATCCAGTGTGTAGATTATGTAAAATAATTTTACAACCCTTTTCTTGCAAAGTTACAATGTTTCTTCAGCCTGGTATATGCCAAAATAGAAGAGCATAAGTTAAAACAAAATATGGGTGAAATGCATAAAGATACTTCAGTAGTTTGATTAGTCCTTCATGTTATCTTCTACAGATGGGACTTTTAAAACCCTTTGGGAGATACCAGATTTAGTAACTTCCAAAAGCTTCTCTGGATTGCGAGCACATTTCATTCCTGGTAACGCTTAAGAATATTACTGGTTCAAATTTCAAAGATCTGTCTTTGGCATCCAGTAGTATACAGTAGAGATGCTTTATTTCTCTGTTTTCTACAGATGGTGATGGTGGGCTGGCTGGTGCTGCTGTCTTTAGTGGATACTTCAAACCCAAAGGCATCCAACTTGTCTGTTGGAGGGAAAAGGGGGAAAAAGGCTGTTGGTACTGCTCGTGTACCCACTGCTGCCTCCTTAGTAGACTTTTTTTACCAATTTCTCTGTAGTGAACTTGTTGCAATGTAAGAGAGAACTGTGGAGGAAAAGGAATGCATGATTCTTAGTCCATAGAGCAATCTCATTTTTATTGCGTGACTGCACAAATATATCTGTATTGGTACAGGAGATGGGGAAGCAGAACTTTTAGTCATAAATAGCAACCGACAAATTGTATGGGGAAAGCAATCTTCTTTTCTTCCAATGTCATTACTTGCAAGGTAGCAGAGGAAATCATCTTGAGAAGGTACCCATGTTGTTTGTTTTGTTTTGTTTAGAAAAAAACCTCAAACACAACAGTCTTCACTTGTACTGTGGCTTTCCTCTCAAATGCTGCCTTTTTACCTTGTCAGTCTTAGGAAAACTAATCAGTCCTTGCTGGGCTGTTAGGATCCTGCTTTGCCAACACTTTCTTTTCCTGGAAATTGCCATCATCTTGTCATCTGTGATGGATGGAGCCTGGGGGTGTCCTTTGAAGTTCCTGTGTGAGGTGCGTTCAGCCAGGGGGTGATTTAGGCAATTCTGCTGGGCCTTGGGTAGTGTCTGGCCCGCGAGTCAAAAAGTGCTGCAAAACATCAGGAAGATACTTGTACTGTCACTATTCATGACTTGGCTGGTAGAGATGTTTGCGGTAATACCTGTCAGCTTTGCTCATTTTATCTGCTCATTTTGCCTATTGCCTTGCTAATTGAGCAGATAGACCCCACTGGTGACAGCAACCAAACGGTTCTCCTGGGAAGGAGGAAATGTCCAAGGCAGCTGTGGGCAGTTTGTGATAAGGGTAACTCGGGAAAGGAAGGGGGTGTGATTCCTCTGATATCTGGACCTACTGCACCCTGACCCGCTTTTGATGACAATTCTACTGTCAGAGTTGGGTATTTGCATTATTAAATATAAACCGTGAGCCTAGCATTGCCTGGGGCTTGGCAGAGAGACATCTCCTCCTTATTGCCTCGAGCAGTCAGTCACTGCTAACCTTGAATCTCGCATGTGGTGCATGTTCTGTAGACATACAGGCAGCCTTGAGAAGGGCCTTCTTGTGAAGCCTTTTCTGTTAGGGACACCAAGATCTTCCCCATAGTGTGCTTCTAGTTCCCTTGATTAGGATTGAGACAGAACTTGCAGTGGCTGGCAATGGACAGTTCAGTGATAATAACAGAAAACTACAGAAATCACCAGGGAGGCTGCAGCTGAGTCTGATCCCTTGTCGTTTGGTCTTGCTATGGGTGCAAGATGGTCATCTCGCAGGCTGAAGACTGTTGTCGACCTGTGGCTGTAGATACTGTGGCTCACCCAAGTCATCTGGGGAGGCTAAATCATGTGGAGAGATCGGTTCTAAATGTAGAAGATCCCCATGTCCTGCAACCAGTCTCAGAGCTGGTCAGATAGTGCCACCGGGTTTGTCCTCTTTATTCGTGAGGATTAAAATGACCACTGTACCCCATGGACTTTAATAGGTATGGCCAACTACAGTATTCTTGAGGATGCTGTAGACTATTGCTTAACATTGGATCTTTGGTATAGGGGATGTTCCACGTGAAGGAAAATTTGTCAACCATCTTCTGGCTGTACCAGTAGTTGGATCTTCTTCTCCAGCCCGAGGCCAGCCCCTTGCAGAGAGCTCTGCTCGGGGCCAGTGGTGGAGCACGCTGCTACCACCACAGCAGCCTGGACACTTTGCTAGCTGTTCTGCACTTCAGCTGATATAATATCAGGTTTAAGGCAGATAGGGCTTTCTGGCAACAAGGGGTCAGAAGGTCTTGCTCTAGTGCTGTCATATCAAAGACTCAACGGATTTTATCTAAGCAGGTATGTAAGACCATAGATTTTAGTTGTCACATATTAATGTAAAAGCTCAGGCCAGAATCTAAGTCCCGTCTTGGTTTCACTAGGGAAAGTTTGCAGTGCAGCAATAGGAATAAATGGGAGAGGACAAAGAAAAGTGTTTGGTTGATGCCAGCTGCGTTAACCGTCATGTTGCTAGTATGAACTCGTTATTTGAGAACTTCCCACTGTTACCTTTCGTACACGTCCTTAGGGAATGTCTTAATTATGTAAGTGTAAAATATCCATATAGCGTTAGATTAGGTTAAATGTTGAAGAGTCAATATGTAATCTCAGGATGTTAAAAATAACCCTCCCAAAGTGTTATGATATAATATAAAATTAATTTTTAAAATGTATGTTTTTACCTTTTCATTCCCTGTTCTTTTCCACTCTTTAACCATTTTACACTTGAGCTGACACTTGCCATCTTTAGACAAATTTTCAGAAATCTGAAATTGCTGCAGATTGGGTTTCATGATAAAAAGTCAATTCTCTGGGCTGTAAACAATGCTATGTCTCCTGCTATCAGTAATGGGATTCTCCGGAGGGAGAAATTAGAGAGACATTTTCTTTTCCTTGCTAGCTCTTGAGAGATTAAGCTACAACCTTCAGTATGGACACAAGCACCTGTGATAACATAAACAGCACTGATTGCTGGTCGGAGTCAATTTTTCTGGTACAAATTTGCATAAGTTTATTATCTGAAGTAAGAAATAAGGTCATGCTGCAGAAAGATTTGTCCTATTTACTTCTTTTTTTCCCATGTTTGATTAATAAATTCAAGCAAAAGAAAGAAGGCAGTTTAGGGACTAGCTTCCAAAATTATTTCATTTGTTACTCATTTAATTTCTTTTCATTTATTACTTTAGTCTTTATGTTTAAAAATGACAGTACTTTATGTTTAGGCACACTTGCATTGCTCTTACTTACAAACAGCTCCTGCCCCTTGAGAATGGTCTTACTGGTAATGAAATTTATCAGGGATTAGGTGGCTGCCTCCTGACAATATCACGATCCAAGCCCGAGTCTCTAGACGCGTGGTTGTAAATTAAATGAAATCTTTTGCTTTATCTCATGCATGCGAATGGATGGGAAGTGAATTACTTGGCTAATTGAAAAATGCAGTTACACAAATGGAACCTAAGTGGTAGATGGCACTAAAACAGTGAGTTTGGGTGAAACAGTTTTTTGGTTTTTCTTTGGCGTATCAAGGAGTGCTCTAATATTTCATTAAACCATCTCTACAATAGTGCTGACAGGGATCAAAGACAACTCAACCAGCCTAGGGATAAGGGTTTGACCCTGGTGCAAGGTCACTCTCCAACAGCTCTGCACGCCCCGCTCGCCATACCTATGGCTGCGGTCATACACTTTGCATACGGTTCATTGACCTTCAGGTGCTTCAGGTGTCTCGAAGATGCTGAATTGACCCAAGGCTTCCTTTGCAGTCAATAGAAACACACATTTACCTTCAGAGGGGGATTCATTCAGTTAATCTTTGATACTAATTTTAGTGATCCTCTAGGTAGGGTATTTGTCTCTTGAGTGTAAAAGGAAAAGAGTGTGGATAATTTGGAATCAGATGTGAAACTTTTAGCCACCCAAATTAGGGCAGATTAATCCTACTTTGCTGTTTTGTTCTGCAGTGAGGCCTTCAGTGTTCGCAGCTGTGCAATTAGTTCAGATGCCACTGGAAGGGAAGACGGTTTTTATCTTTTTTTATTTTATTGGTTTGCTCTTAGAAAAACAGATTTCCAAATGTGAAGGCTGTAATCCTGCGCCAGCGCTCAGAAAGTCTCCCCCTGAGGTGCGGTACTGCAGCTGGTGAGCTGCCCACCTCTGTACGGCTCAGCTCGCTGGAGCTACAGCCTGCAGACAGCACCCTGCCGGCATAGCAACAGCACCGAAACCAGTCACAGCCAGCACCAGAATAACACGCAGGTGTACCTGAAGAGATCTCTCTCTTTAGGACTAAAATGAGTAACTCGAAGGGTGGATAGGATCAGCTCTAAACTTGACCCGCTCACGGGGAAACGCTCCTCCTGTTGTTTGCAGGGAGTTGTTGGGTTAACGCTGCTTCCATTCTTTGCCTGGTACGTTGAAAATCCCTTATGGCAACGCTGCTGCCAGATGTAAAGATGTGATGCCATTGAGCTCTAAAACCCATCCAGAAACCCAGAGCCGTGCCAGCTTGGCAAAGATCCTCTGCGCGGAGCGGACACTGCGATGTGCGTCCTCCCAGCAGCTGGAATCAAGGGTTCCCTGTGCTCAAAAGGAGTAGAGGTGACAGGGACAAGGCTTCCCATATGTCTCCTACGTTATCTTTGGGCTGTAGTTTTGCAGTTGAGGCAAAGATACTCCTAGCAAGCCTTCACTGGCTGGCCAAACGATGTTTGCAGGGCAGATAAAAATAGTACAAAAAAGTCTCCAGCTTGCAGAGGGGGAACGGCTGACGTTTTACCCCTGTCCTCCAGCAAGGCACCCTGGTTCCAGGTTTTGCTAAACCCATGCTATGAAGTTAGACTGCTTCTAAGCGTATTTGGCAAGTTAGTTATTCATCTGGCCTATGTGGGTGGCAGAAATAACTCTACGATGGCCACCGGAGGCTGACGCTGGAGCCCTGTTTCCGTAACGGGCTGTGGCCCCCGGCCCTTGTGCTGTTGCTGTGCAGGCAAACGCAGCAGGAAGAGTGAAGTACAATGTTTAACCTGCATTTCTCACCTCTCCTTTGTTCATCGCCTTTTAAAGTAATAGCTCTTGGTAGCTGATGATAACCAGCACTGAATATAATGAGGCGAACCTATCCCTAGTCTTACGAATGTGACTGTTACCATGGGACAAAGCCTCTGGTCCGTCTTTTGACTTCTGGGCTGTCGAGGGGGCTGGCTGTTTGCAGCTCTTGCTAGTTTGCGCTACGACTTGTTCTCACCGCTCGTGAAGCTGGCTGAAGCAACCCCTTCCTCTCCTGAGTGCAGATGCGCATTTTTGCTGCCATGCTGTTCGCTACTCCAACCCGGGTGTGGTTTTCTTTTCACACGGTTTATTTCAGTGGTGTTTATACCCTGGACGTTGGTACCGATACAGCTGCACAAGCACGTGCTGCGGTAAGGGGGTAGAAACTTGAAGCTGGCTTTTTGCCTGCAGAAAGCGTATTGTGTAGCTACACACAATAGTGATCACTGGCATCAACCTTGGAATAAATAGGAGCCATTGAAGCTATTGAAATGGGATTAATTCCCATTGTGCATAGAGTGGAATTAATACGGTGAATGCAAATAATGTAGACGGCCAACAATTTTGGCCTTGAGGTGACATAACACCACAGCTAGAGACCACCATTATTTCCTATTCTTCTTTCCCATGCACGTGGGCACATTGTGATTTCAATTGCACCACAAATCCTGGCTTTTTAGATAAAAATAAAAAATCAGAAATTCAAAGTACGCAAAAGAATAATTGTGAAATAATTGTTATAACTTGGAGGAAGCAACAGATGTTTCACTTGTTGCTGAACTCTCTGAAGGAGAACTAATTTTCCAAGCATATCGAGTACATGCTAATCAGCAACACTTTTCTCTATGCAGCAACATAATGGTATTCCTCAAAATGCTCTTTGTGTTAGCTTAATAATGCACAGCCAAATGATGCACTACTGGGACTAGCATAGCAGGTTTTGCCACTACCTTTATATTTGGTTTCTTTCAAGTTCTCTTAACTGGGCCAGTCACGTTTCTTGAAATAAAAGGCAAAATAGATTATTAATGCCTGAAAATAACATTAACCTCCCTTCCCCTGACCTGTTTGTAAAAAAAAAAAAAAAAAAATTAAAAATCTAGTTTCACGGAAGATAAGGTTGATGCCTTCTTGAAGTTACTACTGATAATGCAGATTCAACATCTGGAGCTCGCAGGTGGGGAATATACTGAGAACCACAATGCTCTTTTCTCCAGATCTGATCTTTTGAACCATCTCCTTCTAACAACAGCTGTGACTTCTCATCAAGATACCAGCCTGGCTCTATAAAACTAGTAGCTGTCATTGCAGTACAAGAAAATGATGCAGATTAGATAGCTTGGGTAGTGGTTGTGGTATTGAACATTAAAAAATTTCTACTGACCTTAGATGCAGACAGACCAGAGAGGACCCAAAGGAGGGCCACAAAGACAATCAAACCACTATCCGAACCTGCCCTGTGAGGAAAGGCCGAGGGAGTTGGGTCTTTTCTCCCTGGAGAAGAGAAGGCTCAGGAAGACGTCGTCACAGTATTCCAGTACTTAAAGGGCTGCGACAAAGAGAATGGAGGCTCTCTCTTCACAAGGAGCCACATGGAGAAGACAAGAGGCAACAGGTACACATTGCCTATTTCAGCCACAGAATATTTCCTTGCATACACAGATCTATGTTCTAAAAATGCGAAGACCTTCATTGTATCAGAATACAAAGTAAATCAAGAGATAAAACCCAACAAAGATCAACAAGCAAGACTGCAGGGCTGTTAATTCCCTGTGATGTTTCTTATCAAATGCAATTATTATTTGAGAAAACATTTCCAGAGCCTTTGGGATATAGTTGTGAGTATAAGCCCAGACAGCACACTCCTCTGACTGGGCCTGCCGCTGGCTGTGCACAGGGCATCCCGAGGTTGTGCAGACTCTACAGAATCATCACCTGGGAGCACCATTTCTTATTCTTTGGGATTGTCCTGGGCTGTACTAATGCACTTTGTTCAATACCAGCAGCAGGATTATCTGGTTAACATGCCTGTGATACTACTATTTTGAGTTGACATGGCAGAGGGAAAAAAATCTTAGTATTACAATCAGGTTGGAATGTTTATAGAAAATTTTCACTTGAATGTACATTGAAGTCCTGCCTTTTTGGCTTACGATGTCAGTTAGATTTAAGCAGCAGTAAATTACTAAATGTTTGACTACAGGCAAACACTGTTAGTGTTCCAAAACTTTAGCGGCTATGATTTTGCAAATAGTTTTTACCAGCATCAATATAATCAAACTCAAAAGACCAGAG
Organism: Aquila spilogaster; assembly: GCA_024606505.1. NCBI lineage: Eukaryota > Metazoa > Chordata > Aves > Accipitriformes > Accipitridae > Aquila > Aquila spilogaster. Next base: position 17,579,163 of record JANHGO010000069.1, on the reverse strand, counting down.
ATGCCCTGTGTGTGTGTCCACAGCCTAATTTAAACCAGGATGCCCTGAGGTTTGACAACTGTTCAGGTGAATGCTGTATCGAATGAACTTAACAGTGGTAAGTATACAAGGTTGTACAGGCTATTCAGATGCTTCACTCAATAATATAAGGATTTTTTCAATATATTTAGAAATTTTGAGATTCCACACCCTCCTTTGAATTAACCATCATCAGCTGACAGTTTCTTTTAAGATTTGCAGGAGATGTTGGTTTTATGATGGAGCGATGTCTTGTTCATGTGTGAATGAACTTGGGAGAAAAGAGAGAGGAATCGTGATGTGGTTGGGAGGAGCAGACAGATGGGTCACTGAGACATGGGGAAGGAGAGCAGCGTGTCCTGGGTGCATGGTGGGAGAAGAAAGACTTAGGACAAGACCAAGAATTAGCAGCTAGGATCCTGAGGAGAACACATTTTCCCTACAGAAAGATGGCATTGCCTCATTAGGCCAAGTACATGGAAAGCAGATGTTGTGTAGAATAATGATAGAAGCTGGGAGTAAGGTTGCACAAAAGCAGTTTTGCCCATACTGCATGTAACCTCTGCATTGTGTAGGGAGGCAGAGGGATAGGAGAGGCAAGGTATCAAACTGAATGGAGCACAGCTGGTTTCCTTCGAGTCCTGGTGCCCAGGATTTCTTCCCATGTTTCACAGGGGGTGGGAGGAGACGGGGACACCTTCCCTGGGTCTTTTCTCCATGCAAGGTTGAGGTGGCTGCAGTGCCCTCCCAGACCTGGATGGTGGGAAATCATAGAATCATAGAATGTCTCAAGTTGGAAGGGACCCATAAGGATCATTGAGCCCAACTCTCTGCTCCTCGCAGAACAACCTAAAACTGAACCA
>JANHGO010000069.1:17562265-17577877 GCA_024606505.1 Aquila spilogaster | reverse complement strand
CTCACGCAGTGCTCGAGGTGGGGCCACACCAGTGCAGCAGAGTGGGACAATGACCTCCCTCGGCCGGCCAGCTGTGCCGTGCTTGATGCACCCCAGGACACGGTTGGCCCTTTTGGCTGCCAGGGCACGCTGTTGACTCACATTTGACTTGCCATCAACCCAAACCCCCAGATCTCTGGTCCCAGGGCTCTGGGATTCAGGGAGAGCTCACATGGCTATGAGCGTGAAGAAGGAGAAGATACCGTGTAGAGGGCTGGTAGTTGTTTTAAAAACAGCCCTGGAAAGCTCCACCCTCTTGTTAGTGTGTCAGAGACACATAGGCGGCATTTCTTGCTTTTTTCTATTTATTTGCAGCATTAGCAGTAGTGTATCTCTGGGTACTCGTGCCATGTACTAAAACATATGGCAAATTACTTGCCCATATGGGTTCGAAGAGCGATGTGCGTTCGGCAGATTAAACCCCAGAACAATCAGAAGACGAGCTTTGCATTCCAAGCTGGAGAGCATGGCAATCATCTCACATTGTCTAGACTTTCCTTTCTCTGTCATTTTTACATATTTTGCAGCGATTACATTCATTTCCTCTGGCTTCCGTTCTGCCAAGATCCATCTGCAACTTAGAATCGGTTAAGATAGCTTTTCATATTCATGGTATTAGTCACTGTGAGCTTATTTGGAACGAGCACTTCTGCTGCTCCCATCCATTTTTGTTATAGTAAATTAATCCCATTTTGGAAGGGTGATGGAAACTGGTTTTTTTTTGATTTATCTCTGCAGATATCATAAATGAAATGAAAAAAAATCATTAAGCCAATGTTTTAAAAGAATGATTAATCTCATTTTTCTTAGAAGATATATTATCAGACAGATAGGACAGAGAAAACTCATTACTTTGGCTGTAAAAATGTATTAATTAAAGGACTGTGTCACAACAAAAAATGGAGACAAACTTATTACAGAGTAATTTTCATTAGAAGCCAGTGAAAGCACAGTTCCTGACTAGCTGGAATTAGGGGTTAATATTCCCCTTTTCAGTTTGCTGATGTTGATGGGATTTTAAATGACTTTTGACAAGTTTGAAAAATATTGCATATATTAGCAAGCTGTCCATCAGCAGACGAAGGAGAGTGCTTAGATGATGGTGAAACCTCCTAACATGAGGAAGGGCTGTAAGATGGACTTTAATCAAAGCCTCCGGGTTCCTTGTGCTTCCTCAGCTAAAGGGAATATTCTCTTACCTGAAAGTACTGATTGAGTTGTATTTTCCTTTCGCCTTAGGCTGAAGCTAAAAACCTTGCTCTCAATCACTGCTTTCCAAAGTAAGGAGCAAGGAAAATTTGCCTTTAAGATTTTACTGCCTTAGGACTTGGGCACCAATTTATCAAGCAAACAAAATTTTTGGTATAGGCAGGACCTTGGTGGTTATTCATGTTCCAGGGAGCAGTGAGCCACTGTACAGGTGCTATGGGGCTCGCAGCTCAACTGCGTGCGCCCCTCTCTCCAAATTCTTCATGTGTATAGCTCTTTCCTTCAGCTGGAAATCTCTGAATCGATCTGGTTTTGCTCATGCAATTGATACATATGTTACTGTCTGAGTAAGTAGTTTGCTTTCTTCTTTCAGCTGTCATGAAATTCTAGTCTGGCACGAGACTTGGGAAGCTGCTGTGGTTTGGGGGGTGCTTTGGGTCACCAGCGCAAGGTGCCAGCCTGAGCACTCGATGCAGTCCCCCAGTTTCTGCAGGGCTTTGTGCTGCTTCTCTCTGCATCCCTGGTGCTGCCCCGAGGCGTTACACGGTGCCACCCGCCCGCCTGCTCTGCCCCATGTGCACAAATGTGATATGCGTCCGTGTATAGCTTTTTCCTCCTTAATTTTAAAATTATTACTTTCTGCCATTTTACCAAAATAGGAGTGTATGCATATTGCAAACCTGTACTTATCCCCCAGCCTGACTCTCTGGCAGAACTGCAGAACAACTGCCCAGTTACAGCCACGTAAGGACACCAGACCCTTAAAGCTTTGGCTGGCAGGTGATTAAGCGATGCACGATAGACAATATTTTATCTGCACATCACTGCCGTGATTTGCGCAGCGAGGCTGTTCTTTGTCTTCTACTGCAGTGCCGTGGTTTAGCCCAGCTCAGCCCGGTGCCCCCCAGCCCCGGGCCCAGCTCAGCCCGGTGCCCCCCAGCCCAGCTGGGGTGCTGAGCTGCTCTGCTCCATCCTGCCTGCAGATGGGGACTGAAAACTACATTTTGAAGGCACAGATCCGCTGAGTGCTGCAGCCTGCTTCCAGAAGGCAATTACTCATCCCCTGCAAGCCAAGCTCTGCCTCCTCCTGAGACCTGCATTTCTTGAAGAGGGATGCGCAGTGTTTAAAGAGCAGCAGTCCTTCCCCTTGAGCTGACTTCCCAGGCCCTCTGCTGCAAAAGAGAAGGAACCTGAAGGACCAGCAATAGATATAATTTATCAGTGCAGACTGCTGTAAGAAATTGGCTCAAATGTATGTGACTGCATGCAAATACACACACACACATATATGTGTTTAGTATGCTCTGGTTTATATATCAAATAGAAAATGCTGGGTAAACAAAACCACGGCCAAAGTGTCTTTCACGTTGCCGGTGCTGAGGCACAAAGCAGCAGGGAAAGGCAGCCGGGCAAGCCTGCTTTTGATTCTCTGTGAATGGGTTATTTGGACTGCAGATGATCCAGCTTGCATTTGTTATACTGATAATCAGAGATGGCTGCTGTGCATCACGCTTCTTAGCTGAGGTGTAGTGCCGTGTGGCTGTGGTTATGCATATTCCCAGGCCAGCTCAGCTTTGGAGATAACGTGGCAATGCACGACCAAGCCACCTCGGTGGCTCTGCCTGGAGGTGTCTGGGTTTCACTCAGCACCCCTGCAGCGAGTGTTTTGCTTTGGGTGGAGCAAACCTAGATATTTGCATTCCAGAACATGCTGAAATCATCCATGATATGTAAGAATTACTTGTCATTTTGGAGAGAGCCGAAGCAGGGGACTCAGCACCAGGTCTCTGGATTTTAAGTTCCTCGGAAAAGACTTGAGGCGCTCAAGTAGCCCAGTACTCTGCTGGGGGTGCTTCCCCCTGCGCTGTAATAAACTGAGCGTATCAGCTGAATTCTCTTCCGGGTGCTATATGAAATTCTGTCCACCCAGAAATAAGAGGTTTATGTTTGATTTCAGTGGAGCCAAGCTTTCATTTTTATTTCATAGGGAGTTTGCTCTGATTTATATGATTAAGAGTTTTATAAAACTTACTGTTCTTGTAAGGATACATTTTTTTGCCCCTTTAGAAGCTTCCTAAGTGTGGAGGGACAGGCATACCCACAAATTATGTCTCTAAGATGAGGGTGTTTTTGTGACTGTAAGCAGTAATAGTGATAAACAGGGAGAAAACCGTGACAGCCTTATGCTGCCTTGGACCCCACTAGGAAGAGCCTAGAGAGCAAATGCATGAACGAGAGCATGCTCAGAAAAACAAGAACACCTCAAATTTAGCAGTCCAGTACAACTTCCGTGTGGGGAGGGAGGTGTGTGAAGCAGGTTAACGCCACTCCGAATTTTCTTCTCTGCCCTGAATTGGCCCTTATGTCTTCCTCCTCCCAGATTTTCACATTGAAGGCTTATAAACACTGCTTGTTTATACTTGCAGATCTTTGGTACATAGGTAATTTAAAAAAAAAAAATCGGGTGCATACAAGTCTTTTTTGTGTTCTTGTTAAAGAAGACTACAGAATGAGCGATGTTGGACCTTTGCCTCAGCTTCCACAAAGAGCTGCTGCAGGACGGCGGCATTAGGATGCTGATGCTGCAGCTGCCCTCAGGTTCCTTAGCAGGACAGAACCCCCACGTTTACCATTGGTTCTCAAAGGTTTGTGAGTCTTGGCTTTACTAGACACCGTATGTGCTTGCACTGCAGGATGCAGGTCTCCAAACTCTGGTGGTGTCAACCGTTCTCGTCCCAGACGGGACTGGCGTTACTGAAGAGCCCTGCTGGGACACAGGCTGCCACAACTCATCCCACACAGTTGTGCTTGTGAACGTCGATCTTGTGACTCCCCCCAAAGTCTCTTCCTTCCCTTCCTATCTCCTTGGTGTCTCTGAGTTCCCACCTGCATCACCCATGCTGGGCTTTACAAGATTTACAATGTCTTTTGTTAAATATTGAAACCTTTTCATTTCCTTTGTGTTATGTTTTACAGGTTCCTGAGAGACTGAATTTCCAAAGCATTTTTTGTTGAACAGCCCAAACTTTAAGTCCTAGCTGTGTCTCCAACTTGTAGTCTCACTCTGGCAGCAGTTACAGCCTTTGATCGTCAAAATTTCTATTATGCTACTTGATTAAAGGTATTCAGAACTCAAGGTGAGAGCAGACAGATTTACATTTGAAGTGATTTATTAACCTGCCATAATTTAAGGTCATGCTAGTTTCAGAATATTGTTAGTCCTTAATTTCTGTCTCTCTTTGTGCTATCCAGTAAAAGACAACTAACGTTAGTTTAATTCAAAGGGTTTTTACTTCCTTGGAGGAAACATTAGAGGGAAATAAAAATTCTGAAGTCGGTAAAAGGGATTAGGAAAAAAAGTCCTTTAGAATTCCCATTCTTAAAATCCCTAGGCTACAAACAGAACTGATTAAGATATCACCTAGGTAAGAAACAAAAATTACCTCCGGTGTGTCCCAACTCATACAGTACCCTTTATGTCACCTACTTAGTAGCAACGGAGTGTCAAACTGAGCTGTGAATGGTGCAAATATATTGTAACTACAGTCATTGCTTGGTAGTGCTACAATCTCCTTTTTCTTATGATGTGAAAAATCCTGGATGGTTTAATTCTAGAATAGACAAACATAGTTCAGCTACGGCACTCAGCATTTCATGACAATAATATCCTACTCTTTTACCAATGCCCCTGTATGGTGCAGGGGGGATAACAGTTTTAATCACTTTCTCTATTAACCATCCCCTAACCATCCTTCAGAAAACTGAGGAAGTTAAAGAGTATCTTGGGATTCAGGCACGGTAAAGACGGTGCTCGCTAAGCACTCTAACTTCATTGTTTTCATATGGGTCGCCTTTTATTTCCATGGTAATAGAATAATCATTTGATATACGTAAATACAAGTACATGATTAGCCTAAGAAAAATAATGTTAAATGCAAAATTCAGGTTTCATAATAGAATGCCAAAATGATCCCAGTACGAGAGCGCTTCAGGCCTGACTATATCTACATAGACTTTACTGGCAAACCCCTGATTGAGCGGGGCTGCTTGTGCAACTGTCGGGATGTGTTTCTGTGATTGCACGTGTGCGTGCGTGCTTGTATAGATCCTCTTTGCTGTGCCCTGTTTGGGCAGGAAAGTTCCGCTTCATTTTCTGTTCCTCACCAATCATACCACAGGTGCAATGAGGTAGAAAAAATTTCTGCTTCTGTGTCCCCAAAGGAAGAAGGCAGTACCCAGGTATTGATTTCCTCCATGTTCCGTAAGGACCTGCTCCTATTTCTTTGAGAGACCTGGGCTTAGATTTTTAAAATATCTGGTTATTTAATTCTTTTAAAACAGAAAAAAAAATCATAAGGACAATTTATGGGGGAAAAAAAGCAGAGCAAACAAATCAAATAAGTCAGGAGGTCTGCAAAAAGGAAAGGTAAACATGTCTGAGGTAGTTAGAGTTGGGATGGTGGACTATGTGTCAGGGACAGACATGTTGATGGGTTCCAGGCAGAACCACCTGAAAGAAAGGACCCGTGATGACCCACGCAGGAATTGCACTCTGAGGGAAACCACGTGCGCGGTCTGTTAGAAACAAGGATTTGTCTCTTAACAGCTGAACACCACACCCTGAACTGCTGTCTCTAGACACTTGAATGCACATCACGGTGAAAAGCAGCAGAATCTCGTTGGGAAGAGGACATAGGGTCTGCGATGCAAATGTGAACTTTGGAAAGAGAGACTTTAAGTTACCAACATGACACCTTTGCAAACACAGTAGTAATTACCTGCTAGTTAGATGCACTGTGAAATGCTCATTCTTATAAACCCGTGACATCCACAGTTTTTCACTTTTGTGTTACTTTCCGAGCATTGCACGCGTGTTCTGGGGCAGCCGGCAGCCAGTGGCCAGGCAGGCGGTGCAGGGAGGGCAGTAACAGATGCTGGGAGTTTTGGCTTCAGCAGGACTCCCTGGGTAGGAAGGTCCTGATTCTGAGAAGAGCCTGGTCACCTTCCTGCCTCATTAGTGCTGGCGGCAATCCTCTAGGTTGCCCCAGGCTGGCACAGCTGCAGCTCAGCAACCTCCTAACTGCCTGTGGGGCTGAGTCCCTGCCTCAGCTGCGGGCACCCGCGTGGAGATGTTGCACACAGAGAACATAACTTAATAGCTCCGGCTGAACCCTCAGGGTTTCCCTGCTTATCTCCTTCATACAGCCTGATCCTATAGGTATGGTCAGGACACGTCTGAAATTGAAGGCAGCTGGGAACTTTTGAGTAGGGATTTATCTATCCTGACTTCAGAAATTGAGACGTCAGACACGACTCGGAGCTAGTAACCCTGCATGCTCTTTCTAGTCAATGGAAAGATTTAGATGCTTCTGCAGGACAATTAATTTAATCCTAAAGGTGTCGGACAAATCTCTTTCTAAAGGTGCCTTTTGGTCTCCTTTGTAAAAAGCCTAGAATGAGTAACAGAAAGGTAGATATCTATACTTGGATGAGATGAATCCTGCTCTGCATTCATATCCCATTAGTCTCTGGAGCAGGGACTGAGCTTGAGACACTAACATTCATCTTCCTAACCATTGGGCTACTGAGTACTCTCAGTCTCACTTGCTCTATATTGTATAAATGTTTACAGGGAGTGAGGACTTGCCTTGAATCCATAATGACTAGTTGTGCTTCTGAGCACTGCAGCATCACCGAGTCATGGAGGAAAGCTGGAGCAGAAAGCACATGCATACCCACATACTGCTCTCAAAATCCTGATTTCCTTCACCCAGACGCATAGTAAAAGATAACCTTATAGAGACGGCAGCTGAGCTGAAGTGGCAGAATGTGGCAAATGGGAAATCCAACGGCAGAGCTCTTTCTCTGCTGGAGCTGATGGAGGAACCGCTGCAGATATGCAGCAATGTTGATCATGTGTGGAGTCCATAACCAAGGTAGACTGTGCTGGAGCAATTCCTTGCTCTCTTCTTCCTTTGATCCTGGTTTTGAAGGGTCCATGGCTGTCTATTGTACCCCCTTGCTACCTCGTTTGCGCTGTCACCCTATGCAGGATATTTCGCATTATGTTTTTTGCCGTGCCCTAAAAATGGGTTCCTCACAGCTTTTGAGGTCACATTCCTTTTGGGCCCACTAATTGGTAATTTGTGCTTTGTGTTTGTGACCTTGGGACTCTGGTGTCATCCTGTTCCTGTAATGTATCTTTTGAAGAGTTCCTCTGCTGCCATCCTACATTTGTGCTTTCAGAGCTCATTGCTATACAGTATAGACTTATCCATTGATTACGAATTCCCAATATTGATTAAGGCAATGTGTCCTTTGAGTTCTTGACAGTAACCCCCTACACAATAGTTGTCATGCTAGAATAAATAGGAAAACTCAAAAAAGTCTATTTCAAGGTGGAAAACTAATTAGAAAGACATTGCATAATGAACACACGGAGAAGAAATTACATATCTTCTTGGCTGAAAAGTCTTATTCTTGTGAAGCTGACCCCAGCTGGTGTTAGGCTGAGCGGACACCGGGCAGATACCAGCCTGGGGGAGGATATTTCCTCTGCCAAAGACTCAAAGTTTGACTGTTTGGGTTTTTTATAACTTGGTTTTTTTTCATACTATTTTTATAAGTTTATGTAGTTGTAGTTTTCTTTACTGTTTATGAATTATATCCGTTAGGTTACTTAGACTGTAGGTCAGTGTACGTAATGTTGTTGCTGTCATTTGAGTTCTTATGACTTGGTAGTTTCTTCTGCATCAGTTTTATTCTGTGTTTTCATGCCCTGATTCCATTAGATGTCATAAAATATCTGGTAGTTCCCTAAGGTTACATACGTACAAGGTAATTTACAATATTTTTTAAAATGGTGTGATATTAGCTAATTGTAAGAATTCTATGACTATGTATATTATTTATGACTTAAAGGACAAAATTGTTGCTTCTTAAAGTATTATGGTTTTTATTATGCTGGTGAATCACTTTTCTACTGAAAGACCTTAGTAGAAAATATGATGTTTGCATTTTCTACTGATGCTTACTGCTAAAGCTCAGAAGATCAACACTGGGTTATAGAGTCTATTTTCTCTTGCCTATAAATACTTCTGTATACAGAGTAGAAGAGCTTTAGCAGGGCCCTGCCAACATGGCTGGCATACCCTGCGTGCCAGCGGCACGGTCCCAAGCAGCCCGGCAGCAAGCCTGCTGTGGGCTGGAGCGGCCACAAAGATCACACGTCCAAGTTGTCCTTCCCCAGCGGTGCGGCTGCGAGGAAGGGTCAGCACCAGCGGCAGAGCTGCCTGCTTCTCTCTGCTTCGGACACGGGGGTGTGTGTGCGCACGTGTGCGCTGTGTTCAAGGGCACAGAGCAACAGCAGTGGCAGCCCACTTTGCCTAACTTTCCCTCCGTCCCCATAGAGCAGCTCCCACCATTCCTGTATCCTATAAAAGCTGGCTGTGGGCAGCTCTTTGATATACAAAGGCTGTCTCTAACTGCAAGAAAAGGGAGTAAGAGGTGCCATTAAAATGAGCGGGTCAATTCATATTTCACATGCTACAACTGCCTTTTTGCTTTTTTGTCTATTACTTCAATACAACCTTTTATAAAAAAGATGTAATAGTTCCTTACTGTCCCTCGGGCTACGTTGGCTGAGGTTGCTGTGCTTGGTAGCTTGATGTGAGAGTAATTGCTACTGTTGGTAGCGACAGCTCATACCACCCCGCTTCGACTTGTGGGGCCCATTTACTCCATCTGAGCCTGCAATGTTTACATGGCCAGTCCTGGATCGGAGGTCCCCAACCACTTTTCTGTGTTAGCTAGGTCACCAGGAGGCAATCCAGACCTGGAAGGTGAAAATCAGCATCTGATTCTCCAGGGTGGTTTGCCCCAGGCAAGCCTGCTCTCCGGCCGATGGTGCCAGAGCTGTACGCTGCTGTGCACGTTATTTACTGTGTCCTCCTGGTGCGAGGAAAATGCCTGAAATGAATGGGGGAACCAGGGGGGATTTGTCACTAGGTTGGTCCATCATTTACCCTTTGGACTTCAGCAGCTGCATAAGCGATGGGGATTGACGGGTCCTGCAGAGCAGAGCATAGACACCTAAGTGGGAAGGTCTGACAAAGAGCTGGGAGCTCTGGTGGTATCCAGGCCCAAGGCACTTGGCGCCTTGTCACCTCCAGTCCCATTGCTGGGGTGCTTGCTGGCATTTTCCTGTAGCTAATGAAGCTCAGGGATGCAGTGCTTATAAGTGGGGCTGAATTATGAATAATTTCTATGTAATTTGCAAAACACTTTAACAATCAGTCTTACAAACACGAGCTATCAAACCTTCTGAATTTATTTCAAAGCCTTTTAGTCTGGAAGGAGCTGCTAATCAAAGAACATAATGGACCTATAAAACTGAAGTAGAGACCTACTTGTTAACCTCAGGGGACCGAAGGTATGGAGGGGATCAATTCAGGCTGCATTTGCATTTGTATGCCAGCATGAAAAACGTTCAGTATAAAGAGAGCGGGATGAGAGAAGAGAGCGGGGACTGGGCAGAGGCTGCTCGAGGAGTCTTCCTGCAGGGAGTGAGGTTGCTGATCCTCCAGAGATGCTTTATGAGCAGAGCCTGGGGCCAGGCTCTTTCAGTTGCGTTAAACGTGAAGCCTAGCTTGTATTGGGACATGAAGTCAGGGCAGACGCATTGCTGAAGCCGCCCTCTCTCAGGAGGAGCGCCTCGCTATAAATCAATATGGCAAATGAATAAGCAGCCAGGTTAAGGGGGCTGTACGACCCAGAACGGGGTCTCAGGATAAACTGCTGCGGTTAGGGAAAGAGCTTTTTCTCCTTGACGCAAGGCTAGCCTGGGGGCTTGTGCTGCCGGGTGCTGGCGGCTGGGAGGCGTCACGCCGCGGGACGTAGTGCGGTGTGCCCGGGGATGCAGAGCTGTTCGTGCAGCCCCGCGGCCCGGCGTTGTGACCCCCTCTCGGCTGGATGCCACGCAGGACGGCTCTGCGTGCTCCTGGGTGCAGGGGGGATGCCGCGGGGCTGGCGTGCAAGTCGGATGGGAAGGTGCCTCCAAAACCTTTCCGGCCTGCTGCAGCCACCGTGGCACTCGAGGCACGTGTGTGCCAACAGCCACGCTGAAAATCTGCACGGTACCAGGGGTACGGGAGACAGGAGTCATTCAGGAGGAGGCACGTGCTTGCATTCACCTTTCCCGGGGTGATACAAAAGAGTACTCAATTGGTATTGTTTGTGATGTTCGAGGTTTGAGAGGTACTCTGAAATATTCTCTACTAACACGTTACAGTGCTCCGTATTGCCTGCTGGGCTTATTTTTTAAAAACTTCTGGAGTGAGTGAAATGCTAATTGGAATGGGTGTTTTGTACATGGTGAGCTTTGTAGACTACGCAGGGAAAGGTCTGATTTTCTTCCTGAACTAAGTCGGTACCTAAATGTACCTCTTTGTACTTGCTGGTTTAGAGACAAGGTGAACAATTTTCTGGTTTATGGACTGCAATTCTTTAAATACCTTAGTTAAAGCTCTTGGCATAGTTTTTAATCACTTTGGAAAGTACAAACACCAAAATTCATTAATTTCATACATATGTATGAATAGAAACTTCAGCGCCATGGGCAGCCCTGCTGCCTGGTGATGGCAGGAGAGGGTGTTTTGGACTGGTTTGGTTGCCTGTTGTTTTTCACTACTTTTGAGCAAAGGGCAATCCAGGAGGCAAAACCTACATTTTTTTGTGGAGTGTTAGAAAACCAGTGCGAAAATTCAGGTGGCTTCAGTGACAGCAATGGCCCCAATTTACTGTGAGGGGAGGGTAGAAGGATGCCAGTGCCCTGGTCTCACTCCTGCTGGGTCTCCTGCTGTAGCTGTGGCTCTGCAGCTGCTCAGAACCTTTCTTCCAACTCACAGCCGCACTGGGGCTCTCACCGTAGGTCTGGATTTGGCTTTCATGTTTTAGTTACTCCTCCCACTGCTTCCACATCTACAGCGCCTTTGGGTGGGCACCAGGGCTGTCCCTTGGTGGTATGCAGCAATTCTGGGGCACAAAGGTAAAGAGAAGTATCACAGAGGTTGCATTCTTGACCTTCCTCCATTGCAAGGAAGTAATTGCTGCTGCCGGCCGGTCGCTGCAGTGCCCGCACGCCGCCGAGGCTGCTCAGCACGGCTGCAGCCTCTGGAGAAACGGGGGGATTAGTCTGTGTCGGAAGAGCCCATCAGCACCCCGGAGCTGCCCCCGGAGGGCAGAGGACAGCATGATCTCCTCGCCTCTGGCACCATCCCTCTCCTTGTGTTTAACCAGGCCTTCTACTTAAATAAATTAATTCTTTTTTCAGAAGTGTAATCACTAAATATCCTTTCTTGCTGTCCCCAGAACTTGCAGTGCTTTGTTGCAGCATTTGTCATGTTTGATAGGTCATCTTTCTTCATTTTTAAGCTTAGAGGTTGAAAATAGAGCAGGTCAGCAAGGGGCCACATCACAGAAAGCCCTGTCACTCCTTCTCTTTCTCCCCATACTCTTTCTTGCTTATTTTTTCAGTTTAAATATCTTCTGCCTTAAAAACGCTTACAGCAGTTCATCTGTGGAAAAACGATAGCTTTCTGGATCAGTCTGCATTCTTATGTGGTTTTTTTTTCCTGAGAGGGACAGCCACCCAACTCAGGCACAGATATTTGGGAAGTTCCTGAGTGGGAGTGGACGGTGGTGCTCCAGGCCCCTGTGTGTGCAAGTGGGAGCGGGTGTGTGTGCAAGTGGGAGCGGGTATGTGTGCCCTGGTGTTCCCCCAGCTGTTTAAAAGAGATATATTTGTACCTTGTAAGCAAAACTCTCCTCATCGATTAATTGAACTGGCAGAGTGACTTATTGCCATGGAGGCACTAAAGGCAGGAAAGGACAGAGCATCATTTTTAGACTGGCTATAATTCAGAGATATTGCTTATGTTACTGTGTCTTGACAATATATTTTTTAAAAATTGCTCTAAGCTTAGGTGCCAGCTATTGAGATAAATGTGTGATCACGTCATTGCTGTTAGAAATACCAAGAAAAATATTCTGCGACCCTGAAGGCTGGACTGAGCATGCCTGCACTGGCTCCAGGAGGGTGATGGTCTACACGGAGCCTACGGGTACCTGTTCGGGCGGTGGGGAGAGGCTGCTGCTCCAAGGCAGAGGCCAGTCCTGGGTGCTCAGCAGGGGACACGCGGGCTGTCCAGCGCGGGGCTTGGGCCATGGGGCTCGTCGGAGTCCTGTCCCCTCCCGAAGCACAGCTGTTCCTGTCCAGATGGTGCACTGGATTTTCCTTTGGGAGTAATGGCTAATTAAAAAGGCTCACAGTTTCGATGACAGCTGTGAAGGTAAAGGTGATGTTCGGCTCTGACGTGATCGATGGTGAAACAGCCTTGGGAGTCCTTGAGCCTAACAGACGTGGGGGTGGGAGCCCTGCGTGACACAGCCATGGAAATTCTCTCCGAGTCCCCTATTAGTCATGAGAGCAGGCAGCCTGCCTTGCCTGTGTGGCCTTTATAGCAACAATTACAGAAAATATCCTAGGCGTCAAGGGGACAAGAGAGGGAAAGGACTCTTTTGGAGACATACAGAAGTGAACTGTGAAGTGAATCCCTAATGAGATCAGTCATCCCTGAGCAAGTCCAAAGCCTTCTCTAACTTTGAGCTCCATGGAAGTGTACCAAGAAACTTTTTTCCCTTCACACCAAAGCTTCCCTCCAAGCAAGGAGAAACATGGAGGGTGACATCCTCATTAGGTGAGGTGTGCTCTTCTACTTATGCCTCTGCAGTTCTGCCCCAGGTTTCTGCTGCAGCAGTGGTATACAAAAAGAACATAGTGACTAAGACAGAAACGTGCCTGCGTCTTTGCCTGTCCTTGCCTTTGTAAAATGAATTTGGAGACTTCCAGTAGAGATCATAGCATGTTGCAGCCACAAAACCTGGCCTGAATGCTTGGATCACTATCAGTACAGACATTTAGCTATAATAGCATTGAAGAAAAAACATTATTTCTATTTGCAAAGCGAGTTACTCGCTGCAGGTAGAGTTAGTATTTCTAATCAGTAACTGCTGCTGATTTCTGGAGGCCAAGGCAGATGATTTGGGTTAGGCTGCAATACAAGGTGTTGGGTATGTCTGTATGTTTATATGACACCCATGAGTATTTTAACAATTTGTCCGGTGTGAGTAACTTGCCATGACACCTCTCAGCAGAGGTGTCTAATGTGGAGCTGCTGAGACATGTAAGGTAGAGGTTGAGAGTGGCAAATGATGTCAGCTGGTGAGAGAGGGCCAGAAGGAAAGAAGAAAAAAGAGGAAGACAAAGTTCTGAGGGATAGAAGGGGAAAATGGAGAGTGGAAGATTCAATCCACTGAAAGACAGCAGGACTTATCTCAGAGGTAAGATTAAGAACAGGAGCAGTGGGGAGCTGTGAAGGAGGAGAAGAGATTCAGGATAGATCTGGTGGTGCTGAGGGCACCTGGGATGTAGAGGAGGCTAAGCATGAGATGTTCATATTCAGCAAAGATGGCGCAAACCAGACTGAAGCTGATCTTCGATGGAGATGAGAAATTCTTGGCAATGGTGGTTGGCTGCACATTCAGATGGGAGATGAAAAATATCGGGGAAGAAATGGGGCTGTGCTTGAACTTCTGTAACAGTTCCTAGCAGACAGCTATCCACGCTGGTGCCAAATGGTTGGCAGACTTACCACTGAGGCCATGGAACAGGCAGATATACGGGCTACAAATGTCCCTCCTGTTTAGGGGAGGGTAGTGTAGTGCAACCAGTGCAGCCCGTGCTCTGTTGTACCTAAATGAAGAGCGCTGTCAGTCCAGCAACTTTCTGGAAGAAAACATGGCATCTTTGGTGACACGTTGTGGGAGTTGTTAAATTTTCTGGCTTTTTTATTAAACCTGTTTGAAGATCTGCTCTTCCAGCAGGGTCTGCAGTTTGTGTGGACTTCCTAAAGCTACTGAGCAGAGAAATCCTTGGAGAGACAGTGAGCCCCAGAGGCAACATTTGCCACGGATTAAGAAAAGGACTGCACCGACATCTGCCTACAAGGTTTTACCAAAACTCCTCCCCAAATGTGCATTGCTGATCACATGCAGGCAAGTTTACTTAAGCTGATGCATTGGAGTTTGGAGCAGAGAATCTGCGTCAAAATAAACATCCAGTTTGCTGTGTTATTGCATAGGTATGAACAAGTAGAAAAAAAGGGGTCATAAGAATGGCAATGCAATGCAAATGCTGTACTACTATGTTTAAAAGAGAAAGGACATGTTATTACCAGAAAAAGTTAGACTGGGTGAGGCTATATGGTTTCAGCACGCTTCCCTGTGATACCTCTGGGTATGAATGAGGCCCATACTCAGCTTTCCAACCATGAAAATGGTGGCTATTTAAAGAGCAGCAAATACTTTTTGAGTTTTAAAGATGCTTCAAATTTGTTATGTGTTTATTGTAATGAAAAATGATGTTATTATTTCAGCTGGTTGAAATTTTTTGCGTGGAACATTAATCTTTTGAAAAATGAGGCTCTGCAGAAACTGACTCAGAGTGTATGAAGGCAAATTATTATTTTTTTAAGAAAATTATATTTTAAGGAAAAAGGAAATATTTATTTTTAAAAATGTCATATTTGTTTGAAAAATATCAGTAGTTTTCCAGCCAGCACATCTTACAGCGCCTACAGTCTGTAAACTGGTGATTTATTTTGCCTAACTGAAGGTAAGGAGCATTTTTCTGTTCTGTTCAGTGAGGGATGGATTAGGCCCCAGAAGAGACTGTCTGGTTACCATTATTTTTACACCCTTATAATGTTTTCTGAGACGTCATTTCTGTAAAGTAAACTGGAAATCAAATTATGTCCCCTTCACTCAGATTGTAAAAAAACCTTTCTAGGGCTAGAGCTCCCAGATGCATTTTGTACATATGGTGTATGCTTAGAAGTTGTCTCTCAGTACTGGGAGTCTGGCCACCCCAGTCCGGTGTCTCCTGGGACTGGAAGGCGAATAAGAGTTCAGACTTCACCAAGGGAGAGATTTCTCTGCATCTGTGTAGACTCATACACCTTAACTTGCCTACGTGGAATTTGTCTGGTCACCTACATGTATATTCATAAATTGTACCCCTCTTTGGAGTAAGGAATCAAAATGGAGCATTCCCTTTTTTTATTTGATTAATTCTATTCATATGCATGTAAAGGATTGTTTCTTGGTGTAACACTGAAGCCTGTCACTCAAAATTAACGCAGACTATGTACAATCGAAAAAAAAAAAAAGATTTTTGGATATATATTTTATTTGACAGTGGTTTAGAATATCATACAGTAAACAAGATTTCTGTAAAAGTTAATTTAT
>JANHGO010000069.1:17544901-17561399 GCA_024606505.1 Aquila spilogaster | reverse complement strand
TTATTTCCTGTGAAGGCAGACTGGAATGTTTACCTGGCACTTAAGGCTTGAAATTCAAAACAGACAAGCAAGAAAGACCGAAATTAAAAGAGAAAAAATGGAGGTAGGGAAGAAATGATAAAATGTAAACCACTTTTAAAATGGAAATACATCGAATTGACTGACTGAGGACACCGAGAAGTGTATTTCAGTCTAATTATTGTTACGTGCCTTAAAGACACCTGCTCTGCCAAACTGAGGGAATGGAAGGTGAGAGCATCCTAACGAAATGCGGGTGGGTATGAAACATAGCACTGTTGATGAGTGAAACTCTCATTTTCTGCAGGAAGAGAAGGCCTTTCCTTAAGGAAACTGCAGCTTTTTCTCTGTAGCAATCTTCCTTTCATCGCAAGGGCCTTGGGGATGTTGGAGTTTTGAGCCTGGCCAATTGGTTTGTGTGCTACTGTGCGGGATTTGGGGAACCTGTAGTAAATTACTTTGGAGAATAATTTGCAAATACAACTCCACCCTAACTCCTTTCCAATGTACAGAAACATGGATGGTTCACAAAAATGGCAGTAGAAATGGTATCACAGAAACTAATCCACTAGATTCCCAACTCCTCCTGTAGCATCCAGTGAACTGTGCTACAGGGCGTCACATGGACTATCCCAAAGCGGTGACAGTGGAGACATGTCATGGGTGTACAGTTCCCAATGCTTCAAAGAAACCCTTTAACCCCTGTCTAGATATGTCAAGAACAATTTATTTACAACATTTGAGCTCCATGAAAAGATTCTCTCTCAGTTTCAGCTTGCTCCGTGCAGTTTTATTTAAGGCGATGTTCCAGTTTGCGATTGCTCTAACTTGTTCCAGTTTCTTGATATAAAGTTTGAATGAAATCCAAGTCCTTCATGCAGTGGAAAAAAAATGCTAAAGCTACACTGCACTATCCTTCTCTGATGTACTGTCCTTCATATTGTTTTGGTTTCTTCCATAGCTGCCAAAGTCCCCAAAATGGAACTGGGACTTTAGGGTCAATTTCAAATCTCTGTGTTGACTATATGCTTTTGAACTTATTAGATACTGTGCACATTGTCATGGAATTACACACTAACGTTTTCATCCCTCAATGCTTTGTGTATATGAGTGATAGTTAAAATAAATTAAAATAAATCAACGTGAGACAAAAACTAAGAAGAATGTTCTGCGTCAATTTGAGACAGTTAGAGGGCAACAGTCCCGTGCTTATCTGCTCATGGCAGAAGTACCAGACTTGAGGACGCTAGGTAGCTTATCTGAGCCGGGGATTTTCCACGGCCCCGGGGAGACCGTTGCCTTCCGAACTGTGGTGTTGGTGCTGCGAGTGCTAATGGGGTGGAGATGTCCCTTCCTGGGGAACTCGCTGGGTTTCCCATCAGGATCCCTCTGGCTGTGATCCATATCGCTTCCAGGTGAGCTGCAGCGATTGCTACCGTACGTCTTGGTAGCACCTGCATCAAGCTTGGCGTGGTCAGATGCTGCAGCTGACTTCTTCTCACTGGTATTTGCGGATCTGTGATCTTCTTTTTTGCTAAGAGATCCTCCCCTCTTGCTTTCCGGCTTCTTCAGCCTGCCAAACTGTTCATCACTGCTTCCAGCACACACGTGCTCTCTCGCGCCAGCCTCCATCATAATGCTGTGTCCCACCGCCCTGCTTTCCGACGTGAGCCTGCCACCATCCGTGACCTTAGTTTTGCCTTCTGAATATCCTTTCCAAGAAGGCTCATCGTGCTTTGACCTGTCTGCCTTTTTAGGACTTGCCGACCTTTCTCTTTGCTCTCCTAACCTTTTCTTTTTGTGGCCGTTCACCGAAAGCTCCTTTGGTTTCCTTCCGTCGCGTTCCCTCTTGATATCCCATGTTGGTTCTGGGCTTATCTGGTGAGAAGGGTCAGAGGGTGGGGCTATGTGTGATGAGGATAATGGTGAGATTATGTCGTCGAGGGACAGAGCTACTTCCGGCAGACCTGGGGAGGCGGCAGCGGGAGCGCTCCAGGAGCTTGGCTCGTCTGTGGTGGCAACAGAGAGAAGGCGTCAGGGTGTGCTCAGCACGTCATGCACATCACACACACAGCAACGTCAGCACCCGAATCGCACTTAAGAATCAAACTCCTCAGCCTTTTAGGGGAAGTGAAACTCCGGTGGGGTCAATGGGGAGGAAATCCTTTACTCCAAGGGTGGTGACGCCCTGGCACAGCTGCCCAGAGAAGCTGTGGGTGCCCATCCCTGGAGGTGCTCAGAGCTGGGTGGGATGGGGCCCTGGGCAGCCTGAGCTGGGGGGGGCTGGAACTGGGTGGGCTTTAACATCCATTCCAACCCAAGCCATTCTACGATTCTATGAAAATAAAACAGTCCCACTCTCCCCCAAACAAATGAAGAATCTATGAGAAAGTAAGAAGCACGGGGATGGCACTGCACACGCTCGGCCTTTTTTCTATACAGGTTCTGCATTTCTCTGCCTAAGTTAAATTATTCTTCAAATAATAAAAACACGTGCTCATGAAATCAAATTGCCTTTTTTGTAGCTGTATAATGTATTTCTTAGCTGGGCAATATCACTGCTGTCTCTGAGGACAGATGAGAAGGACTTTCTGCCATCTATAAACATGTCCCCACACGCATATAATAATTGACAAGAATTTGTAGCTCAGATAAGGTAATCATTGAATTCTGTCTCATATTTTTTCTAAATAGATATAATATTGCAGCGTTTATGGCCCCACAATTCTTAAAGGGTGCTTACAAAGTTCCACCTTTCTATCACAGCATCAGCCGCTAAGGCTCTTTCTTGGCTGTGTGTTTTGAATGTCTCTTGGTTACTTAGCCTCAACACAATATGGTTGGATTGTGCAGATTCTGTTTAATTTAGCTAAATAGACGCGTCCTTTGCTGAATCATGATGGTTTTCTTAATCCACTAGCACAAAACACAATATTCTGAGACAGCCAAATGCTTTCGTTTGCATATCTGATCCTCATTTCCTTTGATTAACATTCAGGCAGACAATGAATCCATCACAGCTAATGACAGCACAGCTCTTATTCCTACCCATCTACATCGAGGTTAGAGAAATCACTGAACTTGGCTAATGTCATTCTCTATTTAGACAATGTCTCAGGGATCCATGGAAACGAGGTAGGACCTGTGGCAAGAGCTGCATATTTCACGGGGGAGAAAACATAACCTTCTTGCTGGAAAACAAGCCTGGGCTTCTGCGGGTCAGGACTAGCGTCCCTCAGCGATACCAAATGCCCTTTAAAAGCTACATTTGCTTTTCTCAGTGCTGTGACTGCTTTCAAATTATCATGAAGATGCACATCATCTTGAAAAATGGAGTGGGATTTACTGCCCAGTCTGGGATCTGCAGCTTGCTTGACTGAGACAGCACATTTAAGTTAATAGCTTGATTGAGTGATTGCCGTTTTGTGGATAAAAATAGGAGAGACAATAGTGAGGTGGGTGACGTAAGGGGAGGGAGCAGCACGGTTAGCTGAGGAGCTGTTTATTTTCCCAGATGGTGTTTGTCATATGCTTTTGCATAATGAGCATATGTGTGGAGAGGATTAGCATTTGAGAGGGGAGAAAGTACAAGTTCTGTGTAAGACAAATAAACTTCGAGCTCAGAATCTAAACGGGCTGAGGGTCCCAACTGATTTTTTTTTTTCCCAAATCACACTTCCTTACCCTCAAGTTAAGGCTGAGTAATGTACCATCTGCTCCCTGCTTGGCACTCGAGCAGGAAAAATAAATGGGAGGATCAGGCATGTAGAGTTATCAGCTCTTAGGCGTTTGCCTACAAAAAGCATTTGCTTCTGTGGGCGTGTTCTCGAATTCTGCAATTCTGCAGGCCGTGGTGGTGAGGGAGAAGCAGACCCCACCCAGGCTTTCCTTAGATCCGAAATCCAGGAGATTCCGCTTTGGTTAGCCCTCAAAACAGTGTTCCTTCAGGGGTCCCAGTCCCTCTGCCTGATTTCTTTACAACTGGAGTGGGACCATGCAATGCAGTGGGAATCTGTGCACCAGCGTGGTGTCCAAGCCAGTGCTGAACACCACCTTGAGTCTTCACAAATTAATCAGTTTGCAGCAGCATGGAGTTCGATACAAGCTAATTTATGCTGATCTCTGCAGCTTACATTAGCCTGAGTTAACCCCTGCAGAGGGAGGTGGACACGCAGGGATTCTGTGCACTGCACACTGCCCACGGTGGTTTTCGTTGGTTAAGTCAGCGGTATGTGTTTGGTATGAATGAAGAATGGAAACAACCTCAGCTCAGTTTCTGCTTCTTATGGCACAACTGCACACCACTGCACACCTTCATGGGGCAGGGGTGACGATCAGCACTGACCCGACCAACATTTTTGATTTAATTACAGTCTTTCTTCCCCGGTTGTTGTGAGATGACACTTTTCACTGACGGGTAGTGAAGGGCAATGGGCCATAATCGGATCTCGAGCAAGATCCTGAGAGCATCTGAAGTTATAGAAACAGCTCGTTACTCTGGGAAACATCAGCTACACCAGCAGAAACATCGAATGGCCTGGAGCAGCAAGGTGCTCTTGGAGAATGGGAAGTACAACTGCGCAAAATGTGTCACTGTGCAAAGATCAGCTGTTTTTGTCCAAGGGGAGGGAGGACAGTGTGTGAAAACAGGGCTCCAAACACCACTCGCTGCTCTCCTGGGGCAGAAAGGACAATGCTGTACTTGTTACCTATGGGACACCTCCAGGGATGAGCAGTCTGCTGTTTTATTCCCTGGAGATGGGGTAGTGATGGGAAATCCTGCCCTGGTTCATTAATGGACAATTCTGAATTTTTAATTTTTTCACTCTTTTTTTAAGAGGAATCACCAAATGTTGTGGTGAGAAACTGTAGAGGGTTGGAACCAACTTCAGAGTGAATCAGCAGGAGCATATTTGTTACATGTAATAATATGCATATATATATATCTGTGAGCTAGAACTGCAGTATGATAGGCACTATCAGATCTCTGCCTCTCCTCTAGAAAACATTAACAAAAAGAAAACACAACCAACCAAGCAAGAAGTCCTGCAGCCATAGCTTAGGGGGGTTTTGGCTGTGGGACAGCCCCAGGTGAGCCACTGGCGGCAGTGTGCTATACTGAGCCTGACCTGCTCACGGGGCAGACATCTGTGTAAGCTCCATTTCCACTGGCTGAAGGAAAAAGCTTCCATGAAACAAAACTGCCATTCCTTCTCTCTGGTAATATAGTACTTGTGAGTAAGAAGTTGATGAAGTGACTTTCTGTGAGCTCCAAGCACTGCCAACCTGAGACAGCAAAAACCCAACCTAGCTTGCTTATCCTTCTAAATAAAAGGAAATCAGGTTGAAAGTCTTCCTCAGCTTTGATAGATGTCCATGTCAGCTGGCCTTTGTTGCAAGATTTCCCTGGCAGGTGAGGACAATATTGATGAGAGGATATTGTAACCAACTTTTCTGTAATATTTGAAAGTTATGAGGGCGTGGGGAATGGGGCGGGGAAAAGCACAGTAACGTAACAGCTCAAAATATAAATATTTTTAAGAGCTCCGTGCAATCCACAAGAGTTCATTTGGACATATTCAACCAGCACTGAAATGATTGCTTTTCCATAACAAACATAAACATGAGAAAAATGCCAAATATCATCCTTTGAGCAACTTAATGAGCGATTTCCTTTTAGGCCTCTTCTGAGGTTATAGCTACATTTTGGAGATACTTATTAGTATGTCTGAAAAGGATAATGTTTTGTCCTAATTTTAAGCTTTATATAAAACCTGCATGGTGAAGTGCAAACATAACCTACATTTAGTGTCTGTTATCCCACAGTATCTCAAAACACTTTGCAAGCATACTCAACCAGAGACAGAGCAGTGATTTTACTCTTTTTTTCCCTTCACGGACAAAATGAAGATCGCATATATTTAATAGAGCTCCAACTAGTAATGCTCAAACAACTTCCAAGCAGAAGTGAAGGATATTGAATTCATTTGAAACTAGAGGAGAGATTTAGGGATGATGTAGTTTTAAATTTGTGCTTTTACTTCGTCACTCTGGGTATCATACTTGCTGAGGGAGAAATGAATTTTCAAAGTGATACATCTCACTGAAGGCTAATAGATGCCTTCCTCCCTTCTCTGAAGGGAGAAAAGCTCCCCTGACCTACCAATTTAGACAAGATAAATGACCGGGGGGCAGCACTATCATCTGTCATTGTGACGGCATTTGATTTGGTGTAATTTAGTAGGTGTTTTCTGGGTGGTTTTTAGTTCCCATGAGTGACTGGCCTGCAGTTGATGGCACTTCTAGGGGATGTGCAAGAATGACTCACCTGTGACCTGTTTCACATAACTCTCAGGCAAGGCTTCAATTGCTAACTTAGTAAGAGACACGGTAGATACATGATCTCCAGTGTGTAGGAGGACAAGTAAGGGACAAAAGCAGCCATTTTGGAGGAAGAGCGACAAGGGGAAAGCATCAGGAACAAGAGTTTTCTGTCCTAAGACTTTTTTATTTGAGGTAGACCTGACACACACGTGAGTTACTTGCTTTGCAATGCCAGCTTATGTGTATTTAACGGGCTGGGAATGAGGCTATCAGTCACATACTTGCTCCTCTCCTAACTAACAGCTAGTCCTTTCTCTGCATCCAGCACTTGCTGGTGAACACCTGAACCACCAGCAAAAGAAGCCTGAAGCCTTGCTGCTCATGGAGAAGAGTTGTGCATGTCTTACTTTCTGAGCATTGCCTAGGTGCCAAGTCAGGAAAGAGCTCAGCCTACCGATAAGCTTATTTATTTAATTTCATTTCCCGTAGTAAATTTCTGTAGTAGATTTCATTACAGTTTGCCCTTCTAAGATTGCGTCAAATCTGGCCTTGCTCTGCTTATCTGCTCTGCTGTGATCTCAGGTCAAGAGAGACTACACTTTGGATTTGCTCCTAGGTTCTCCTTTTGTGTCAAAACGTTATAAATGATTGCTTGGCAGTTTATCAGCAATGTGGGATTTTTCACCAGATAAAATTAAGTGTAAGATAGAAGTATTAATTTCTTTATTATTTAATAGTAATTTAAAGGACAGAAATAACTCCACACTTTATTAATTAAATACAATGAAATCTCAATGTCTGTTTTATTTCCGAAGTGTGAGAATAATGAGCGATATTTTAAAGCTTTGCATTCTTTCATTAGTACGAATTACACATTTCCTGAAAGTCTAAGCAGCTGTTTTCACATCTTCGCAGAATTACTTTCCTAGGGAATCAAAGAGTTTTTGATTACATAAAAAATATGGTGCCTTTTTATCTTCCTTCTTTTTGTCTGAAATTACGTTTGCCAGAAGGTGGCAAACAGTTCTTAGAGATGCTGCTAATAACAAAAATGGGACAAATTGTCCCCTGGTGAGTATCCACTAATGCTGGCAGTGTTATACCAGGAATGCATTCGGGTCTTTCTCATTACAGCTTGACATGCTTGTGATGTTCCTGATTGCATTGGCCTCCTGCAGCTTTCCTTTAGCGCTCTCTAAGGAGGGATATTTTAGAATATTTAAGGAACCTTTAATCTTTCATCCTGGAGCTTCCGCTGCCCAAACGTAGCACACCCTTTGTCTCCTGAGACAGCTGATGCCCTGAGGTGTGGATTGTTAGACAAGCTCTTGATGCCTTCTGTTCAGCCGCCACGGCACAATGTGCCATTCTCCTACCTGTCCTTTCCCAAAATGTCTGTGGCAATGGGCGCCGCACCCTCCTTACTTCTGGCTATAAACTTCCACTTCTCGTTAATTATTCAATAGTGCTATGCAAATATTTTCCCACAAATCACCCTTTGCTTGGCTTAAAAGAGAGAAATCTGCTTTTCTTCCACTGCCGTTATCCACACCCAAACCCCTCAGTGCCAGTAACTCTGAAAATAAACATCAGCGTGACTTAGGCACCTTCTGCTGTGACACAGTCCTTCACTTGGCCAGTCTCCATGGCCAGGTGGGCTAGCCCTTTCTTCCTTACCATTGCCCTCATGCTTTTTTATCAGTGTGCTGTGGGTGCCGCAAGTTGATTCTGTGTACAAAAAAAACACGCATGGCATTTACCTTTACGACAATAAATCTAGGCTGTACTCAGTTAATTTGGCACATAAACTACTTTCCCTTTCCTACAAATATAGTTAATCAGTTCAATATTGTGAACTCTTGTTTCTGATGCAATGAAAACCTAATACAATTTCTTGCAATCATGTACCATGCCCATCATACTGCTTACTTGTTTGGGCTCAGTAATGTCCCTGTGACCCTGCAAGTTTATAGCAATTTGCAAATGTGAGTGGAATGTTCCTGCTTCCTAGTAATTTGTTATTTTGACTTTGCACATTGTTTTTTGCAAAGGTTGAGGACGGATGGGCAGAGTAACCAGTGTGATTCGTATAAAGACATGAGCAATCACAGGAAAACGAACAGGCATCTCAGCCCCTGCACATTATACTTGTGAATTTTGTGCTGGCATTTTTCAGAAAAGTAGGATGATCCATCAGGAAAGATGATGGGAGAGAATGGTGTTAGAAGCATAAAACAATGCCAGCTCCAGTCTCTCTGTGATCAAAATCATCACTTTTTTTCCTTTTCAGTGTTGGTCTAAAACTGGGATGGGGGGCACCACTACTCATGGGAGATACTGGTGACATGGCTTTTGCAGATGTTCACAAGAACTGAAGATCTGTGACTATGAACATAGGGTAAGTGAAGGATTTTTATCTCCTCTGTATCTTCAAAAATTTAGTTTTACCTGCAGAAAATGTGTCATTGACCTATTCCAACACTGGGAAGCACAGCTCTGCTTTCTGTTTTGTTCTCTTCCCAGTGCAATTGATACTCTGATGTCTTACTTCTTTTCATGTTACTAATTATTACCGATGAGCAATAATTCAGTTCCTTTGGGTTCATTATATCCACCTTTCATTTTATCCTTTATCTAGATGCCTCAAATATTTTTACAACAGTGATGGTTCATAGGGTCCTCGCAAGGGCCATCTGATGAAACTTTGAATGATCTCAGCTCAGCTAAAATTCACTTTCATCACCATTTCTGTACTGTGCATGGAGTTTTTATAGAGAAAGTGCTTTCATGTTTGGAAATCTAATTTAAGAATTACTGAAACACACTTCAGAAAGAGCAGATTGTTAGTTATGCTTCGGAGACCAAATCTACAGAAGCTCTGGAGATGATATTGGTTGTTTGGGAACTAAGAGAATAGGGAGAAAGAGAAAGCTTAGACATGGCGCAAAGGGGGCAGAACAGCACACTGCAAGGAAAAACATCAACAAATCCTTTAGAAAAATACCAAATGTTTTCTTGAAGCAGGGAAGTCATCACCCATATTGATTTGTGTGTCATTAATCTTTATAAAGTGCTACGGATGAAAACAGATTACAAATTTTTATGTAATGTCCACTTTAAGAGCGGTGAATGAAGAAACATGGGAAGTGACTGATCTGGTTTGAGGAGTTCCTGTTCTCGCTCTATATTGTCTCAGATCCTACTCTATACCCAATGCATCCTCAGTAAATCTTGTCCCTTGAGTTAGCTGTTTAATTATGGCACTGCTTCAGCAGTTTTTTACTGGCCTAATCACGTGAGATAATCATTTAATTGCCTCAAAGAGTGAGAGAGAAAGAGAAGTGTCTCTGAAGACTTCTGAGAATATATGTCTGCTCTTCAGCTGAATGTGTACATAACTGGTGTTGGGGACCTCCTTCTGGGAAGCCTTTTTGGAGGCCGCAGATCAAAGCTGAGTGGATTGCCACAGTGATTTATAATACCCGTCACTCCATATCAGGCTCTTTTTAGCAAGCACGGGTGACTACGGGGAAGTGGCCTGACAACTTTCAGGTGAATACAGGAGATAACTAAAGAATTCAGAAACACTCAGGATGTGAGTGTCCCAGAAAGACAGGGTTGTCTCTGGAGCTTGGATGAGCCTGGGTGCTGTGTCTCACTTTGGCATTCACTTGATTATCCTGCTGTTGTTCAGCTCTTAAATATAAAGCACATCCAGAAGCAATTCACTGTAACTTTCTTGTATGTACCCAAGCTCTGGATCATTTGTCCATCATCTCCAAAAACATCAGTCTGATCATACAACAGGACTGAGATGATTTTAACACTGTTCTTACAATAGCAAGTACAGAAAAAGGTAACTATTCTATGCAGAAAAAAACGACCTAAACTTATAGTGTAATAGGAAAGGGAAAAAAATAATGAAAAAAAGCCACACTATGCAAACTGGCTATATTTCAGAACTGCAACAGATTAATTGATTTAGTAAATTAACTAACTATTTTACAGTACTAGTCTCCTGGCCATGAACCTCAAGGCCGGATGATTATGATTACACACTTTATTGCTCATTCCAAGAGTCTTTTTAGCCTATTCAATAGATATGGATCTAATAGACATTCCTAGCCATTAAATATTTAAATAAAGGTTCATCATCACTAATCCAAGTGAACTTGGTAAATTTAACTTATTCTTTGAATTAAGTTAATGCATCTGTATAAATATTACAGGCTTACTCACCAACACTGTGAACAGCTGAAATGGAAAACTGCAGTCTTCACAGTGCTTTTGTCCTACACGACTTACTGCTGTGTCAGTGTTAAGACTATGGACAGCCTAAGTGCTAGTCTTGAATGATGTTACTCCAACTACCCATTATGATTCACTCGGTCCTTCAAGCTGTTTGGCACTCCTTCTGGAGTGCCAAACATCTCACATCTATCAGATCAGGGCAACTAAGTCAATAGGAACTCATCCGTTTAGTAAAGAACGTTTTATATCTTCTGAGTACTCAGGCAGTAGAATAGAAGCTGCAGAAAACTCGGCAGTTTTCTTTCAGAACCACAGTGGAGCTGAAAAATCTATCTGCATTAGAAGTTACTGTATAATTAGAAAAGATAATGACTTTTAAATTAGTTTTTATTAATAGAATTAAGCCACATTAAGTCATAAAAGGTGTTCATAAATATGTTAATAGAATGTGTGGTATTAATGAAAAACATTCTGTAAAGTCTGAATAATTTAAGAGCTAGATATTACACACTTAATTAAAATTAAATATTAAAATTATTAATTATTGCAGCTAAAATGGGTGTTGCCAGTAGGCATCACATCCTGTCTGGTCAATAAATAGCTGTCATTATTAAATATACATAGATAATACATAAAATTTAGTTAATAAGTAAGGAATTCAGAGCATTTTGACTGTTCATCAAATGCCCCTCAGAAAGCTGTTCCTAGCAGGTGCTGTGTTGGCAGTTCTCACTGAAGATCTCAGCAGGATCTTAAGCAAAACACATAACTTGGTTCAAATGCATCCTTATTTACAACGTTCATGTATAAATATTCCTATCCTGCTTGAGTTAGAAGCTGTTGAATTAATTTAGTCTCTCTTCAGCTATCTTTTTTCAGACTCAAGGCCACTGGGCACTGAAGGGTCAGCCCTACGACCAGGCTTGCTGTTGGGGTTACCGTGACATCTGACATCTTTTGGATGCTGAGACAATTTTCTCTGAAAACTGTCTAATGAGATGGAAGTGCATGAAGAAGCGAATGCAGTATTGTAACGTTCATCTCCAAATGAGCAAACACAAAGTAGGTGTTGTCAGAATGAACCCAGATGTTTAAAATTCTGAATTGCATATGTGTTGCTGTAGCTAAACAAAATGTAATATTCTCCGTGGTCACGTTTGCTAAACATGGGTTGCAGAGTGACAGTTAGCACATGCTGTCAAATAATAATAAAAAAAGCATTTCATTTTCTGAATGATTTTTTCCAAGCAAGTAATGAGCTGTGAGAAGTCTGGCAGGATCCATGAGCTCCCCTAGCTTCTCCCTGCTGTGGGGCCACAAACACTAGCTGGGAGCTGCACCACAGGATGCTGGACCAACCACAACCAATGCCTTCTATGGAAGAAGCTTGCCTTCTCTCCAGTGGCTGGAATATTTTTTTATGTCATGCTCTAAATGAGCATTTAGACATATCAAATTTTACATGTGGATGACTAGAGCCAGAAGAGGCTCTAAGTTTAATTTAAATTTATGTATCATAGCACCAGGCCTCTGGCAAGGATTTCCCAATAAACCTTGACTGCTGGTTGTTGTATTTTATGTAACTCCTTGTAGTTTCATAGTGGTGCTTTTGTCCCTAAAAGAGTTGATAGCTGTTTATGGAATCTTTTAAGCAAGCTAAAAAGCCAGACCTCTTACACCTGTATAACCACAGGTCACTTAAACTATCACTTAGATGAGTTCAAAGTCATCGTATCCCAAGTTCAGCTGGTATTTTTAGAGATGAAGACTATTGGGAGGTGCAAAGATAAAATGTTCTTGTGCATTTCAAGGCAGAGGTGGGCACACAACACTTTTGGCATCCCTCCAGAAGAGTATGAAGTTTGACCCCTCCAAATCAATGTTCACATCAAAATATGGATGAGTGGCTCTGCTCTTGTGAGTGAATACACACCATTACAGAAAATTGGCTGTGCTGAAGAAATGTGGAATGGGCTTTAGAAACCTTAATGTCCAGTCATTGAAGAAGCTACTGCATAACATGATCATTGGGCCAGGCCCCAGGAATAACCACTTATGTCTCCATACTCTTCCTGGTATCCATCATAGGAACAGAGAAGCTAACTCTGATGAACAGTACTTGAACAGTACCACGGGGCAATGAAGCCATGCTATTAATTTGGGGGCCCATTGTGAATTTGAGAGTGAGAAAGACAAATATGAGTGGTAAGAGAGATTTTGTGTCATGTTATGCTGCAAGAGCAGAAAACTGGACTTAGTTCTATGGCAAACTGCAAAGACACAATCACCAAATTCCATTTTTTTTCTATTTCTCTGTTTGCAAGAAGAAAAGAAAAAAACAATGCAGTGAAGACTGGGAGAGACAGTTGTGCTCTCTTAGGCCCTTTATTTTGGGCGCTTATCATCTAATATCAACTGAACAGAAATATAAGGAACTGCAGAGAAAATGTTATAAAAAGACAGTTTATGTGAACAAAACCAAGGGTAATGTTTGTTCATCTGTTTTAGCCACTGTAGTTTAGCTGTAATTAGCTACTCCTTACACCACATTAGTAAATGTACACCAGTATATTGTATTATAATAATTAAGCCTTAGTAATAAGAGAACTTGCTCAGCACCCTTATTATTAAATCTTTGCTCAGATGTGGAGGAACACTGCCAGTTTTGGTGTGGATTATAACACATATGGATTAGCAAGGTTCTGCTTTAATAATAATGCTCAGTAGTCAGCTAGGAATTTTAATCTTTAAAGTGCTTTTCAAGCATTAAATAATTAAGCTTCCATAACACTCTCATGAGATAGGTAAGTAAGTAAATACTACTATTCCCATTACGCAGACTGGGGGAGTATGGGTTAGAGAACTCAGCTGGACTAACCAAAGTCTCTGGAGGTGTAACTACAAAAGCAATATTTAGGACTATGGAATTGGTATTTCTGCATTTAAATGTTAGGAAATAGTATTGCTCCACTAGAAGCCCAAAATCTCAAATAGTCCACAAAACTCAATAAGTATTCCCATCTGTTTCCCTTTCTAAAGTGTGTTTTCTATTTCTGTATAAAAGGATACCTATGTAAGCGTCAATATATCTTTTAAAACAGAAAGTTGCTGTGTATATACATACACATACACTGTTACTTAACAGAAGGATGTTCTACTTTCCTGCCAGCTGCTACGTATTTATAAAAAATAGGGACATGTTTGCAAAACAAATTTTAATATTCAATTTTGTCCTTGAATAATTTTTACTTGTAGCAATAAAACAGCTAGAACCTATGGGGGCTCATATTCAAACTGCCTGATGGTTTTAGACCAATTTTATTAACCAGTGTTTTGATTCATTTGGTTAAGTTAGTGGTTTTTTTTTTGGTTTTGTTTTTTTTTTTTACACACTGCAGGCTCCTGAAATTAAGTCGGTGTTGTCAGAAATAACAAGGCGGTATTGGAAATGCGGCATGAATATGAATGAATGTTCACAGTTCCATCAAGGTGGTCCCTGAATGAAAGCGCACTTTTCCAAAATGACTATTGATTTTTGCGTTCTCATCAGATGAATGATATATGGGCTATGGTCAAGTTTCAAATAACACCTAACCTCAGCTCTGGAGATTTGTAAAGTGAGTACTAAGAGTAGGATGAATAGGATTATCTGATCAGTACTCTGAACAGGTAGGTTTATCTTGCTTAAATGTTCAGGCCCAGATGCTTTAGCTGTGTATTATCCAAAGATAAAAGCTTCTGGCATACTAACAGAGTTCAAGAATTAGAAGACTGAAGTTTGCAGCTGCCTGGAGATTTCTGAAGGCTGGAGATTTACTATGTCTAAACAACAAAAACACAATATAAGCTCCCAGGTTTTTCATGCTTTTTTCTGCAAATATAGATACAGTGCTCACTAGCTAATCTGTCCTGCATGAAAGCACAGAACCTAAGCAGATATCACTTGATCTGGATGTACTTTCTAAACTGCCTTCTAGCAACTGCATCTCTCCTTTGCTGTATCTAAATTTAACTAAGCCCACTGATAACTTCAATAAATGATTATTTATACAAAACGGAATGCTCACTCTTGTGAGAGAAATGCAGACTCATAAAAGACTGACTTGTAATGTCATGGTAGGGGCCTCTCCTAAGACATATCAGAAAGGCTGATATGTCTGTTTCCTATGTCAGGAGATTTGATTCACATCCTCGATCAGGGCTCTAACAGATGGGCTTTTTACTATGACGGTAGCACACACATCTGGTTAGGACAAGCCTACTTGCAAAACTGACTCTTTTGGAAAATCCCTCTCTGTCCCACCACCCTGTTCCATTAAAAACACAGGAAAGTGAAACATGTTGTAAGACAGATGTTTCTATTTGATCTGCCCCAACACTTCCTGCCCAATAATCAGCTGAGTGACTGCACAACTAAGCTGTATTAGAGAATTTGAATTTCTGCTTGTTTCAGGAAGACTTATTTCCTATGTCTGTTATGCTACCAGAGAAAAAACAAAGCTAATGCATAGAAAGTAATGATCGTTAACGTATAATACTTACGCTAGAACCTCAGGTCGCTGTGACAATGGAGACTTGCAAACTGGCCCTACCACCAGGCTTGTTCTGAACCTTGTGATCTCGCTGAACAACTTTCCTTGACACGTCAAGGTCAGCGAAGCAGAACTAGGGTGAGGATGACTGCAAGGACTGGTGCTATTCAGGGTCTTAAACTGCCAAGGAACTTCTGTGTTGCTGAGGGATCTCAGACCAGATGGGGAAAGACACTGATGTACAGTTCAGACTCTTGAACTACACTGCTGCAATTTTCCAATGGCCTCTACATGTGTCCAGTTCTGCACCAGCAAAACGCAAGGGAACGTCTGCTTTCCAAACATTCTTCTTTGCAGACACAAGCCAGAAATTAGCTGTAACTGGCAACACCTGCAAGCAATTGATTAAATTACCCTGACTTGCATGCCCCAAACTGGTCACTTAAACACAGCTTCCTGATGGGTGTGTTGTGGGCAGGAATTCTGTGAGGATCTCTCAAAGCACAGTAGCTGGAGGATACCTTTGGGAATAGCCTCCTTTCTGTTTCCAATCTATCTGCTTCAATAGCGTGAAACTTGCCTTATAATTAGAGCAAATACACTACAGTGTGCAAAGTCAATAATAGCAGGGAGACTGAATTCATCTGACGACTTCTGGGTTTTCTGTGATGACAGCAATCAATAAAAGCTAGGAAAAACACATTTTCCTTTTCCTTTGCTTTCCAGGCATCATTTCTGGGCCACGAGCATATATTACAAATTTTCAGTATCTGAACAACTTGTGCAGTAGGATCTCAGGAAAATAGCTTGAAATCATGTGCAAAGTGTTACGTATAAATTCAGCAAAGCCATCAGGTTTAAAAAATGCATATTGCCTTACAGACTGTTCCTCAAATAGTCTTCACTTTTACATTAGTTATTTCTTCAAGAAGCTGCATATAAATATGATTTGAGATCAGCATGTAACTTCCACCTTCACATCACTGCTATTTTTGCAAGCCAAAGACCATAACGACAGGGATAATTATGGCTTTGGCTCTCTATAGTTTTGTCATGAGGAAAAGCAGATATGTAGCAGACCTACGGCTGTGCTTCTTGCACTAGCAGTAGTGGAACTCAAAGAACCAAATATGTCAGGTACTAAAATACTTCTGTAAAATGCATAAGTGCTTTGTTATCTAAGATAACCAGTTATAAAAGGAGAGATGAATTTAGAAACTACTGAGAGAGCAAGAATGTAAGAAATAGATAGAAGAGACTCAATTAACAACTGCGAGAAACAAAAGCATATTAGAAAAAGATAATATACATGCAGAGTTTACAAACCGTGTCTTTAGGGTGGCCCAATAAGTAGAAATATGGGGACCCATGCT
>JANHGO010000069.1:17531045-17543545 GCA_024606505.1 Aquila spilogaster | reverse complement strand
AGCATCTGGGGCAGGAGGTTGTGCCTTACTGGAGGGATAGTGCCCACCGACAAGTGTTAACCATGCCTCAGCCTCCTCCACCTTTATGCCCTGTTTGGAATTATTTGAAAAACAAAATAAAAAAAAAAAGACAGACTCATTGCTTTCGGATACTTCTAGGAACTTACGCATTTTAAAGTAGCTCTGAGTAATGGAAGCTCCAGTCGGGAAAGGCTAGGAGCAGTAAGCCAGAAAAACCAAGCTGCCAGAACTGCTGAGACTGAGAATGAAACATCCCAGGCTTTCCTAGGGACCTTCTTCCACAGATATTTAGAGAAAACAGTGGTTGTTCTCGGACAAAACTGTAGCTTCCTGGGGCTGATCCGTCATTAGAATTAACTTGACTCTTGTAGAACTCATTGCTGGATGGAGAAGCTGTGATTTGTTTGTTTTACTTTACCTGTAATGTTACTATTTTGGGATTTTGTGAACAGTTTTCCCATGTTTTGCCTTTAGGGATGCCTCTTCATCCTAATGTTTGGCTGCGCAACGTACACGTCCTTCTCATGGCATTTATACAGCTATGGCTAAGGCCTGAAATATATGAGCATCTATAATGAGGCTCCCACAGTGTGAGCAGACAGATTTTCAGAAGTGCTGCACACCCAGTAGCTCCAGCTGAAGTCAGTAAATAACCTCTTAGGTAGATGCATATGCAGGGAATTAGGCAGCCATTGGAAGACAAATCTTGGTCTATCATTTTATTTGAATTGTATTTAATGCCAGTCTGAGAAGTGCTCAGTGCTACAGTGATGACTGTGAGTTTTGTGTCCTGTGACATGTATGAAACCTCACACTCCCTCCAGCCAGACTCCCTGGGCATTAAGTACGTTTCAGGATCAGGATTCCCAGCAGTACTTCTAGTCTTTCTTACACAGTAATATGATTTCTCACTATGACTTGGTTCTTTGGAGAACATGGCTGGCAGACCATTTCCTATGAAAGACGATGCTGATGTTCTTTGGGTTCGGATGAACTGTGATAGTTCACCTTCAGTGGAAGCACAGTTCCTCTGTCTATCCTTATCCTCAGCAAACATGTTCTGAGATGCTGCGTGATAAAACATCTGTTTTCTAAGCTTCTTTTGTTGCACCCTGCTGTGAAATCAGCTATCATTTTGGAGCATTAATCATATCCGTGCTCCTTCCCATATATTGTGATGCTACCGTGCACGCTACAAGGGGATTTCTTCCTCTGAAGCGCTCTGGGATCTTTGGCATTTGCTTTCAAGCAAAATCAGCAGCTGAAGTTGAGGTAAATGATGCATTTGCAACACACTTTATTTCTTCCCCTAGGTTTCAGTAGTGCTTCATCTCAGCCAGAGTTTTCTGAGATGTACTTGTAGGGACAGATTTCCAGGCAGCATAAACTGACATAACTCATTCAGGAGATTTACATCCTCCCCGGAGCTTGTTCTTTGTTTCTTCACTGAGTGCTTTCTTCTTTTCAATACACATTCTTTTCTTTCACAGATCACTTCCTTACCATTGATGATTTTTCCTTAACACTGCTTTTACTGATGTCAATCACATCATCATTCAAATGCTGATATTTCTTGCACTTAAATACATACTGCCATATTTTGTACTGACAGAAACATGGCTCTGGAATTTAAAAAGCATTGATT
This sequence comes from Aquila spilogaster, assembly GCA_024606505.1. NCBI lineage: Eukaryota > Metazoa > Chordata > Aves > Accipitriformes > Accipitridae > Aquila > Aquila spilogaster. The sequence goes on along the minus strand of JANHGO010000069.1, from coordinate 17,541,879 downwards.
ATATTGCACAAGGAAAATCAAAAAGTTGGAGACTGAGAGACAATAATGTGATGGGTTTTGGCTGGTTGGTTTAGGTTGTTCTAGGTAAGCTTCCTTCTTTTTAATGCTGTGAGTGTGAATGCCATGGCTGTTGGAAAGGTCTTTAAACACAGCGTTGCTAGACCTGACTTGGGAAGTCCCTGACCATTTCACCTGTCAGAGACTGAGAGAGAATATCCAGGAGAGGACCCTGGTACACGTGCTCTGTTTTTGTATTTCTCCCTAGGCTTCTGCTGCACACCACTGTTGCAATCCAGACAGATACCAGCTCAGTCCTCCAGCCTTGCATTTTTATACTCAACTAAGTCTTATTTCCCACTAATGGTCTCCAGAGCTGGACCCTAATGAGAATAAGAAATATTTCTGACATGTACTTGCTAAAAAAAAAAAAAAAAAAAAAAAAAAAAACCATGATATTTTCAGTAAAAAAAGGACCAATTAGTCTTGTTACATCTCAACTGTGCAATTCTGGTGGGAAGAAGAGGGAACTACTAAATATTGACTAGTTTATCTGCTGACCTCAGGTCCACTTTGTCCTCGAGCTTACTGTCACAATCTTCTCTGTGTTCAGTTTTCCATTATTTGGAAGGGATGTTCTTTCTGGGGATCTCCGTCATTAATACTCTGACAGACGTTATTTTCAGCTCAATGACTTACCCTTGAGATCTGGCCTTCTTGAGACATGCCCTCTGGTTTTAATTGCTTCTGTTTGTTAATTTCTGTTTTTTTAACTTCCTAAGCAGGCTGCTGTTCGTTTTTATGTGCACCTTCTGTTTGTTCTTAGAGCATTTCTTGTTGCTTTGGGAAATGACCTAGGGAGGACTTTAATATCTCAGTTAATTTCTACAGGCATCTTCATATTTTACTTCCAACCTGTCTGCAGACTGCATACAGCACTAATGGTTCTCTGCCTGAGTAACACACATATTAAGAACTGCAGACATGTGGATGTTATCCTTTGCTGTGATGCTTTCTGTAGGTTGTATGTACATTACAAAATAACTCCTGAACACTTTTACTGCTTTTTTAGTGCAGTAGGACAACACGGCTTTCAAGCACAGCTAGTTAGTTCTCCTCCCGTATGGAGCTGTAAGCTGGGAATGCAGCTAGGAAAATGATCCAATTAAACAGCGCTTCTTCGTAGCGACTTCTATTTCGCACTAATCTGCATTTTTACACAGCTAATGCTAAGCATTGCAAATGCCCTTCCGAATAGCGAGCATGGCTTTAAACAGTCCTGTGAAGTTGTCTTATTTCTTTCTGTTAGCATTACAAACTGTGCCCGGATTTGTGGTGGTTTATCTGCATTTTCTACTGATGTTCTTCTGGGAAAGGGAAGGCTCGCACACATTTACACCTTTTGGGAAATTTGTTTTCCCCAAACAATGCTATTTACCCTGAACTTTTTTTTACATCTATTTACATTTTCTTATGATTCTGGAATAAGGTACAGATCTATAAGATTATATAAATGCAGAAATTTATTTTGGATTTCCCATAAACCTAGGTTTAAGTGCCATCCAGAACAGGGATCTTAAGAAAGTCAGATTTAGAATGGGTCTGAACTGTAATTGATTTTTTGCTCATAGCAGCCTCCTGTGACCTCCCTTAGATTAAATTGTTTTCTGAGGAACCAGAGAACTTCTGGTATATGGTTCTGCTATTTGAGAAGGATTACTACCACTGTATCAGTTCTGGATGTTTGTTTGTTCTTTCATTAAAATTGATGCACTTCTCCCCACAAAAGAGTTTTGGAGGTGATCTGAATATCTGTTGGAGGTCTCTCTGAAAGGATTCTACAGTGGTTAAAACTGATATTTAAGATCTCAGTACCGATTTATCATAATCCCTGAAAGCCATTTTGGCTTTGTTCCTACTCACCAAAAGTATAACTCAGTAACTTTATCACCAGATGAGTGGGCTATGGCCCATCCTTGCTGCCCTTATTCAGAAGCTCTTGATAGCTGGAAAAAAATGCAACATACACTATCCTGAGTACTGCCTCAGCCACAGAATTGGCTCTAGTTTAGAGAAGAAAATGGTGCAATTACCATGCATACTGACAGACGGCAAAGCACTGACTTTCAGTGGAGCTGACTTTAATGTCTCCAACAGAGGTAATGAATTTTTGTTGGTAACAAAGACTGACCTGAACCTACAGTTAAGCCTAAGTATTACTTTGAATTTTCATATGCTACTGCAATTTCTGATTCTAATAGGAAATTATGCTGGAACATCAAAAGTAACATTAAAAAAGTTTTATCGAGTTTTGGACCTCCTAGTGTAAAGAAGTCAAGGAATTTTCATTAAAAAAACCCTTTTCCTGTGAGATTTCAGGCCCAGCTGTGCACATCATAGAACTTATGTAAATATATGACATTGTCACACCATACTTTAGAGTAAGCCCTGATTTCAATTTTTAAAAAGAGCTTTTTGTCTTTGAAATTACCTTTGGATAATTTATTTTTACTTCTTGTCATTTCAGTAGTGAAATAAGGTTTCTATATTGTCTAAATGACTCACACTTTTTGAAATACTCAAAAAAAGTCCCAGAAGTCCCTCTGAAACAAAAAAACCGAGAAGAATGGATCCTGCTTTCTCACCACAATGAGCAGTCTCCTTTTTTATTCAGAGTTGGCTTCTACTTGATCATCTGTATATATTGTCAGAGGTAATATAATGGGTGAGGTTGTCAAAGAAACAAGTACATTCTTGTTAATGCTTTGAGTTTAAACCTGAGCCACTGAATTGCATGGCAACAAGATCATCTGCTGTGATTCAAAATGTGCAGAGAAGTACCAATAGAGGAAGAAAAGGACAGTTTATGAACAAATCAGCAACTCCCAGCACACTCAGAGATGTCCCCTAAAGAGTTCAAAGTGCTTCCTCCAATGCACATCTTATAAGCCATTGCCTGTGTCGGGAGGGCAGCAGATGACAGTGATGTACACACGTATATGGTCTTGAGCCGAGGAAACACTTAAACATGTGAGTGAGTCCACCTCTACTTAGGTAAGCACTTAAGCCCATACTTAATGTGCCCCAGGACATTACAATATATCAATATCTGCATTTGCTACTTAACTCAAAAGCAATTTAATTAATTTATATAGGTTCATGCACATAGAAAAATGTAAAGATGAAAACCCACCATATTCCGGGACCTGGCCTGTTCCACGTTTCAACAACAGTCTCACTCTCCTGCCACCACTCTTGATTAGCTCTATTGCTCTGGCATGTGTCATGTCCCTTGTGCTTTCTCCATTGATTTCAATTATTTGATCTCCTACCTGTCAGGTAAGAAGAATATTGAGTCAGACAGAATTGCAGTAAAATGAGCATTTCAGAAAGAGACATATTCAATGGATCACAGGTTACTTGAATGACAGACAGACACATCAAGGTAAATTTGTTCCTGTCTGTCTAAGGGATATTACTGGCAGATTAAATAACCTCCAAAGTGGATTCTGAATGTGGTATATCAAATGCTGCTCATCTGCCAAAATCAGTGTAATGCATTTGTAACTTGCCTCATGTTTTCTACACGTAAGAGGTTTTTTTGAATTGCTTGATATGTTGGAATCACTGGAAACATTATCTGTGCTACACCTTAACTTGCAGTGTTGTGTGGGCCCGAGGAGAACTTTGGTGCATCTAACTTGCTGCTTTCATAGAGAAAAGAGAGGTTCAAAGCACAAATACAAAGATCCATCATTTGACTATCTAAATCTTAGTAGTAAAGTTTCACATCAAATTAGAAGTTTTTATGAAGCAAGCTATTAAACAAAGGTTAGTGCTATGGCACAGGACACGCAGATTTGCTGGAGTTCTTACAAGAGCATGCTTTGAACTATTTATCCACAGAAGGTTTTTGCTCAGAGTAAGCACAGCCCCTGGCTGAGCCGTCTAGTTAGAGCGGCCAAGTCTGGGGCTCTGATTACGGATTTCTGCCACTCATCTTCTGGCTGACTTTCCCGTCAAAGTTAGCTTCATTATTACTTTTCTGCCTCTATTTCTACAGCTGTAAAATGGGGCACCGATGTCTGTGTCTCCCATCCATCCCAGTATCCCTCCCAGCTTTGCCTCCCGCCGGGATGTTTTGGTTTTACTCTTCTCTCCATGAGCACCTCCATGGCTTTCGATGCTGGAAACCTTCTCCATGAATAGGGGAGCGGTTGCTTTCTGCTGGTCCTGGTCAGCACGGCAGACAGCACACGTAGGAAGCAGCAGCTGTACAGCTTGTTTGGTGCTGCGATACCACAGCTGCCCACTTATTTGGTGAGAGAGTTAAACGAGCAACACGGCGAGGTGAGGTGTGAGCCCTGTATTAGCAGCAGCACAGCCTTTGGAGGTCACGTTTTGCAGCTGCGTTGCAGCAGCCTCCCAGCCCACCGGCGGGTGACCGGGGTGAAGCCCAGAAGGAGGGCTCATCTCCTGGTGCTGGGAGAGGTGCGGGTCCAGGTGATGGGCAGCCAAGAGGGGTGCGTGAGGGTCTCAGCTGAGGGGGTTCAGCAAACCGTTTATCAGTGCCAGAGGAGCACATCCACTTGGCAGGAGCATGCCTGCCTCAGTCTGCATCTGTGGCTGCCTCACCGTGTGTATCCACTACACTAAAATAACAATGCCTATACATCCTAGAGAGGGTTTTAAGGAGGCTATACAGATGTCACGATGATGGGCACTTCCTTTTCCTCTTACAAGCCCGTTGTGACAAAACCAGCTCTTCGCTGGCCTTGGACATTGAAATGTTTTCTGTTCTGTATGGTGTCTTTGCTACTATTGTATTTCTGTCAACTAAAAGTGTAATCCTTCAGAGGCTTTCCTTACTTCCTGAGTTTGAAATACAGTATTTACCAAATAAATGTGCATAATATGAAATGTCAACAAGACTCCTACCATCAAAGAAAAGTGGAAGGGATGTCAAGAAGTTATCTAGTCCCTACTTTTGTTCATAGATAGAAAGAATGCTACCGAAAGCACTATGGCAGTGTTTCTCAATAGGAATTCATACTTTGTCAATAGGAGTTCCAGCCTATTTTAAGAACTCTCCCAGGATCCTGTATGCAATCTATTCTAGGACTTTACTTAACTAAAAAGCCATTAATCCAAATAATACTTCTCAGCATTACTATCACACTTTGTAAATGCTGCAGACAGACTGAGAAGTGGGGGGAAAAAATCAGGATTATTTTCTGCAAAAAGGCCTTATTTTTGCAGTGCAAATTTCTTCCTTAGCGGATTTTCTCTGTTAGGAAGAACGCATTTGGTTGTACCATGCAGTATGCATTTTTAGACATTTCTGATGACCTCCAGGCCACAGTGACAGAGAGCACAGGTGCCCTCTGGATCACTGAGATATCTCCCCCGGGTTTGGCCATGCAGGACTGTTTGCATCACCCTCACTTTTGAAGCGGTTGGTAGGATGTAGTTGCTGCACACACTCAGAGCAAAAATGGAAAATCTCTCTTACCACTTCTGTAATGCAGACAGAAGATGGACTTGTAGCATCCCCACAAGGATACTAGTCAGGCCAAATACAGACAAAATTCAATCAGTTTGGGAAAACCTGTTTCTAAATGTCATGAAACAATTAAACCCTTGTAGGAATCCTGTAAAAGTAAACTCAGATTTTCCAAAGGCTTAAAGACAGCTCTTTTTTGTGTCATGTTGCCTGGATAGACCATGTTTTGCAGAAGGTATTTAAAATTATCTTGTTAGCATGTTTTGAGAGAAGTGGTGCCAGATTAAATCAAATGAAGGAGGTGTTTTTAACACTCCTTGATAAATAGCCTTTAAAATGAGTACTGATGAAAGCTGTGCAGAGCACGTACAGTCCTTCAAATAAAATCCTCTGCACTCTGAGGCAGAAAGACAGAAAGAGACTTTAATACAGTTTAATATGTAAAAAGGTTAAGTTAATGTCACATTTTTCCCTTGCTGTTTGCCTTTCTTCTGTTCTCATTGGTCAATATGCAGGAACTATCTTGTATTAATGTAACCTTTTCTGTATTTCAGTGGATTAAAATATTTTTTTTTCTGTAGGCAGCATGTAGCTGATCTGATAGTTCCTTTTATTATAAAATCTTATGTGCAAATAACCTGGGAAAACTTAAAAAGGCCAGAATCTTGGTTATGTGACCAAAGGAGGAAAGAAAAACAAGTTTGCAAAAATTAGGTGCTCTGAAATTTACATCAGAAAGCGTGAGACCAAAGGTAAAATGAATAGTTGCAGGAGCAGCAGGTTAATTGTGTTCCATGCATTTGTGTCTTGTGGCTGACTGATGTATAACTGAGTTATACTGCCTTTGCAGCACAAGCCCAGCTCTGATTAGATAAGAAAAACAACAAGAAAGAGAAATGTTGCCAACACTCTTACCCTGAGAAAAGCTTCAATTAGACTTTACACTCATATCTGGGGAATTCATACGAAAGAGAAAACTTTGACTGAGGTGTGGTTCCCCATGTGTCTAATAAGGTAAAAATTCCTATTCTTACTTTTGCTGCAGTTAACATTTATAACCTCCCCTTCCTTCCCCTCGCCAATGTAGATTCTCTTATGTCTGATATGGGAGGAAACCATGCTGTATGCTTTCTCTCTGTCCAGGCATTCAAATGTGCTTGCTCTATCGTCTTTTCTGTTGTGGAATAGATTTTTAGATATTGTGGGGCTATTTCTGTCTTTTTTAAATGCAGAAGCTTTAAGAAGAGCTTAGATATACCCACATATTGAAGATGCACCAAGGTGAGGCCAGAGGTAATGGTAAGCATAGAAACAGGTCCAAAAAGAACCCAGTGCCTGTTATATGATCCTCATTACTCTCTCTTCAGCATCAAAAGTTGATTCCTGCAGTTTCATACCACACGTGGCATTTCTCTATACTTCTCTTCTGGATCCTTCCGAGTCTGTCCACGGTCTCCCAAGTGAAGATATTACTAAGGTGGGGGGTATATAATGTTCCCAGAATGAGACCTTTGCCTTTTTGTAACACAGCAGATTTGTGACTCACAGTTAGCTTGGATTCTGAGATTATCCCCAGCAGTATTGTCTAGACAGTTATCCCCCATTTTACATTGTGCATCTGATTTCCCTGCCCTAAACTAAGCACAGTGCACCTCAGTGAATTTTATCAGATTGACTGCTTTACTATGAAATTTTCATTTTGAAATCCAAGTCAGTTCCTCAAAGTCCTTTTAAATCCTCTATGAATAGTGACATCTTGGCATCAGCAACTTTTATTTTATTATTTACCAATAGGTCTCCAATTACTAATGAAACTATTGAGTCGAGCTGGTTTACTCCTAGAACCCTCAGAACCACACTTGTAATTTCACACATGTAATTAATATTCAGGTGCAAACCATTCAGAGCAGCCTTTGAGAGGGATTATTTTCAGTAACCACATTACAGTGATTCCACCTAGAGTCTATTTCCCCATCCCTTTTCTGTGAATTTCATACAAGGTGGTGTTGAAAGGTGAAAAGAAGATGCCTCGTACATTGTCCTTCCCCTTTTTCCACAAAGAAATAAAAATGAAAATCAGAAATAAGAAATGAAAATTAGACTGGTGTGACAAGATTTGCTTTCCACAATTTACATGTTGGTGGACTTTTTGATAACTTGTCACAGATTATTTCTGAGAATGAAAGTTAAAGGACCTTTTCTCTATTATTTAACTTTAAAAATAGGGAACACATTTTCCTTTCTCTAGTCTGCTACTAACTTTCTTGTCCTCCATGAATTCTTGGACATAATTACTAATAGTCTAGAAATTACTTTCTCTTAGTCATTGAGCATATACAAACATCAGCATGTTCAGCTGACTTGAATCTAAGTATGCTTTAAGCAGTTTTCTCTTTATTCTGATTTATACTCATTTCTCTTTGTTGAAGTTGATGTAAGTTTATGGTCCTTCCGAACACCTCAATGAAGACTGATACAAAGAAAAAACTGAATATTTCAGCCTTCTCCACATTCTCAGCAAGCAATGGACCTCTTTTTTCCTGTTCTGCATATTTCTGTTAATATATTTCTCTTTCTTACCTTTTCTACCTTCCTTGCAGACTGCTTGGATATCATTCTGACACATGTAATCTTCCCTCTGCATCTAGTGGGACACCAGCCACCTAACGGGTGTTGCAGCATCAAGGTTTGAGTGTCTAAATCTTTTATTGGGTGTGACCCTGTGGCATTAGCTCCTTTCTTGGAAAGTGGCACATTTGAATATCAGACCATTATTTTTAAGAGGCATTTCAGCAAGCTGCCTTCTGTGGAGATATAAAGCTTTTCAGATGAAACACCAGAATATTTTAAAAGATAAACTTCAGTGTAGCAACATTATCATTTTGCATGGCATTTAAGTCCTCTGTCATTTTACACTTTATGGATTTAATTTTTGTCAAGAAATTAACAGAAAAAACGATTGCCCAAATCTGGAGAGTTAGCCATCCCTAAAATAATACCTTCAGCTCCCATGCCAATCAGGTACAGTTTTTGCTTGACAGCCTGAGAGGACGCATGCATCCTAATCACCAATTTCTAAATGCACAAATAGCAGAGAAAATGTTTGAGAGCACAGCCCTTGAAATCCAATATTTTAATCTCACAAAGCCACAGGCTGCCTTCGGCTCTTTGGAATAAACTTTAATTTGAAGGTGTTGTTACAGGGGATGTGTGCACGGAGCTGCAATGAATGCAAGGCTGGCAGCTGTTTGGTGGCCAGTCATGCGAAATGAATGGATGGACCCCTTCCCGCTCCCAACAGGCAGGCCCTGCATCGCGGGACACCCCCCGAACTGGCATCAGCTCTGATTTGTAACCTTCCTGGCAGTCTTCAGCACAGACTCCAAAGCCGGAGTGATCGACCTCCGCACCCTCCAGACATTCCCACCAGCTTAAGGTTGAAGCGCGTTGGCAAGCCAGCCTGGGAAGCTTGCATGGCTGCTGCCTGAGCTGTATTTATTCTGAAGAAACGCGCTCTTTGCAGCTATGAATCTGCCAATTTTACACACGTTGATTTTGCATTGTGTTTCTTTCTTCCTACAGAACGTGGCCCTGGCTGAATTTCCATGCTCTTTGGGATAAATGCCTACCCAAACCCACTGGTTCTCCTCCTGACCCAATGGCATTTCATAAAAGAGAATGCTCCTCTATTATATTCTTACAATGTGCAGGCACAAAGTAAACACTGAATGCTTTCCCCCCTTAATGTTTTTAAATTTGAATATTAATGATTTAAATGTAATTATGAAAGTAGTTTGTGTGTATGGGAAATGTCTCTTAAAAAAATCTGTTTCAGTTCAAGTTAATTCAGACGCGCCATCCATGCGTAAGAACAACTGAGCTATAAAATTGGGCAGCATGTTTTCTGGCAATAATGAGAAGATAATATTCCTAAGGAATGTTTAAGTGACATCACTATTGATAGGTTAATTAGAAAGAAAATTGTAAAGCTTCTCCAAATCATTAGAATAAAGTGCCTCTAGTACTTGTGAGTTTATCCGTGGAGTCTTTGTTCTGGCTGTATTTTATAGTAATTATTACCTGTTTTGTTAAAAAAAGCCAAGCATACATACAAACAGGTTTTCAGAAGCAGGCTGAATCAGAAGGAAATACATACAGCTTTAATGTAGTAAAAAGGTTTTTCCTTACTCAAATGTACTTTTAAACTACTGATGATAGCCTTGTGCATGTTTGCCTCTGTCAGTGCATAAGGAACAGTCTCTAAGCAGTTGTATAGTTCCCGGTTGCACAAAATGAAATTAATTGTAATGCACATTTTCATTCTATGTCAAATGAGGAAATCTAATGATAAAAGCTGCCTCAAATGATTTGTGCAGAGGGCATTGCTATCTGTCATTTTATTAATGCATTTTATAATTAAACCTCAGGAAAGAGACTAATTACACTTAATTCCTTTTATATGGGCATTCTATTTTTATAACTGAAACATTTTTTGCATATTATTTGTTGCTGTTGTTATTGTTAATGAATCCAAGAGGCTGAGAGATTGTACTTGGAGACCAAATAGCAACTCCAGAATATTTATTTTGGTGAATTTCCAAGTACTGTCAAGCCCTAATATCGTTGCCTGGCATTAGGCACAGGCTGGATATCTGCTGTGCAAATTTCCTCGCAGCAGAGGATTTTTAATACTGCCTGGAAATCCCAGGTGGAAGGTGTAGCCTGAGCAAAGCTATGGGGTATTTCTAGTCCTGGACTCCCTCTAGTGCATTTTAGGTATGTGAGCTTGGGTGTCTCGGTAAGAGACATGGCATTTCTCTTTGGAGGAATCACACCAATGTGTCCCACGCCACTTTTGAAGCAACCACCCCTGAAGGTTTGGAGTCACAAGCTCTTTTTTTCTGTGGCTAACCAGCTGTGGCTTCTTACCCCTGGAAATGCCGGGCCCTTTGTCCCCGCAGAGAGCCGCTCTTGCCTCCCGCCCGAGGGGGGAGGGCACGCTGCGGGGAAGAGGGGGGCCATGGGCCATGGACAGAGCTGGTGCAGAGCAAGAAATGGCTTTCACACTACTCCTCAGCAGGTGCTCTAGCTTTTTCTTCTTTTCGCTTTTCACCTTTTCCTGAGAGGGGGAGAAACATTAGAAGTGCTATTACAGAAAGAGAGCTTGGAAAGTGGAAAATGTGCATGACCGAGTGTCTGCGGGAAATGGGGAGTGCATGTTTGCCTCTGGAAATGGAGTTTGCAGTGGTGGGTGGCTAACAAGACAGCAAAGTGGGCTTCTGGTACTACAGTATACTTGATGCCTTCTGCAGCATTGCTGCAAAATAATCCATG
>JANHGO010000069.1:17489252-17530945 GCA_024606505.1 Aquila spilogaster | reverse complement strand
AGGAAGAATTCTTCACTGTGAGGGTGGTGAGACACTGGAACAGGTTGCCCAGAGAAATTGTGAATGCCCCCTCCCTGGAAGCACTCAAGGCCAGGCTGGGTGGGGCTGTGAGCAACCTGGTCTAGAGGGAGGTGTCCCTGCCTATAGCAGGGGGACTGGAACTAGATGTTCTTGAAGGTCCCTTCCAGCCCAAACCATTCTATGATTCTATGATGATCCACAGAGTGGGTTTTGTACATGACAGCCTCACGTGAAGCCACACATCTTGACAATACACAGTGGTATCTGAGGACATTTTTTTCACAAAGTCAAACAAGAGAGAGGCAAAGAAAAGCCACTGTACTTGAGCCATCAAGTTGGAGGTGGACTCAGTGATCCTTATGGGTCCTTTCCAACTCTGGATATTCTATGATTCTATGAAATGACAGCCAGCCATGAGACACAGACCCCTTGTGTGCCAGACCTCACTGATTCTGGTCGTCTCAGCACAGCACGTACAAGGTGGGACCCAGATTTCTAAAGCAGGGAAAGGGGAAGTTTTTCATAAACTGTGATGTGAATGACTGGCGTCCCTAAAACTTCCAGCTTTCTGCGGGAGGTGCTAAGCAACTTAAAACTAAATGAAAAAAGACAAAAATTGATAGAAACTTGATAGAAAGTGAAGTCCTGCTGTGAAAGCAGGAAGGGAACCAAATAGGCTTTCTTTAAAATGTTTCTCATGGCTGAAATTTCAGTATTTCTATCCTTCGACACCAGCAGGGAAGCAGGCTGGGGGTGGACGTTGTGCCTTGCTGCTAGGATAGAGTCCACCCACAAGTCACCATTCAGGGGTTAATCATGCTTCAGCCCCCTCCACCTTTTAGCCCAGACTGCAGTTTTTTGATTATAAAATACATTACTTTCAAATACTTCTTATAATTACTTACATATTCTAATGTAGTTTTATGTAATGAAAGGAAATGCTAGGAGCAGTAAGCCAGAAGAAACAAGTTGCCAGCACTGCTGAGACTAAAACATCACAGGTTTTCCTATGGACCTTCTTCCACTGATATTTAGAAAAATTCTGATTGTTGCTGGAGAAAGCTGTAGCTTCCTGGGGCAGATCTGTCATTAGAATTAACCTGCCTCTTGCAGAGCCCATTGTTGGATGGAGAGGCTGTGATTTGTTGGTTTTATTTAAACCTGAATGTTGTTATTTTTGGTTGTTGTGAACAATTTTCCCTCATTTTGCCTTTAGGGACGTCTCTTCATCCCAACGCTCAGCCGTGCAATACAGATGTGTTTCTGATGGTATTCTTACAGGTAGGGACAAGGCCTGAAAAATATGAGTGCCTGTAATTAGACTACCACCGTGAACAAGCAGTAGCTCCTGAAGTCGATAACTTTGACAGATGCATAAACTGGGAATTAAGCAGACATTTTGAGAAAAAGTTTGGTCTGCTGCTTTAAACAAGTTGTATTTATTGCTGGTCTGAGAAGTGCTCAGTGCCAAAACGCTGGCTGTGAATGTTGTGTATCATGACGTGATGACGTGTATGAAACCTGGTGTTTCCTGCAGCAATCCCTGGGCACTAAGGGCACTACAGGATTGGGATTCGCAGCAGCACTTGCACAGTAATATGATTTCTCACTGTGGTCTTGATCCTTCTGAGAACGAGTCTGGCAAACTATTTCTTATGAAACATGATGCTGCTGTTCTTTGGGTTTGGATTTGCTGTGGCAATACACCTTCAGTGGAAGTCCAGTTCCTCTGGCTATCCTTTTCCTCAGCAGACACGTTCAGAGATTCTGTGTGATAAAATAACAATTTTCTAAGCTTCTTTTGGTGCACTCTGCTGTGAATCTGCTTCTGTTTCACAGCATTTATCGTATCTCTACTCCTTCACGTATCTTCTGATAGAAGAGGGTACACTAGCATAGGATTTCTGGCTACGAGAGACCTTCTCTCTCTGAAGTGCTCTGGGATCTCTGGAATTTGCAGAATTTTCAGCTGGGTTTGATGCAAATGGTGCTTTTAAAACACTCTTCATTCCTTTCCCTAGGTTCATGCAATGCCTCAGCTCAGCCGGAGTTTCCTGGGATGTACTTACAAGGTGGCACAAACAGACATGTCTCATTCAGATTCATACTCTCTCAGGAGTGCTCTTAGTTTCTTTGCTGAAAGCTTTCTGCTTTTCAGTATACATTTTTCTCTTTCACAGATCACTTTCTTATCAGTGTTGGCTTTTTCTTAACACTGCTTTCACTGACGCCAATTACATCAGCATTCCTACACTGATATTTCTTATACTTAATTTCATGCTGTCATATGTTGTGCTAACAGAACAATGCTCTGAAATTTAAAAAGAATTGATTACATGACTCTAAGAAAATACAAAGTTGAAGACTGAAAGACAATAATGTGGCATTTTGCCCAGTTGGTTTCAGCTGTTCAAGGCAATCTTCCTTCTTAATACCATGAGTCCAAAAGCCACTGCTCTTGGAAGGGGCTTGAAATGCAGCCTGTTTACAGCTGAGTTAGGAAGCCCTGACCTTTCGCTTGTCAGAGACTGAGAGAGAAGAGCCAGGAAAGCATCCTGATATGCTTCTTCTTTGTTTGTATTCCTCTCCAGTCTTCTGTGCCAAACCACTGCTGCAATTCAGTCAGTCCTACAGCCTTGCACTTTGATGCTCAGCCCAGTCTTATTTCCATCTGAGGGGCTGCAGAGCTGGACACTGATGGTGATAAGAGAGATTTCTGACACGTACTTGCTAAGGAACAATAAAAAGGGTGATTCCTTCAGTAAAAAACAAACAAACAAACAACTCCAATTAGTCTTATTACAGTTCAACAGAGCAGTTCTGGTGGGAAGAAGAAATAGCTATTGTGTTTGGACTACTTTGATGTCTTTAGGTCCACTTTGTCCTTGAGCTTACTTGTCACAATCTTTTCTTGTGCTCAGTTTTCCTTAATTCAGAAAATACATTATTTTCTGGGTGTTTCTGTCATCAGTACTCTGATAAACGCTCTTTGCAAAACGCTGTCTTATCCTTGAGATTCTGTCCTTCTGGAGAAGTGCCCTTTGGTGTTCATCGTTTCTATTTGTTATTTTGTTTATGACTTTCTAAAAAGATGCTGTTGATTTTTATGTGCACTTTCTGTTTATTCATATAACACTTTTTATTGCTTTGGAAATGACCTAGGGAGGACTGGAATATCAGATCTTTTCCAAAGAAGCTGCTTATTTTGTTTCCATTCCACCTGCAGACTGAACACTGTCCTAATATTTCTCTGCCTGTGTCATGTTCACATTAAGAACTGCAGACATGCAGACATTACTCTGCTCTGATGCTTTCTGTAGGTTATGTGTACATTACAAAGCAATTTTTCAACACTTTTACTGCTGTTTCCGTGCAGTAGGTAAACATGGATTTCAAGCACTGCTATTTAGTTCTCCCATGTGGAACAGTAAGCTGGGGATGCAGCTAGGAAAATGATTAACTCTCTCCTTAAACAGCAATTATTGGTAGCAACTTCTATAGAATCATATAATCATCTGGGTTGGAAAAGACCTTTAAGATCATCAAGTACAGCTGTCAACATGACTGAATGATTTCCATCACTAAACATGTGCTTTAGTGCCAGTTAGTGCCTTAGAGTATATATCACAATAATCTGCATTTTTACACAGCCTTTCCTCTAAGCCTTCCAAACAACTTTCTAAATGGTGAGCAATGCTTTAAACTTACATGTGAATTCATCTAATTTTTGTCCTGTTATTACTCCGAACTGTGCCCATATTTGTAGTGGTTTATCTGCATTTCCTGATGGTGTACTTTTGGGGAAAGGAAAGTTCATGCTCCCTTACATCTGTTGGGGGATTTGTTTTCCCAGAAGAACAATACTATATACACTGAACATTTTTTTCCCATTTATTTGTATTTTCTTATGGCTTTGTAGTAAGTTACAGATCAATAAGACTGTATGAACATTTTAGATCTCCCATAAGCCTAGGTTTAAGTGCCATCCAGAACTAGGAACTTAAAGGCAGATTTGGAAAGGCTTCAAAATGTAATCAAGTCTGGCAATGGATTCTTTGCTCTCAGCAGCATCCTGTGACCCCCATTAAATTAAATCATTTTCCAAGGAATCTGAGAATGGCTGAAACATGGCTCTGCTATTTGAGAAGGATTACTACTGCTAAGTCAGTAGTGGACTTTAAAGGACTTTAAAATGATGCACCTCTCACTCTCTACAGAAAAGTTTTGGAGGTGATCTGAACCTCTCTTGGAGGTCTTCCTGGAGGGGTTGGCTAAAATCGTTAATAATTATCTTCATACCAATTTATCATAATAACTGACAGTCATTTTGGCTTTGTTCCCACTCACAAAATATTCAACTGACCGATTTTATCACCAGGCGAGCAGGTTCTGACCCAGAAACTCTTGAAAGCTGGTAAAAATGCAACCGGTGCTATCCCAAGTGTTGCCTGAGCCATAGGATTGGCTCTCGTTCAGAGAGGAAAATAAAGCAATTACCACACAGACCGAGAGCTGGCAAAGTACTGGCTTTCAGTGGAACTGACTTTAATGTCTCCAACCGAGGTAATGAGTTTTTGTTGATAACAAAGGCTGACCTGAACCTACATTTAAACCTAAGAATCACTTTGCATTTTTATATGCTACTGCAATTACTGATTCTAATGGGAAATGATTCGGGAACTTCAAACAGAATATTAGAAAAAATTAAGGGACTTTCGGATGAACTAGCATAAGGATGTCAAGGAACTTTCATTTAAAAAACATTTTTCTATGATATTTAAGGCCCACCTGCACACGTCATAGAACTTATGTAAATATATGACATGGTCATGCTGTTCTTTAAGACCCAATTTCAATTAAAAAAAAAGTGCTTTTTGTCTTTGAATTACCTTTGGATAATTTATTTTTATTTCTTGTCATTTCAGTCATGAAGTAAGATTTCTGTAGTGTCTAAATGGCTCGCACTTCGGAATATTTGACAAAGTCTAAGAAACGAAATGTGAGAAGAATGAATCTTGCTTTCTCATCACAGTCAGCAGTCTTTTCTATTCAGACTTGGCTTCTACTTGATTGTCTGTGTATATTGTCAGAGATAATACAGAGGGTAGGGTTGTCAAAGTACATTCTTTTTAGAGCTTGGAGTTTAAATCTGAGCCTCTGAATGATGTGGCAACAAGACCGTCTGCTGTGATTCAAAATGCACAGAGAGGTACCAATAGAGGAAAGGACAGCTTACAGGCAAATCAGCAACTCCCAGCACACTCAGAGATATCCTCTAAAGAGTTCAAAGTGCTTCCTCCAATGCACATCTTCTAAGCCATTGCCTGTGTTGGGAGGGCAGCAGAGGACAGTGATGTACACACATCTATGCGTGGCCTTGAGCCAAGAAAGCACTTAAATGTGAGTAAGTCTATCTGTACTCAGGTAAGCACTTAAGTCTGTACTTAACACACCTTAACACATGACAACATATTAATCCACAATTGCTACTTAACACCAAAGCAATATAATTAACTTATATAGTTTCATGCACATAATAAAACGTAAAGATGAAAACCCACCATATTCAGGGACCTGGCCTGTTCCACGTTTCAACAACAGTCGTACTCTCCTGCCACCAGACTTGATTAGCTCTATTGCTCTGGCATGTGTCATGTCCCTTGTGCTTTCTCCATTGATTTCAATTATTTGATCCCCTACCTGTCAGGTAAGAAGAACATTGAGTCAGACAGAATTGCAGGAAAATGAGCGTTTCAGGAAGAGACATATTCAATGGATCACAGGTTACTTGAATGACAGACAGACACATCAAGGCAAATTTGCTCCTGTCTGTCTGAAGGATATCACTGGCAGATTAAATAACCTCCAAGATGGATTCTGAATGGGATGTATCAAATGCTGCTCATCTGCTGCTGAAATCAGAGTAACGTGTTTGTAACCTGTCTTGTGCCTTCTATATGAAAGAGGTTTTGTGATTTGCTTGATACATTGAGATCACTGGAAGCATGTTACCACGCTACAGTTCACCTTGCAGTGTTCTACCGGCCCGAGAACACCATTGCTGCATGGAATTGGCTGTTTTCACAGAGAAAAGAGTGTCGAAAGAGAGTACGAACACTGAGATCTGCCATTTGACTATCCAAATCTTGGCAGCAAGGTTTCACACCAAATTTAGTGTTGCAGACTAAAGAAGGAAAGGCAAGTTGCTGCAGCGGCCGCTACCCAGATCAAGCACATGTGCTGGATTCTCAGGAGTGTGACTGGCACCAGTTACCCACAGGTGGTTTTCGCTGGCGTGTCCACTCAGAGTGGCCATCCCCACAGCTCTGATTACAGATTTGTGTTGCTGCTCTCCTGGCTGCTTTGCAGTCATTCAGCCCTAGTAGTTTTCTGCCTCTATTTCTCTGGCTACAAAGTAAGGCACTGCTGTCTGTGTCTCCCACCCTGATCTCCCTCGCACCTGGCCTTGTTCTGGCTGTGCCCTTCGCTCAGTGAGAAGCCAGCTTTGGGTGCAGGAAACCTCCACGCTGAGCAGCAGAGTGCTTACTTTGCACAGTCAGCATGGCAGGCAGCACACGGAGCAGGCCGCAGCTCTATTGCAGGTTGGTGAAGCACCACGGCCACGCACTATTTCTGTGGGATGGTTCAGTGAGCAGCACGGCAAGGCGACAGCCCTGTATTAGCAGCACCGCAGCCTCCAGAGGTGAGGTTTTGCAGCTGCATTGCAGACACCTCCAGCGCTGTTAGAAGGAACACCTGGATGGAGATCCTGGTGTCCATAGAGGTGTGTGTCCAGGAACCAGGCTGCCAAGATCTGCGTGAGGGTCTCAGCTGTGTGTGCTCAGCAAACTCATTTATTTACGAGAGCACAGCCGCTCGGGGGGTCACACCTGCCTTGGTCTACATCTGTCCATTCCTCACAGTGGGGAGCTGTGCACACCCAACCCAGCACACTGAAATAACAATGCTGCATGCATCCGAGAGAGGGTTTTAAAGAGACTATACAGATCTCTGGATGATGAGCGCTTCCTTTTCCTGTTACAAGCTTCCGTTGACAAAACCAGCTCTTTGCTGGCCTTGGACATTGGAATGCTTTCTGTTTTGTATGCTTTCTTTGCTGCTATTGTATTTCTGTCAACCGAAAGTGTAATCCTCCAGAGGCTTTCTTTCCTTCCTGAGTCTGCAATACTGTATTTACCAACTAAACTTGCATAATATGAAATGTCAACAAGACTGCTAGCATCAAAGAAAACTGGAAGGGATGTCAAGAAGTTGTCTAGTCCCTGCTTCTGTTCAGAGACAGAAAGAATGCTACTAGAAGCACTATGCCAGTGTTTCTCAATAGGAATTCATACCTCGTCAATAGGAGTTGCAGTCTATTTTAAGAATTCTTCCAGCATACTGCATGCAATGTCCTCCAGTACTTTATTTAACTAAAAAGCCATTGATCCAAATAAAACCTCTGAGCCTTGCTATTATGTTTGGTATTTGCTGCAGACTGAGCAGTGGAAGAAAAAATTCAGGATTATTTGATGCCAAAAGGCCATATTTTTTTTGCATTGTGAATTTTTTCCTTAGAGGATTTTCCCATTTAGGAGGAATGGATGTGGCATGCAGTATGGATTTTTGGATACTTCTGATGACATCTAGCACAGTGACACATAGCAGAGGTGCTCCTGGGATCATGCAATGGCTGGCCATGAAGGTCTGCCTGTGTCACCCTGACTTTTGAAGGGCCAATTGGATGTAGCTGCTGCACACGCTCTGAGCAAGACCAGAAAATCCCGCTTACCATGTACAAAGACTAAACATAGACTTATAGCACTCCCTCCATAAGGAAGATAGTAAGGCCAAATGCAGACAAAATTCCGCCAGTTTGAGAGAGCCTGCTTCTAAATGCCATGAAACAATTAAATCCTCATAGAAATCCTGTGAAAGTCAAGCTGTATTTTCCAAAGGTTTGAAGACAGCTCTTTTTTGTGCCGTGCTGCCTGGATATACTGTGTTCTGCAGAAGGTATTTAGAACGATCTCGTTACTGTGTTTGGAGAAAAGAAGTGCCAGATTAGATCAAATGAAGGAGGTGTTAATAACACTCCTTGATAAATATCCTTTAAAATGAGTAACGATGAATGTTGCTCAGTGCACACACAGTCCTTCAAATAAAATTCCCTGCACCGCAGAGCAGAGAGACAGAAAGAGATTTTAATACAGTTTAATATGTAAAAAGGTTAAGTTAATGCCACATTTTCCCTTGCTGTTTGCCTTTCTTCTGTTCTCACTGGTCAATGTACAGGAGCTACTTTGTATTAGAGTAACCTTTTCTGTATTTCAGCAGGTTAATTTGTTCTCTCTGTAGGCAGCGAGTAGCTGATTTGGTAGTTCCTCTTAATATAAAATCCTCTGTGCAAACAAACTTGGAAAGCTTAAAAAAAAGTAAAAAAAAAGCCCAGCATCTCGGTTATGGACTGAAGGACAGGAAAGAAACAGGTTCACAAAAATTGGGTACTCTGAAATTTCCATTACAAGGATTGAGACCAGAAGAAAAATAAATTGTGGCAGGAGCAGAGGGTTAATTGTTTTCCCTGCATTTGTATCTTGTGGTTGACTGATGTGTAACTGAATTACGGCACCTGTGCAGCACAGGCCCAGCTCTGATTAGATAAGAAAAACAACACAGAAGAGAAACACTATGAACAGCCTTGCCCTGGGAAGAGCTTCAATTAGACTTCCTCATATCTGGGGAATTCAGGCAAAAGAGAAAACCTTGACTGAGAATTGGTTTCCTGTGTGTCTAATAAAATACAAAATTCTATTCTTTTTTCTGAAGTTAACATTTATAACCTCTCCTTTCCTCCCATGGCCTGTATGGATTCTCTGAAGTTTGATACGAGGCCTTCACACCATGCGCTTTCCCTCAGTCCAGGCACTCAGAAGTGCTCTCTTCTCTGCTCAGAAAGCAAAAAGCTTGTCATAAAACAAACGTTTCTCTCGTGACCCTTGACAGATGCTGCCGGTGTAGATCATTCGTTTGGGAGAGAGAAAGACCTGAAATTTTGTTCTGGGGCTATTTCTGCCTTTTTAAAATCCAGTGATTATTGAAGAGGAGCTTGGATATACCAAGGTGAGGCCAGAGGTAAGGCTAAGATGATGGTAAACAGGTCTAGAAAGTTCATCTTACAGTGTATCCTCACTGCTCTCCTTTCAGGATCAAAAGCTGATTCCCACAGTTTTATCCCCATGCCACACAAGATCTTTTCTAGGTAATTCCCCTTTGGGTACTTCCAAGTTCATACACAGTCTCCAAACTGGAGATACTACTAAGCTGGGGGGTAGGTGGAACTGATCAAAATGATAAAATTCTTCCCATGTGGGAGAAGTACTCTGGTTAATAATGCTTCCATAATGAGATTTTTGCTTTTTTGTAGCACATCAGATTTGTGACTCATGGTTCGCTTGGATTCCAAATTTATCCCCTACAGTCTTCTTCCCTATTTTAAATTGTGCATCTGATTTCCCTGCCCTAAAAGAAGCACAGTGCGTTTCAGTGAATTTTATCATATTGACTACTTCAGTACAAAAAGTTCATTCTGAAATCTAACTCAAAGTCTTTGTAAGCTCTCTTTGAACAATGACCTCTTGGCATCAGTGAATGTTGCTACTTAGCAATAAGTCTCCAGTGATTAATGAATTTGTTGAATTGAGCCGATTTCATCACAGACCCCTCAGAAGCACACTTATGATTTTACACTCTTAATCTGAGTTCAGGAGCAAACCACTCAGAGTATCCTTTGAGAGTGATTATTTTCAGTAACTACATGACAGTGACTCCACCTGGATGTTATTTCTCCATCCCATTTCTATGAATTTCCTATAAGGGAGTGTTGAAAGGTAAAAAGAAGATGCCTTATACCTACTCCTTCCCATTTTTGCACAAAGACATAAAAATAAGAAATGAAAATCAGACTGATCTGACAAGGTTTATTTTTTGCAATTTTTGTTCATATTCTTTTTCAACTTTTTGATAACTCGTCACAGGTTATTTCTGAAAATGTGAGTTAAAGGAACTTCTGCAACTTTTGCTATTCTATTTTAGAAGTAGAGGATACAGTTTCCTTTCTTAAGTCTGTCACTAACTTCCTTGTCCTCCAAGAGTTCTTGGAGAACCAATCACCAGTAGTGTAGAAATTACTTTAAGTCATTGAGCATACACAAACATCAGCAAGTTCAGCTGACTTTAATCTCAAAATTCTTTAAGCATTTTTCTCCTTATTCTTATCTACGCTCATTTGTTTTTGTTGAAATGTGTACTGTAGAAAAGATGGTCTTTCTGAACATTCTGATGAAGACTGATAGAAAGAAAACACGGAATACTTCAGGCTTTTACACATTCTCAGTGAGTGATGGATCGATCTGTACTTTCCTTCTCTTCATATTTATTTTAATGTATTTCTGTTACTTTGTTACCTTTTATACTTTCCCTGCAGACTGCTTGGATATCCTTCTGACTCGCTTAAACTTCTTTCTGCATCTAATAGGACAGCAGCCACCTAACAGGTGTTGTAGCATCACGCTTTGAGTATCTGAATCTTTTATTGGGTATGACCCTATGACATTACCCCCTTTCATTGAATGTGACACATTTGAATATCAGACCATTATTTTTAAGAGGAATTTCAGCACGATGCCTTTTGTAGAGATATAAAGCTTTTTACATGAGACACCCAAATGTTCTATAAGATAAGCTTCAATGTAACAGCATTACCATTTCGCAAGGTGCTTAGTTTCTCCGTCATTTTGCACTTATGGATTTCATTTTTCTTAAGAAATGAACAACAACAACAACATTTCCCCAAGTCTGTAGAGTTAAACATCAGTAAAGTCACACCTCTGGCTCCCACACAATTCAGGTGCAATTTTTGCATGACTGCCTGAGAGGATGCATGCATCCTAATCACCACACTTCAAATCCACAAACAGCACCGGAAAAGTTTGAGAGCGCTGCCCCCAAGGCCCAATATTTTAATCTCACAAAGCCTTAGATTGTCTTTGACTCATTAGAATAAATGCTAACTTGAAGATGTCATTACACAGAGTCAGTGTGCAGAGCTACAATGAACACAACTCTTTGCTAGGCTGTCAGCGGTTGGGAGGCCAGTCATGAAAACCAGTCAGTGGAACCCTTCCTGTTCTCAATAGCAGGCCTTGCATCACGGCACCCCCCAGAAATGGCAGCAGCTCTGATTTGTAACCTTCCCGGCAGTCTTTAGCAGGGACAACAAAGCCTGAACAATCAGACGTACCCACCAGCCAAAGGCTGAAGCGCATTGGCAAGTTGGCTTGGGAAGCTTGCATAACTGCTGCCATCTGTATTTATTCTCAAGAAACATGCTCGTTCCAGCTATGAATCTGGCAACTTTTACACAAATTAATTTCCCATTGTGTTTCTTTCTTCCTATCAAATGTGGCCCTGGCAGAATATTCATTTCCTTTGGTATAAATGCTTACCCAAATTCATCAGTGCTTCTCTTGATCTGATGGCATTTGATGAAGACAATGCTCCTCTCTTATATTCTTACTGTGTCCAAACACTGAAAGCTTCCCTCTGCTTAACGCTTTTAAAGTTGAGTATTAATGACTTAAATGTAAATATGAAAGTAGTTTGTGTGGGGGGGAAATGTCTCTTAACAAAATCTGCTTCAGTTCAAGTTAATTCAGACTATTCATCCATGCATAAGAACAACTGAGGTATAAAATTGGGCACCATGTTTTCTGGCAATAATGAGAAGATAATATTCCTAAGGAGTATTTAAGCGACATCACTATTGATAGGTTAATTAGAAAGAAAATTGTAAAGCTTCTCCAAATCATTAGAATAAAGAGTCACCAATACATGTGAGCTTTGCTGCAGAATATTTGCTCCGACCATATTTTATAATTATTATTAGCTGTGTTGCTAAAAAAAAAGCCAATCAGCATATACAAACAGAATCTCAGAAGCAGGCAAAATCGAAATGAAATATATATAGTTTTACTGTAATTAAGAAGCTTTTCCTTGTTCAACTGTGTTTCTAAACTGCTTGTGACAGCCCTGTGTACATTTGCTTATCCTAGCATATCTCTAAGCAGGTGTATAGTTCCCTGTTGCACAAAATGAAATTAATTGTGGATGCACATTTTCATACTATGTTAAAAGAGGAAATCTAATGAAAAAGCAGCCTCAAATGATTTGTGCAGAGGGCATTGCTATCTGCCATTTTATTAATGCATTTTCTAATTAAACCTCAGGAAAGAGACTAATTACACTTAATTCCTTTTTATACGGGCATTCCATTTTTATAACTGAACCTTGGATTTTGCATATTATTTGTTGCTGTTGTTATTGTTGATGAGTCCAAAAGGCCGAGAGATTGTCTGTTCTTGGAAAATGAACAAAATAGCAACTCTAGAATATGTATCTTGGTGAATTTCCAAGTGATGTTGAGCCCTAATGTCACTGCCTGGATTTAGGCACAGGCTGGATATCTGCTCTGCAAATTTCCTCACTGCAGAGAATTTGTAATGCCTGGAAATCCCATGATGTATTTCTAGTTTTGGACTTCCTCAAGTGTATAGTTGATATAAGAGCTTGGACTTCTCGGTAAGAGAAATATATTTCTCTCTGGAGGAATTATAACTATGTGTTCCATGCCTCATTTGAAGCAAACTCCAATGAGGGTATCAAGTCACAGTTTCTTCTGTTTGGTGGTCAAACAACTGTTTGAGTGGGGAAGACACCTTTTCACCTTTTTCTGAGAGAGGGAAAAACATGAGAGGTGCTGTTACAGAAAGAGAGCTTGGAAACTGGAAAATGTGCATGACTACATGTCTGTGTACAATGAGGAGTGTGCAAGAGAAAATGAGGTTTGCAGTGGTTGGTGGCTAACAGGACAGCAAAGGGGACTTACAGTACTATGCTAAACTTGATGCCTTCTGCAGCACTGCTGCAAAATAACTCGTGCATGTGAATTAAAGATGTCAAAAAGGAAAATTCATTACCTTACTGGAGAAAAGTGTGTAACATTACACTTTTAAACAGAGCTAGAATGACTCAGTGTAGAATAATGTAATGTTAATAGCTATTTCACCACTGCAATCATGGATGGGAACCAGTAGAGACTGTTAAAAGGGAAGAAAAAAAATTTTGCTGTCTCTCTGATGGACTCAGTCTCATTACACAAATGCAAAGAAAACTCAAGATTTGGCAAGCAGATTTTAAAGATCCTATGCAGAATCCTACGCATAAGTGTTCATGGAGAATGCTTCACCTAAAGTTGCATTCAAACAGGAAAACAAAAAAAAAACCCATGAACTCTAACAAGTTAAATGACAAAAAAGATTTTGAGAAGGACAGTGCTAAAACACAGAGCTAAGAATATACTTTCAAATGTTCCAGACGTGCAGAGTTGACCTGGGAACCAAAGTCTCAAAAGCTAGTTTGGATGCAAGATAGCAAAGACCACTGGAAAAAAAAATAACAATAAATATATATATATATATATTTGCATTGGTGGTCGCTGAAGAGGAGAGCAGCCAAACTTATGCAAAGGGCCAGCTCAACAGAGGGGAGCCTGAGAATGATTCCAACAGCAGTGCCTGTGGGAAAGACTGCAGAACAAGTTGATAAGGAAAATAGGAAGAAATCAACAGATGTAGATGGTGCTCATCCACAACTCTGAATTTGGGTATGAAACTGCTGAACTATGGGATGTAATCTGCTGTCTAGATCAGTAAATGGCTTAGTAGCAGAAGAATGGGAAGTGGCAGGCGTGACACCTGTCCTTAGGGAGAGTGCTGGAAAGTAACCAAGTGAGTCTCCTGTTCATTTCAGCAGACGGACAGAAGCAATAAGGAGGGTGAGGGTTAGCTGGCACATGAATAATTATGATATACTGGAGAAGGATCAGTGTACCTTTTGTAGAGGGAAGCCATTCCTCATGGAACTATTGCTGGTCACTGAAGCTGACAATGACTATGTAGATAAATGTGATCTGGTTAGTATACTGACATTTTCAGAAAGCTTTTAATAGGAAGAGCCTTCAGTAAAGGCTCTGCTGTGGAAGGAGAAAGAATAGGGTCTGTTAGGTAAGAGATTAAATTCAAGGGGAAAAAAGCTGGAAATAAGTGTCAATTTTCACAATCAAAAGACTTTACCATAGTGATTATTCTGTTCAGCATATTTGCAAATGGCATGGTGAAAAGGCTGAAGATTGAATGATGAGATTTGCAGGCAACACAATACCATGCAGGACTGTCAAATCTAAATTTAATGTTAAAAGCTGTGGAAAGATAGCACAATACCGTGTGTTAAAGCAGGAGGCAAAATTGAGTAGTGCTAAGTGCAGTACACATGGAAAATTACACACACAGTCACTCTAAATTAACCATGACCCTTGAAGAGGCAGATCTTACAGTCCTGGTGACTAGTTCTCTGAAATCTCAGCCCAGTCAAAAAAGCAATCAGAATGTTAACCATTAGGGAAAGAATAGAGATTAAAGGAGAAACAGATATTTTATTTAGGAGCAACAGTATCTTGAAAACTGCAGGTTGTTCTGGTGCTTTCACCTCCAAAAGAATGTGAGAGACCCAGAAATGGCTCAGAGAAGGCCAGTGAGGATGGTCAGTGGTAAAGAAGAGCTTCTTCATGAGGCAAGATGAAACAGACTGCTAAACTCAGGCAGAAAAAAGACGTGTATGACACTGGCCAGAGAATAAGGGACATGGAGATGAGGAAGAAATCATAATATTATTTTTATAGCTGTAATTTAAAAAAAAAGATTTTTTTTTGGAACAATACAAACACTGATCTTTGGAAGCTCTTGATACAGTGTATCAGTAATGTCAAAAGCACAACCACATTCAAACAAATGGATATAACTAATTCTAGATAATAAAAATGAAAATTTCAGCATAACAAATCTGTGCAATGCTGACTGCCAGGGGCTTGGCTGTTATACCTGGTGAGAAATCATTTGATACTTATTCTACAATCCTTTGCTAGGTAAGCATCATCTACTCATTGTTTTTGGAGTGACGATACTAGGCTGGGTGTGATGCAGGAATGGGTCTAATATTTATATTGTTTCACCTTCATATATGATCTCTTCGAGTTCTGGCGTGTGGCAGTTTGGAAAACACAGAAGAGAGATTGCCTTTGTCATGCCTGTGGCTGGGCAAAATGTTTCAGGTGTCAGAGTGAAACAATTTGGTGCGTCCTCCATTTATTTCTAACACTCTGGACACTAGACTTTTGAACTTAGAGCTGCTTCATTTTTACACCTCGAAAGCTTTATAAAGCTTTTATAAAACACAGAACTAAATATGGTGTCTGCCTTCCAACTAAGTATTTTATTCATAAAAATTCATACTAAGCCATTTTCAGCAAGATTATTTACTTGTTCCTTTTTCATAGCTGATTTAAAGGACTTTGCTATTAGACATAGAGTTATAAAGATGCTTTGACTGTGTCCAACAGAGTACATTCTCTTAAAGAGAATGATTAAAGAGCACATACTCTTAAAGAGAATGATTTTAATGACATGTATGATAGGAACGTTCTTTCTCCTTATCTTTCTGCAAACAAATTTTAAAATACAACATTCAGCTTTTTTGAGAAATGCTGAATAATAGCTCACATACAGTTAATCCAGCCCTGATTTATTAAGCTTTTGCTCTGTCGAAATATATTCAGCATCCCGGAGGACATTATTTTGCATTTCTTTGTTGCAGACACAAGAATGTTGATCAGCTTTATGCCTACATGTCAATATATTCCTTGAGTTCCACCGCTTACATTAACTCAGTATACAGCCCCGCTCACCACAGTCTGACTTACAGCTCATGTGCTCAAGTATTCCAGTTGAATTCCCAGAGTTCAGATCAATCACACCCATTCTTGCTACAAGCGAGGATGGACAGTGATTTATGTAGTAGGGAACTGGCACATGAATGAGATTACCCCAAGGGGATGTGCAGTTCAGTGGGAAAACATAGCTGAACATCTTACTGTGCTGTTCAGATAGATCACAAATCACAGAAGAAGTGGATGGGACAAAGAATATCTTTGTCTTTATGTTCCACTGTAATGACAGTGTTGACATTCACTGAATGCTTACTATGAAGGTAAGATTTATATTACAGCATAAAGTAAGACAGGTATGCCACAGGATTTAAGGGTAAGTGCTAGTTACACAGGAAAGATTGGCTACTTAAGTGACGTGAATCACACTGGAGGCATTTGTCTTTTAGATACGTGCACAAGACCCTAGTCAAACAAGCTGAAGAAGCACTGTATGCTCCAGGGACATTCTTCTGTCCCTTAGGTGTGTGCGTAACACCCATTTTTAAATATCTAAGTATCTAAATATTAGTGACTTTTCAAAGTAATTTCTAACAGCCTTCTCAAGCCCTCACTCCTGTTGAGTGATCTGCAGCTGACTTCCTACTGTGACTACGATATGTCTATATATGTATAGTGACTGCTCAATGCACCCAAAGAAGACTTTTCAGGCTGTTCAGACCTACCACTGCTCCTTCCACCTTTATGCTTGCTGTAACCAGCAAGAAGTCTTCCAACAGCCTTAACCGCTTATCTGTATTATTCTAAACATAGACTTCAATGTCTTTTAAGAACTGGAGTTTTGCTGAAGTCACTCAGCACTATATCTCAAAGACTTCTGTATTCTTTCTGATCCTGAATAGGACTACAGACTTTGCTGTGGCAAAAATTAAGCGTTACATTGGCCAATCCTTGGTTTATTTTTTTTTGTTACTAAATGTTTGCCTTCTTCCCATTTCTTTGCTGTAGATTTCTCGACTGGATAAAGAGATGTCACTATCATCTATTATTTCTACTATGTGAAAACCCCTTGTATTTTTAAAACTTTTTGCTCTAATCATTGTCAAGCTGAACTGAGCTACTTCTTGCTCACCATACTTATGGACTGCAACCTCTGCAATTCCACTGGAGAATGTAGCAAATAGCCCCCCAGTGTGGGGCTAATGGAGCAGCCTAAACAGACGCTATGTTTGCCTTCAGTGAAAAATCTTGGTGATAGTTCACACCAGCAAGGAGCCAGTGCGAACTGTGGGGTCTGCACAGCAACATCCTCTTACAGATTTCCCCTTATTGTAAAGAAATTGTTCATTCTTCCTTTTGTGCTTTTAGTGTACAGTCTGTGGTATTATTTCACATTTACCTCTTCCCTTCGGAGTGCAGCTACAAAAAGCTGAGATAATCCTACAGAAACTTTTTCTGAAGGGACTGAAGAAGCAAAGCAAAATGTGTGGAGTGTAGAATCACAAGGATTAAGAGGCAGCACCTGTGTCTGAAGCTCCAGGTACTGCATGTGATTGCTAGAGAGTTATTTCTGGTACAACGTTTGGCAGTGGATCAGGAATCTCACAAAACAGTACACGTGGCAGCCCTTCCATTTCAGTTGGATTTTGTCTTTGAGATGTCAGACACCAGCTACTGAAGATACTCTTAATATAAAATGATGATACATTGCATTATGACATGCATCTATGAAAGCTCTGTTAAATTTAAGCCTCAGAGACGAAAAGATAACTACGCTGGTGGAAACAGATGATTTTCATCTTTTAAAAACCTATAAATCAAGGTCTGCTATAAAGCAACTAGAAGAACACCAAGCAAGAAGCAAAAAGAAAGCCCAAATGAGAAAATCCTATGATGAACATGGAAGAAAAAGACTTCTGCTTTGCTTGGTATATAAAAGCCTTCC
This sequence comes from Aquila spilogaster, assembly GCA_024606505.1. Classification (NCBI taxonomy): domain Eukaryota; kingdom Metazoa; phylum Chordata; class Aves; order Accipitriformes; family Accipitridae; genus Aquila; species Aquila spilogaster. The sequence continues at coordinate 17,513,141 of JANHGO010000069.1, read as the reverse complement.
CAAACACTGCTGGGATATAATTACCTGAAGCTGCACTAAATTTTGCCTACATTTCAGTTCTCCCTTTTTATATAGTGAAGTCAGAATACCTCAAGTTTCTTTCTGAGTGTGTGACTTGAGACATATGGGAGTGTCCAGCTCTGAGGAGATGGTTTACACTCCCTTGTTAAACTCCACTGTTGTACAGAGTTTATGGAGTCCAGCTAGACATCTGACAACATATTGTGTATTGTCTCGAGAAGCCTAAAGAGCAGGTCTTGATCCTAGTTAATTTCTTCTACGGGATGCAGCTATCAATAGCTAGTTTTTACTTGACATCCTACTGTTTTGAAGCCTGACATCTAGGCTTTCTTAAGTGGGCTTAAGCTTATATCTCCCATGGCTTAAGAGAGGGCTTTAAGGTATGATTTTCATAGGTGCTCTGTCCCTCTTGTTGTAAGCAGCAATGCAAAGGCTATGTCATCAGAAAGAAAAAGTAGAAGCAATTGCTTGACCTTTTATTTGAAACATTTGCAAAGAGGAAAATGACAATTTTGAATAATGCTGAATGTTTGTACGTGGGTTTTGACAGTAATTTCAAATGAAATGCTTATGCCATCCATGATCTGGAACCTCAGTTATGTTTCCTTCTAAATAAGAGGCAGGCTCCCTCTTGGCTGCTTGCCTTTTTTGGCCATTGGCTCTTGAATATTGTATTCTTTTTTTCTAGGAATAATTCTTGATGTAGGTGGATGAAATTTTTTGATTAATGTGGTGTGAACTCTGTTATCATGGGGAAGGATGAAATACACAGATTACTAGTTTGCAGAATGCCATGAACCTGTCCACAGCACCTGCTGGTTACTACTGTAGGGTGAGTCTCACTGTGCTGCTCACTTGGCAAGCTAGAACAGACTGAAACCTCACAAATTCTTATGCAACAACAGCATGCAAGCTCACAATAAACACTGTAGGAATATCTTGTCCCTTGTTTCTATTTCTAGATCCAAGTCTGTACAAAAGAAACAGAGGAGCACTGACAGCGGAAAAGCAACAAAACAAAGAGTCAAAGAAAGAATGCAAAGCATGAGAGATATAAAATTCTGCAGTGCCTGTGTTTCAGAAGCCTGTTTTACAAATATATTAAAAAATGAGAAAAACTGTGTGAGGATATATGAGAAAGTAAGAGATAGGGCTAACTGGTGTATGTAGACTGAGAAAAATGAGTTGACAAGGCAATGAAGCTAGAGCTGCCAGAGATGGGAAGTATGACTTCTACGGAAGAAGTGAAAAAAAGGATGTAACTCATGAAGAGACAAAATGACACAGACGTACATTGTGTATTAAAAAGCAAATTTTGTCCTCATTCTTTATGAATTTCACATTCAGTAAGCTTAATTGTGCAATATATTCTGTATCCTTGCAGTCCTCAGCCACAGGCTCTTTGAAGCCGGTTGCAATGAGCATGCTGGCTGCAGCAGATACCATTCACAGCAATAAGAGATCTGCTGATCATATCTTATACATCTTGGAAACATTATGAATATTCTTAACAACTCTCCTGAGAGCAGTTGACAGTTTTCCTCCCATTTTCAAGAAAAGGAGAAAGGAAGACCCAGGGAACTTCAGAACAGTGAGCCTCACATCCATGCCTAGGAAGATTAGGGAGCGGATCCTCCTGGAAGATATGTCAAGGCACATGTGAGGCTAGGAGGTGATCCGAGACAGCCAGAATGGCTTTACCAAGGGCAGATAATGCCTGACCTGTCTGGTGGCCTTCTACAATGGGGTGATGGCACCAGTGGACAAAAGAGGGGCAACTGATGATGTCTACCTGAATATGTGCAAGGCCTTTGATATGGTCCCCACCACAGCCTTATCTGTAAAGTGGAGAGATATGTATTTGAAGACTGGACTATTTGGTGGATAAAGAGTTGGTTGGATGGCCACAGCCAGAGGGTCACTGTCAATGGTGACAGTGTCCAGGTGGAGGCCAGTCATGAGTGGTGTCCCCAAGGGCTCTGTCTTGGGATTGGTGCTCTTCAACTTCTTTATCTATGACATAGACAGAAGGATCGAGAGCACCCTCAGCAAGTTTGTGGACATCAAGATGATTAGTGCAGTTGTTACAATAGAGGGAAGAGATGCCATCCAGAGTGACCTGGACAGGCTTGAAAAGTGGGACAAATGAGGTTTAACAAGACCAAGTGAAACATGTTGCACTTAGACTGGGGGCACTCCTGGATATTAGTACAGACTGGGAGAAGAACTCATGAGAGCAGCCCTGCAGACAAGGACTTAGGGGTCCAGATGGATGAAAACCTGGATGTGAGCCAGCAGTGTGAGCTTGCAGCTCAGAAGGCCAACTGTATCCTGGGCTGCATCAAAAGAGGGGTGGCCAGCAGCGAGAGGGAGGTGATTGTCCCCCCTCTGCTCTGTCCTCGTGAGGCTCCATCTGGAGTATTGCATTCAGGTCTGGGGTGCTCGGCACCAGAAGAGTGCAGAGCTGTTGGAATGGGTTCAGAGAAGGGCCACAAATATGGTCAGAGGGCTGGAGGACCTCTCTTAGGTAAAAAGGTGGAGGGAGCTGGGCTTGTTCAGCTTGGAGAAGAGAAGGCTCCGGGAAACCTTATTGTGCCCTTCCAGTACTTAAAGGGGAGCTTATAAGCAGCAGGGAGACAGACTTTTTACATGGTCTGGTAGTGATAAGACAAGGAGGAATGCTTGATAATTGTTCTCAGTATGAGATGAAGAAAAACATGAGCTATCATGAGACTCATTTAAATAGACCTGTAAAATTGTTGCCAGTAGAGTCTGAATTTCCAAAGGCTACAAGGACTGTGCTCTACATTGTCAGTGTTATATTCCTCAAATCTGATGACTGATTCAATTTACTGCTGTTGTTACTTACAGCATATGCCATATTATTGCTCCGCTCTGGGGCTAGAACTCAGAGGTCTCAGAGAATCTATCTGACATTTTAAGTTCTTGATAATCCTTTTTTCTTTTATATCATTTTCCTTATATCTAATGAAAGTTTTCTTCAATACTTCTAAGTATCTTGTTGTTTATGAAAATTCATTTGTTTTACTGGAAGTATTTAGAGCCACATTTTTCAAGTTCTGTGAACTGTTGCTGTAGTAGGTTTCAGAATTACCAATTTTAGCTTGATTTCTGCTCCACTGATAGAATTAAGAGGAATCTGTACTAGCTGAACATTTTACAGAGGTCTTTTGTGAAGAATCCTCATATCTCTTGTTCACGAATTGCAGTAAAATCCTGACAATATTAATCATGGTTTTTGACTTGACACATGGATTTATACGAAGTTATATAATTATAGCTTTGACTATCCAACACTGGTTGAGAATAGTTTATCAGCCATGCAGGCAGAGAATGTGTGTGCCATAGACTTCTGTGTCCTTTGATAGATGTTTCCTTCCCATGTCTTGTGACAGATGAATCCAAGTTAAATGAGGATTTATGCTTCTGCTTTCTATAGAAAGAGAGTCTATGAGCCCAAACAAAAGACTCAGTGCATGTAAAAGTACCAGGATCAAGAGTAGGGCAGTAAGACTGTGAAAGTTTTAAAATTGTTTTTTAAGGCAGTAACTTGTCAAACCTTAAAATGTACTGCAGTATATATATAGGTTGTCAGAAAGTGGTCCTTGGGTGGAAAAGCAATATGCAGCTGAGACTGATGAACTCTATATGACATCAAATCAGTAGTCTTCCACCTTTCAGGTTCCCAGAACAAATCAGCAGAAAATTGAAGAAGAAGGTTCAATTGGTCATGAAGAGCAATTAAAGACAATTTTAGATCTCACTAAAATGGAGAGTTCCTCTGTGGATTTGTTTCCAATAAAAACACTAACTGCCTGGCATGCCATTCCCAGGGGAAAACAAGATCAGGACTTCTATCTGGAAATGTAAAAGGGGTAACAAGCTTTATGAAACCTTCTACCCCTTCCATCATTCTTTTCAGAGACAGACAGTTCTGGCAGGGCCAGTGGAATCCCATCACTTACAGTACTTGCTGTCCTCAGTCTATGAATTTGTTCTCTCATCTGCACCCAAGCTTCACTGGAATTCATATGATCCTGAAGATCAAACTAGAAGGGTGCTTCAATTTTTATTTCACTTTCTTCCTATCATCTGCCTTCCAGTATTTAAAGGGAGCTCATAAACATGAGGAAAATGAGGATAAGTTACAGGACTTTTCCTAATGAAGAAAGCTGTATACTTGCATTAAGCATATAATACATATTTAGCATATATACATATACACACGTATATATATACATATTTTTGCTACTCACATGGTGAATAACTTTGTTCTATGGTACCAGTTTATTCAAATGATGCACAGATTTTAATATATTAGATTATTTTTTGCTGGTACACATTATTACTTGAAATGAATCTCTCTAAAAGCATTGTACATCAAGTTCTGTTGTCTTAGCAATATTTTTTCCGAATATGTGATTCCAGAGTTTATTAAATGCACAACTTTTTCCATATCTTGAATCACATTGTCTGATAATGTACATCTCACTTATGGCCTTTTGTTAAGGGCAATCAAATGTCATGGTACTATATATTGCAGGAAAGAATGAAAACACCAAAAATATTCTTGAGCTAAAGTTCTAGCTGCAACATTAATGCACCTATATTTCACACAACAAACATTGTGGAAATAGTTCTCAGCTTCCTGTTGCCCATCTGGCTTCTATCTTGCAGAGACTGATTATGCCATTTCTCCCCCATGCAAGCTCCCGCTGTCAGGGGTTTCAACTCCATGCTACAACTGAGGACTAAACTAATTCTAAAGCAAAGTGGCAGATTAAGAGTATACTAAAAAGTCACAAACAGAAAGATTCCAATTGTATACTTAGACTGATGGCAATGCTTTTTCAGTATGAAGTCAAACTTGATGAGATTGTTAGGGCTGTGAAACAGAATCCATTTAACAATCACAGCATTTGCAAAATTTGTTATTTCTACTGCAGAGGACACAAATGCAATGAGACATGTACAATCAAATAGTGAAAACTGATCCCTACAGACAAGGTTGAATTACATCAATAAACAAAATCAGCAAACAATAGGATAGCAATATGATTAAATTAGTAAATTAACACAGACCGTATCTTCAGTATCATAACTATCAGCTAAATGTCAGACAATTATCACTGCTTTTGTGACTAGAGAAATAACTGATATTTATGCCAATATTACTATCAAAGATGTACTAAATGCTTTGTCAGAGATTTTGAAGATGCTTTGATATGAGTGCAAGAATAAGGGAAAAAAAGTACATCAAAATAAAAGCTATTATCAATGAAAAGTAATGCATTTGTTCCACAAAGAATCTATGTAATTTCAAGTTGTTTCTTCAACTCTTTCATGACAAGATTGTCTTATTGAAGGCATTTGGTATTGATTCTTACAGACAGAATCAGAAAAAAAAACACTTACTTTCTATTTGATCGCATCTGTTTGATCCCATCCCAAATACATCTGTTAAAGTTGACAAGTTTTTTATAATATCTCTTACTTACCCTCATCCTTCCATTTCTTATTGCTGGTCCATCTTCTGCTAATCTCAGCACAAACAAATCCATTTTGTACTCCCTTCCTCCTCGAATACTAAACCCAAAACCTTTGGCTCCCTTCTCTAAATCAACGGTGAAATAATCAAAGTCCTATATAGAAAAAAAAACAAAATGAAAGACAATTAACCATAATAATCATAATTAGCATAATAGGCATTCAAGAAAACTTTAAAATACATCTCCTCAAATATGCATCTACTCATTAATATGAACTTTCAAAGTATAATTCTGCACTGTCAGGATAGATGAGAATAAGAACAACTGTTTTGGTTGTTAAAACCAGATTTTAGCAAAATGTAAATGCCTACATCTAAACTATCCTGAAATGATGCCATGCAGCAGTTACCTAGTACCAAAACTCTCAGGGTGGTTTCCACATTCACCCTCAATACTTTCGTGGTACCCAAGCATAAGGTTTTATGTCTACACAGAAATGCTAATCTGGCAAGTAGGATAGCAGGCAGTTCATATACAAACACCATCATAATGCAAAAATTAGTAGTAGCGACATCTCCTAATTCCTGGCAGTTTGAATTGGAAGAGACCTTTAAAGGCTGAAGCTAGATCAGGTGCTCAGAGCCCTGTCCAGCCTAACCTTGAGTGTCTCAAGGGACGAAGCATCCACCACCCCTCTGGGCAATCTGTTCCAGTGCTTCAACTCAACTTGCTCGGTAGACTGGACTGCATGGAGTCACAAAGTCAAAAAGTAACTCTCCTCAGTGCAGTTAAAATATATGCCTTGAGGAGGAGGTGTGAAGTGAGGGGCTTGAATGTCACGCATTCTGCATCCTGTAGAGACTGAGATTCATCTTTCCAAGTTATCCTTGGCAGATCTGAACTACTAGTACCACAGAAGGGTCTTGGTAGGAACTTGCTCCATTGCTGCTGATCCACTGGCAGCCAAACGTGCAAAAGTCATGGGATCAAGAGGAAAACAACAGCAAGCTTGAGCTGTGTATACCAGTGGACAGAGAACTAAATAGACTGGTGAGAAATGGGCAGCCTAGGCATCTCTAGATGCTAAAAGGTGTCTTTAAGGCTGTGGACATAGGGACAGATATTTGCTTTTTTGAAACAGAAACTAATAAATGTAGAAGTTTCTCTGGATTCCATTTAAGAATTTGGATATTTTCATTGGTAGAGTTCATGTATTTGGCTTGGAAAACATAGACACAAAAATAACGTCTATATATGGTTTCAGCACACAGTGTCCAGAAAACTACTGTCATATTTAACACGTTTCTGACCTTTGCGTTCCATTTTTTTTTCATTTTTGTTCCCTTGCATACATGTAAGAAGAAAGGAGAATATTTTCTTCAGGACTTTAAGCTAGATCCTTAAACCTTCACAACTGTCAGTAAATATTTGTCATCAACAGAGTCTTTTTCAAGGTTCACCTAAGGTGTATTTCTTAGAATTTGTGAGATCATGCCTAATCTCAAAGAAAATGGTTGCACAAGTTAGTTTCTCCTCATCCAAACTACTACCAACAAAAAAGTAATTTTATCAATCAGGATTAACTTTTGCTTAGTTATTTATTCAGATTAAATAAAATCTTGATTTTCAACAATGCTTTAGAAATGCCATCTCACATGCTCACCTAAGATACAAGAGCAGCTTATTTTGGAACTTTGATTTTAACTCTCCAGTACCTCAGAAACAGCATTTATCTAACATTGTAGTCGTACAATTAGAAATGCAGCATTATTTGGCAGATCATGAAGTTCTTCATTAATATTAATGGCTCTGCATTCAAGTCCTCTACACAGAAACAGTAACTCAGTGTCAAAACAATGAAGGTGCCTTTTCCTCCTGTAACATCAGCTGCTTTAATAATATATGATCTCTCTCTTCCAACTGTAGTGCTTTCTGTTGAGGAGAGCTGTCAGCATTTTGTACCTGGGGCTGTCTGTAGTCTGATAGGGGGTACTGCCGGGTGTCAGGAGAGTGCTGCCTGTAGTCCAGCAAGGGTGGCTGCCTGTAGTCAAGGGGCGGTGGCTGCTGGTAATCCATCACAGGAGGATGCCTGTAGTCCAGGGGAGGCTGGCGGTAGTCGGTTGAAGACTGCCTGTAGTCCGTAAACGGAGGTTGCCGGATATCAGGTTTCACATCCTGTCTGGCTTTTACTTCTGACCTATAACTGAGAAAGGCAAAATGGCTTAGTTTCAGAAAGCAGCAAAAATGTGAAGAAATATGCATTACATGCCATATCCAGGAATGAAAGCAAATTGCCTGACTGCAAAATTCCACAGAGCAAATTTTCACAGATAAGCAAAACTTTTGAGGGTAAATAGTTGAGGCATCCAAAATCAGCGAGCGCTTCTGAAACATGAGCATAAGCATTTCTCCCTTGGGTCATACTGTGCAATTTTCCAGCTGCTATCAGTGAGATTGGGATTAGGCTCAGAGGGACAGACACAGAAAGAAGCATCTTGATTCCCTTTAAACTTGCCTACCTGGAAGATGAAACTGCATGTAAACACCTCCACAATGCTCCCCACAAAAGAGTCCACTAAGTTTATGACATGCTTTCTGCAGAATTAAGATTTCTATAGAGTAAATGAAACATCAGTGCAGACCTTCACAGCCCCTCTGTTTCAAGGACATAAATCATTATTACAGTGAGCTTCTAAAGGTTAAAAAAGGATGCATTCTTTTTGCTAGCTGTTATCTTTTTAATGAAAGGCATTTGATTTAAAACACGTTAACACAGTGTTTATTATTACTGCGCACACCCTGCAATAGTGCCTGGCTACAAGCCTGCAGGATGTAATCAGTAGTTATGCAAAGAAGTCACACAGGGTAAAAGGAAAACAGATTTGGTTGATGAGGAATTAATAAGAAATAAAATATTGCTTTAATTGTCAGCTGGTTAAAGGAAGATGAGTACTAGCATTTCAAAGAAAATAGGACTTTCTGTAGAGCCGCAGTTGACCAAGTGACCATGCATGCGTATGTAATTGACTGTGAAAGTGATTTTGAAAAGAATTTATTGATTGAAATAAATGGCAGATTGGATTGGTTTTGCTCATGTTAATTTATCTCTGAAAAGATAAGTAATTAATCCAAACATTTTGAAATGTTTTAGATAAGTTTCAGAATTTTGTTACTTTGATAGCACAGTTACAAAACCACTCTGGCAGATCTTCCTACACACTAGCTTGAATTAGCTCTATGTCTGACCAGACACAAAAATACCACAACTACTACTTTCCTTTAGCGTTTATGAGAAGATGGAAATAGCCCACTGCCAAATCTCTTAAAACCTGTACACGGTATCTACAGTAACACTTGCATGTATACATGCGATCCTCTTATTTTCTTTACTCAACATCAAAATTCCATGTAAAAAGTAGACAGTGAACAAGAAGGCTCACTGTGATACTGAGCCTTATTAAGTGAAATAAAAATACTGATTAGGATCCCTAAGAGTTTTATGTATCTTTTAGTATTGTAATTTTGATACAGAAGCAATATATATGACCAAACAAACCAGATGTAAGCATATTTATAAAAACTGGTAACAGATACTATATGCATTAGCAATAGTGGACTAAGAGTCATCCTTAGGCAGGTTCTCAATATTCTACCACAGCTGTATCTAAGAAGATGATGCTTTTATTTACAGTTGTTGAGTAAGTAAATGGAGTAATGACCAATTATAGATCATGAATATCAGTTAAACCATTACAAAATTTCTTTATGAAATTTTAATTAGTAACATTTATAGATCACCTCAGAAAATTCCCAGGTTGGCAGATATTTAATATTGACTTACAGTTCCCAGAGAAAGCTGTACACTACATTTTGTCAGAAGCGTATGCCTTTTAAAAACTGATCACTTTTGGAGAAATATTCAATAAAATATAATGGAAAGAATTCTGCCAAGTGTGACTAATTGAGAGAAAACCCTTTTGGGCAAGTGAAAGTGCTACATCTGCTGAACGAGAAAAACCAGAGGGTGCAGTGCGTAGCAACTGAACTCAAGTATCTCCAGAAGCAAAAAGTTAAAACTCTGTAACCAGTACCTACTGCTTGGGGACAAGGGTCTTGATGTATGTTAGTTGCTGCAGATTAGCATAAAGACAGCGTTATCAGCTTCATTTCACATGCCAAAAATTAATCTAAAGACTAAACAGTGTTGAGTGGAGATCACAGAAAGCTGTATCATTGCATTGCATGAGTATGCGTTTGATATATTAGGCATTTAATATATCTGTCCCCTGCTATTTCTTTTCCATCACTGATAAACTTTTTCAATGCACCTAATTTACACATGAGAAATTGGCTGAAAAATTATACATCGCAGAGAAAACCTGTTAATACAAAATATCTTCATGACTCCAGAACTCATAGAATCACAGAATCACAGAATGGTTTGGGCTGGAAGGGACCTTTAAGATCATCTAGTTCCAACCCCCTGCAATGAGCAAAAGAAAATGACATGTAAGATAATGAAAAAAGGGCCACATCATGATCACATGTTGATACATCTGCTTTGTAAGTGTTAATGAGGTAAGAAGTTACTATGCTATTGATGAAATTATTAGCAAGGAATATGCCAGTATTCTGTTCACTGGCAAAAATCTGACCCTGGTGGATGTTTGAAGAAGTTTGGGCAGATCTCTGTTAATAATGTCAGTCACAGAGTCATAGAACTGTCTGGGTTGGAAAGGACCTCTAAGACCATCTAGTTCCAACCTGCTGGCATAGGCAGGGACACCTCCACTAGATCAGGTTGTACAGGGCCCCATCCAGCCTGGCCTTGAGCACTTCCAGGGATGTGGCATCCATAGGTTCTCTGGGCAACCTGTTCCAGTGCCTCACCACCCCCATAGGGAAGAACTTCTTACTAATATCTAATCTAAATCTCCCCTTTTTTAGTTCAAGATCACTATACCTTGTCCTGTCACAACACTCCCTGATAAAGAGTCCTTCTGCATCCTTCTTGTAGGCCACTTAAGGCATGGCAAGGCCCCCTCTCTCCTGAGAGCCTTCTGTTCTCCATCCTGAACAAACACAGCTCTCTCAGCCTCTTTTCTCAGGAGAGGTGCTCCAGCCCTCTTAGCATCCTCATGGCTCTCCTCTGGACACTCCAACAGCTCCATGTTCTTCAGCCCCAGAGCTGAATGCAATTCGAGATGGGTTCTCACAAGTGCAGAGTGGAAGGGGACAATCTTGACTTGCTGGTCATGCTGCTTTTGATGCAGCCCAGGCTACTCACAGAAGACGTGTGAGAACAATTCAACACCTCCGAGCATGATCATGGCAGCGGTGGGTATCAGGGCCCACCCCACCTCCACGAGGTCACTGCAGGACGTGAAGCTGCTCTTTTCTTACCTGTTCTCGTGTCCCTGCAGCTGCAGGGGCTGCGGGGGCGTGGGCTGTGCTACGGGGCTGTGCTGGGCAACAGGGCTCTGCTGCTGGGCCAGGGGGCTCTGCTGCTGCTGCTGGGCCAGGGGGCTCTGCTGCTGCTGCTGCTGTTGCTGCTGGGCCAGGGGGCTGTGCTGCTGGGCCAGGGGGCTCTGCTTCTCCGAGCTGGGTGCTGAGGCCGGGCTGTTCAGCTCTGCGTAATGGGAAGCCAGAGATTAAAGAGTTGTCACAGAATGGCATTTAATAAAGGGCAAAGGTAGATGATGACCATTGTCAGTCGTACTCCACTCCTGGAAATGTATGTTTTGTCGCTTTTGCTCTCTTGGGTTATAATTACCTTTTAAGACATCTGAGGCTAATGGGCTCCTCTTGGTATTCTGTGAGATCTGAAAGCTTGGCCAATTCTGCAGCTCTGTTTGACAACTTCATTATTTAAAAGCCAACTGAACGGGGCAAATGGCTTCCATGTGTCATAATTGCTATGAAAGCCTGGAAATACTGATATTTGAAAACTTTTCATTTTGAGAAAATGAACAGTTTTAGTGCTCTCAGCACTATTACGGGATGACAGACTGTTGTCATGAAAGCTAAACCACTGGTGCACTGTGTTAGCTCCTACTCTTTGAGCTCAACGAGAGTTCCCTGTAGTTTTTACATCTTTGGGGACTGGGAACAGGAAATCTAGTCACAGAAAATTCAGACTAACCAGCAAAACCAGTGTATTTCCCTGTATTGATGACAAATGACCAGAGCTTCACATGGGACCACTGCAGAAAACCAGCCTCCCCTTTTTCAAGCAACATAAAAATCAGAAAGATGGAGAGGCTGGGCTGGGAGATGGCCCTCAGATGGCCCCAATCAGAGCATGACAGTCACCTCCACGTTTTCCCCAGAAGACACATTTGGCATGGAACTTACGTCAGATGTATTTCTCCCAACACACTGGCTCAGCATTGCTTGGAAGCATAAATGAGAGACTCCTATTGCCAGAGCATGGAGCGCTGCACAGGTCATCACATACACATTATCAACAACAAAGTACACATTGTATTTTTTCTTATTCCTGCTTGCAACAGAATGAGTGAGGCCAGTGTGGCATGGTACCCCGGACAACAGGTAGGCATGATCCAGATCTTGCCCAGATCTTTGCATTTGAATCTAGTTTGAATTTCGAACTATTTTATTTTATATTTTGTAACGAGTGAGTTTGTCCCTTCTGACTGCGCTTATAACAGCTTTCTGCTTCTTTAATTTATGCTCATAATTGTTCTAAAAGTTTAGGATGCTTTATTAAAAATCTTTTCAATTTAGACTTAATTGTCAAAAAAGCTTGTATATCTGCACTTAAAGCACTCCTCATGCAGGCATAAGCAATACTTGTCTGTGTAATTACTATGCTTAAGGCTTTAATTGCCCATTTTGCATCTGTGAGCCTCTTTTGTATTGCAGAGTTTCAGAGGCAGAGATTGGGAATATTGTCCTTGGTTTCTACATTACTCTCATAAGTATGGATGAACAAGTCAAATCATAAGCGGCTTCTAAAACTGTTTTGCATTTATATGGCATTTTTCACCTGAAAGTACATTACAGAGGTATTAGATTTTGTCCTGATTTATAAATTGGGAAGCTAATACCAGAAGGCAAATGAGGCATCCAGCGTCACCCAGCAGCATGGGGCAGCCTTGCCCCGGACACACGCTGCTCTACCAGCACTGGAGAGCAGCTTGCAGCACTGAATCCCAGGGGTAACTCTGCTTTCCTTCTAGTTTAACGTATCCATTTACTTAAATGGGAAATACTTAAATGCCAGTAATTTGCTAATATGCATTATTCAGTGTGCAAGCAAGGCCAAAATAAACTGCATGGACTGCATACAGCACAACACTTGTTTGTAACTACTCACAAAACTGACCTCTGGTGATCATACACCACTGTCCTTGCAGCTCTCTGTGGTGAATTCTGAGCTTGTGTGTTTATGTGTTCTTCCCTTCACTGAGTTCATTTAGCAAAATAGGTATATTCCCTCAGTGGCAATCTATGGCCAGTGTCAGGCTAATTCCTCATCCAGTTGCTGGATGCAGCAGCAGAAAGTGAGGGTCACTTAAGTAATTAAGTAATTGAATTACCTTGTGTATGTGACACTCCTGGTTCTGACGGTGATCAGATCATTAAACTAAAAAAATCCCTGAAATCAACCTCAAAACCTATGAAGCCAACATCAGAGGACCTCCACTGATGAGCTGTGCAGTAATGATCAGAATAATGAATCTGTCCCCTTACCCTGCCTTTACAAAGGAGATATTTTAAGGTTTCATGGCTTTCCTGCCTTGTGCTCTTACCCTCACACATGTGGAGGAAACTACCAAATCTGAATTCTTCACAAGACTTTGTCACAGGTAGCTGATATTGGAACATGCCTGGTGACAGCCATTGCAGTGCCTTGTCAGTCACTTTGCTGACTTAAAGGTTTGGTTTAAAGGGCATGAACTTGAAATCTAGCTCTTATAGGATCCTTTTCCATGTAAAAGACATTTCTTACAAAGAATAAGAAAACTAAGTTTCTAGTACTCTGTTCTCTCTCAGACTTCTCCAAGTTTCCTTTAAATATCTTTTGCATAGCAAGAAACCTTTTCAAGAATTCAGATATTATTCCAGCTGATTCTAAGGCTGTAATTTTGGTGTACTGTATGTTACAGCTGAGAATGTGAAACAAAAGATGTTCTTTCAAGCAACGACATAATTCAAGCTAATTGGAGGCTACTCAAAATTTTCTTCCTGTTTTTAAGGGCCATTGACTTACCCTCCTGAGGAATGATGCGAAGTGTTACACTGAGACCTGCATCTTTAATTAGCTTCACAATATCTGCATGAGGCATGTTAATGATAGACTGGCCATTCACAGCTAAGATCCGGTCTCCGACTTTAAGTTTTGCACAGCGATCAGCAGGACTTCCATCAATTATCCGCCCTATTTTATGGGGTACAGCTAGACAAGGAAGAATAGTCACAGTTAGCTTATGCAGCAGTAAGTGGTGGTGTTCACAAACAGAAGAGCTAAACTGAGCTAATTTGGGAGAAAGTTCCACCTGAATGAAAAGATACTTTGTGCATAAAACACTTGTTCTTATACAGTGCCATTTGTATTAAAACAACGCAGATTTTGCTAAAAAATCAGAATCTAGATGTACATGGCATATACATACAAAGTCCATCATCAGTTTTATGGTTCAGCTAGTTTACAAACCAGGCACGTAACAAGACAATAAACAGATGAGAAGAAGAATAAGGCATTAAAACACTGAAGGGGATAAATCTGCACATTAAGAAGTAGTCTAAAATTGTCTCCCACCTCTGAGTTTACAGAATCTTTTTGTCTGTATTTTGTAATAGAAGCTCTACAGTCATGATTTATTTTATATACAAACAGATTTTATTACTGAAGGTGCCCAGGGTTCACTAAATTGTTCTCCTCCTCCACACAAACATGTTAATTGATAAACAGAAATCATACTGAAGATTTATGGAGATGTGCAGTTTTCTAATTAGATGCATGCCAGCATGAATTTGCAGTTAATTATGAGTGTATAGACACATTTACTACATCAAATAGAAGAACACAAACACGTACGCGTTCTTAAAACAGTTGATCTGTACAGATCAACTTTGCTGCTTTTGCTCTTTGTGGTTCTCCATCTCCCTGTGTGCTCCATCTGTTCTCTTGTCCTGTCTTTTCCCTCATTTCTCACTGAATTTTCTAAATATACTCTAACTCTTTCTCCTGGTGTTTCTTCCCTATTCTTCTCTCATTTTTAACTAAATGGATATGCTATAGCTGACTTTTCCCATCTTTCCATCTAGGCCCCCCAAAGAATATGGCATTTTTCTTTCTACTACTTATAAAAACGCCGATCACAATTACATTTGACTATTCATTCTATTAATATCACGATAGAGTCTGAGGATCCCCTGCCAATCCCGCACTTCAGTCTTGGCAAACTTGGCCCAAAGCTGCCCTGCCTCACTGTCCACCACCAACTGGTGTTAAAAAGCATTTTTTTTTTCCTTTTAAAATAATATATCCTTAAAAATTCTAATATCTAAAAAAAATTTGGAAAAGATAAAGCAAAAGATGAATCAACAGTTTCTTGAGGTATCCAGGCTATCAATGTCATTATAAAACAAAGCACTACCAGGGAATATTTTCAGAATACTCCGTCACTGCAAAATAAATTTCAGAGCCCCAGTAAGTATTTCCTGCAGGTGATGATGACAAACACAGACTGCACATCTCATGCAAAGTCACAATATGCACTCCTGACAGTGACTTTTGCTTCTAATAACAATGAAAGTGTTGTTTACAGTGTTAAACATTATCTTCCTAAGAACTAGAAATCTAAGTAAGTACTCTGAAGTGAAAGCCATAACCAGATCACATGCTTCTTACAACTATCTTTCAGGCATGAATGTAAATTAAGTTTTGACTTTAGTAATACAGATAAAGCTAGTTTACTTCAGAAATATCTTGCTGCTTAGGAAACAGGCAACTAGTTTATGTCACAGTGTCTGAGGTCATTCCATACATTTAAATATACTAAATACAACTGGCCTCACTCTGTAAAAAACTTGATTTTATTCTGCCCTTGATGCCTAGATTCCCCAAATAAGTAAAAGTGTAACTTGACAATGAAACAATTCACATTCACAGAAAGCCCTTGACCAAATCAGTTCTTAAAGCACCACTAAGAATCACTTAAGCTAGGACTGAGTTATTGCTGTTGCTGTTATGCAATATAAAAGCTGTCTGAAATTACCATGCCTGCAATGTACATCAGTAAAGATCTGAAAATAAGTATGCCTTATATGAGTGAGCAAGAAATTGAGAAGCAAGAAAGAAGGAGAAGCATTATGGATGAGAAGCCATAGACAAAATTCCCATGCTTGCCACTGCTAATCCTAAAGATGCTTTTGCTAGCGTAAATAACTTAAGTAGGGACACAGTTTCAGTAGCAAGGGAAGGAAGGGCAGGGAATCCTGTTAATCTGCCAGCACAATTCTTGTTGGATTTCTTGTACCCGACGAGTGAATAGAGCAGATGTCTGTGTGTTTATGATTTCTGCTAGAACCAAAGCTGGAGGTGGGATGGCCACGACAGTCTGATTCAGCTCCAAATCCTGGGAAATTGAAAGGGAAGTAAAAGAGAAGGAACTTTTTTTTCCCCTATTTCTTCCTTCTAAGCCAAAGGGCCTTTGCCTGCCTGATGAAGGTAACAAAATGTTCTGGTATCAGTTTGTCCTGCAGTGCTATGAAAGAGAACAGTGCTCACATCCATTACACACCTTCTCTCCAGCACTTTGTTTTTTGAGGATTTAGTACCTCCGTTTTGCAGATATACTGGTTCAATGCATTGCCATACGATCTTGCTGCAGCCAGTGGAGAGTGGAAAGCTTTTACAGAAGAAACTCGTATCTCTATCAGAATTTACCAAGGAGACCATTGGAATGCTACATCATGGCTTTGTAGACAGATACACAGACTATTGAGAACCACAGCAATTCAGCAGAAGCTGGTTTCTATGCATTTCTAGACAATACGAGGGGAAGTTTGCCTCATGGCTCCTTCTATCCCAGTACCATCCAAGTTAGCTTCTGGTTGCTGCTTGCTCTCTCCAGTGGAGCTCTGCCTGAGCCTCCTCCTAAACTACAATACCATGGCCTACATGCTCTGCATAAGGAAGGGAAGAATTTATTTAAGTATTTATTTACAGATATGTGTGCTTCAAATGGGATGCAGATTGTCTCATGTGCAGGTTGTTTATGAAAATCTGACTCCTATTATGTTAGAAAACTTCTAAGTTTTGAACAGTCTTTGGTGGCAGAATATGTACTGTGAACAGGTAAGATGGAACTACTCAGGGGATTAATTAGGTAAAAGCTAAGTAACAAAGGTAGACATGAGCTGTGAATTTCCATGATGGATAATTTTTATCATTCAGAATGGTCAGATCTAAAACTGGCAGTACTGAGTGGGCTGAGTGAAGTGACAGACAAGATCTCATGGAAAGAAATGCACCATTATACACATGGAGAAAAAATACTCATTGCTAAGATTGAGCAGAGATGGGCCCTAAATTAACTATTACTGCCTAGAAGATCTTGTAATTAGTGTGTCTACTTTTCTAGAAAGAACAGGCTGCCCAAGGAGGTGGTGGAGTCACTGTCCCTGGAGGTGTTCAAGAAACATGCAGATGTGGCACCGAGGGACGTGGTTTAATGAGCATGGTGGAGATGGGTTGATGGTTGGACTTGGCGATCTTAGAGGTTTTTTCTGACTTTAACAATACTAAGATTCTAAGATGATTACAATAGAACAGTAAATAGAATTTTAAGAGTTAGAAAAAGAATAGCAACTGAAATGAAGTATTGCTTGTCTATTACCATGCACCTAAAGTCTGAGCATTGTTGACGGGTCCAATATCCCCATCATGAAAAACAAAGCACTGAACTAGGAAAGACTGACAGAAAGACCGTGTGGCAGTCAGAAGCCAAAACCAGACTCTGTTCAAAAGAATTGTCTATGAGCACAGTATCACTGATGAACTTGATAAAGAGATAGAGGAGCAATCTTTTGGCCTTTCAGAAGAACAAACAGATTCAAGAAGGGATTAGATGAATCCATAAGAGCTGGCTCCATTGCTGAGTAAATCAGTAACTTCTGTTTGTGAAAGATGCCTGGGGAAGGTCCTTGTCGCTGCACACCTGTCCCGTGCCACCATGCTTGACCAGGGGTAACGTGGAGCTGGTACCTCCCAGGTATCTCACTGGCATTGTCCATCATCGCAGCTCTGTTCCTAGGAAGCACCTCCTGAGTGTGGCATTTCATTAGGGCTTTGTTAACACTTCAGGTCCTTTATTTAATCACACCTTCAGGGTTTTATTTTTAGCTAAGCAGAGCAATTAATAAGGTAACCTTTTAAAGGAAGTCCCAGATCACTTGACTGGTGATAAATGACTCCACTTGACCTTAAAAAATCTCACAAATTTATTCATACTTCAGATTTCACTATAAACTTTTCTCCAAATGTGTACAATTTGAACAGTGACAGCACGTGCCTGCATTAGACTCTGCAGAGAATTTGATCCAATTATTTATAGCATTAAAGACTAGTAGCCTATACAGACACTTAGGGTTGTTTTTTTTTTTAGCTATTATTCAAGCTAAGAGTGAGTACAGAAGGTAAGATGGCCTTTCATAGGACAATTAATTTCCTACTTCCCTCAGACTACACAATGGATGTAAAAAACAGTGACTTATACAGACTTCTACTGTTGAAAATAAGGGAAATTAGTGAGATACTACTCATGTCTATACAAAATATACAGTCCTTCAAACCAGATATTTATATATGTATCTATTTTCCTAATACCATCAAATGATCCAAAATGTGATACAATTGAATATTACATACGAATATTTAATTTAAGGAAAAGCAATTATTCCAAGGCCATAACCCTAGACCCAAAGAACCCAGTAGAGAACAGCAGTGCTGCAGGAACAGTTCCTAACAATGGATCTCCAGATGGGATCTACCTTTTTTTTGCAGTGTGCTTTACGAAAAAATTGTGACTGTAGGGAGATTTGAAACCTGAGAGCACCTAAGCTTCTAGGAGTTTTTAGGCCATCAACTTCTTCCTAAATCTTCCTCAGATGTTTAAAGTATTTGTGTCAGGAGTCCAGCCTGACACAGCGCTTGCACCTAGCAGCTGATACTTTCCCAGAAGGTGATTAATAGTGCAATGCTTTACACCTGAAGGTCCATATGCTTGGGTCACCTTTACACAAAGCCAGAGCAGCTGCTGAATACCAATAATTCTTCTAACACTGTTTATTTCAATTAATTTTTTGCTCTTTTGGAAATAAAAATGATTTCCCCCCACTTGTGAGACTCTCATTCTAGAAATAGTAGATTCTAACCAGATGTTAACATCAAATAATGATTTTCTTTTTTTCATCTAGAATTTTCTTTATTCAATTCTTTTAGTTGTAACTGCTGAGACCGTACTCGTAAAGAGTAACTTTTGTGTTTTTCCTCTACATAGTGTCTAAACGTCAAAAATGATCTGTTAAGGGGGAAAAAATTGAACCTCTATCTATTAAACTCTCTGGCATACATAAATTCTCACAATCTTTTTTAATATTAATAGCTATAGATAATAAACCAAGCAAGTGAACCTTCCTGAGCCAGCTGTCCTTTTCAATGTAATACAGATGATCACATGAATATTTACTATGTCCTCAATTCTCAAAAGGTACAAGAGTTTTCATTCAACCAGCAGGCTCCAACATACCAAGTTTTAATTGGAAGAATATATTAAATGTAAACATATGTAATTTCATTGCTCCTGAATAATCTGAAATTTGGGAAGCTTGAATACAGTAGAGTTTCTGTCATGGCTAATTATAGAATCAAGATAAACTATGTTCCTGAAATTTATGTTTTTTTTAAGTTACACTCATTTGGAGAAAAAAAAAAACCAAACACAGAAAAACAACTACCAGTGGCATGCTGCACACCTACAGATGACAACAGTTCCTTTTATTTATAAGATTAATGAACCTATGACGTGAAACTTCCCTTTGGGTGCTGATACTGAGCATACTGACTTGCATAGTTTGATTTGTTCACCGGCTGAAGAAGCTAGGTGGGAAGGAGTGCACATAGCTTAGAAATCTGGAGACCTAATAAAAATTGGGCAGCAAAACATTGATGCAAATTAGGTACCTAAAAAGGCTTGTCATCAAAGCAAAATGAACTCTGGCAAAACCTTGATTTCCTCTCTGTTTGTGCTAAGTAAACTTACACAGAGTTTGATCTTAGAAAACACTTGAGCAGCCCCACTAGGTCCAAATAACCAATTCATAAACATAGCGCAGGTTAGGATTCACCTCTCTAGGAAGCCTGTTTCAGTATTTGACCACCCTCACAGTAAATAAACTTTTCCTAATATGAAGTTTGTACCTCACCTGGTGCATCTTTGTGTCATTCCCTTGTGCTCTAAACTGTATATACTGGTTTGAAAAACTAGCACATGAAAAATGTCTTTCAACTCCAAATTATAACATCAATTGAAAAAAACCTTAGAAAGTGCCTTTTTGAAGCTAAAGAGGCAGAAAAACAACTCAAACCTGAATATCAAAGCCAAGCAGAAATGAGAAGCCTGACCCTCTGACCATGAGTCCCAAGTACGTTCCACAGAAGACACATGTTGCTCGTGTCTTCTCACTGCTCTGTTCCAAAGAGGTCCAAGCTGGAGTAGATGGATATCCTATTTCCAAAGCTCCGCTTTCTTTTGAATTTGCAGGTTGGTCACAGAAAATGGTGTCCTCAGGTACCTTCTTACTCAGGAAGCATGGGTGAAATTGCAGGACAAATAACTGTCTCAGATCACACAGTTATCACTGATCAAGAAACTTTTTTTTATCCCTGAACTGCAAAGAGTTCGAAGGAACTCAGGCTGAATGGGACTTATTTCAGAACTCTATTTTCTGTAGTCAGCAGAGGCTTATCTTGGATTTTTAGTTAAAACTGCATGTTCTGAGAAATGAGAGGACCTTCTTTCATTAGGTTCTGCTTTATCGTGTTCTTAAAATCCATCAGACATTGGCATAAGCAGTATAGAAGCAAATTAAAATCTATACTTTCTTTTTTGTTAAACCAGAAAAAGATCATAAAAAGTATGTACAGCCTTTTTATTTTTAATTATTTGTTTATTGGTTACTTCTGAAATTTCAATTTGTTTTCACCTTGTAATTGTGATAATTGCCAGTAACTGTTAGGGTAGAATACCTGGAAATACTGCCAGTCTTCACTGGCAGTTTCCAGTGAATGACATCTGCTTACAGTACATGGTTCTTTTCTACAGAAATTAGGGTGTTCAGAGATTTACAGCGGATCACAAGTTCTCTCCCTAGAAGGACCTGCATCAATAACAAAGTAAAGGTAACAGGACAATGTGAAACTTGCAGGAACAAACATATTCCATAAAGCTCGAGGAGAAATTCACTGAGAATTTTCCTTTCAGCAATTTCCAACTGACTGCAGGTGCTTTTCTATAAGGATGCAGATAGTGAACTTATCATGATTCCCCAAAAAGCTCCACAAAGATAGAGTTTTAACCATGGATGACACACACTACTAAGTATTCTTGTACATGTAATGCAACAGTTAGATTAATTATTTAAGTTTCAGTTACTTCAGCTATAATGTGACACTCAATGTTGTCATGTGAGGCAGTGCCACTCCAGACACCAATGCACCTCCAAAGTCTCCCACAGTGCTTGTGGCAGGATGGCAGGGACTTCGGGGAGCTCTGCCTTGCAGAACCACATGTGCTGGGAATATTTTTTTCTAGGAGAAGCATGAAAGTAATCCTCAAGGTGAGACATACAGGCTACAGTTATTTAACTTGAGTCACTGAGGCCTCCATCGTAGCCACAGAGCCTGGGAAGATGCTCATGGAGCCTTGGAGGCCAAAGTTGTTGGGATCCACATCAAACGAAAAGTGAAAATCTAAGCTTTATAGCTTCCAGGCATTCAGCTGGACACATTACACTGAATATTTCTCAGAAACCACTGGAGCTGACAGAATTTTGACAAACCTAGCAACAGAAAGCAAGGAGTAAGGTCAAATTTAGGTGGCCCATCTGGAGAAGGAATGAAAGCCAAAGCACCCTTTAATCTTGGAAGAGTCTAAGGGAAAGCATGATAAAATGTTCTGGGGGCAGTGGAAGTTAATCTTTTCTCTAGGAACAGGCCAGGAGCCTGGCCAGATGAATTTATTTATTTATTTATTTAGATTTCTTAACCCTCTGAGGTCCTCTGGGCTC
The DNA here is from genome assembly GCA_024606505.1 of Aquila spilogaster. Lineage (NCBI taxonomy): Eukaryota > Metazoa > Chordata > Aves > Accipitriformes > Accipitridae > Aquila > Aquila spilogaster. The sequence continues at coordinate 17,491,290 of JANHGO010000069.1, read as the reverse complement.
TGTACTAGGTAAAATGACTTGCTCCGGGATGTACCACTCAAACACAGTTCTTTACTTATGCACTTTATCTTCTTTTGCTGATATAACTCACTCCGATGAATCCTTCTCTTTGACCTGAAGATGCTCCCAGTGAGATGACTTTGAACGCTATGTTTTTCCTATCAGTATTTGGCACAATACAACACTATTTTTCTGACCTCTTTTGCCCATTTTCATTCTTTCATAGTTGCCATGCAGTTGCTACATGAAAATTTAAGTAAGTGTGCATGTTTAGAGTATGTCTGCATAGCACTGTTCTGTGCTACATGGGAATACGTAAGCTGGCAATAAGTGGCTCTAAAACCACAAACACTGGAGCTGTAGCACAAGAATTGACCAAATTAATATATTAATGTGAGAAGCAAGGTACAAGACATGATACAAGGAAGATCCATATTCTGATATTGATGTAAGTTATATTTTGGATATTACCCTCCAACTCTGTTAATATGCCTTCTGCCTCAGGCAGTGCGTTTTGATCAAAGCATTTTAGGTTAATTCAGGCTGTAAGGAGGCCTAAATATCTGCTGTTGAGCTTGTTCCAGTTTACATTATTCAGTACCAAAGAGCCCAAAATTTGGATGTCATATTCTGGATGGAGTCTAATGAGTGCTGGGTAAAGGAAGATAATCATTTGCCCTCAATCCATTGGCTATGCTACTGGTAATACAGACCAAATTATTTTGCCCAAATAAATAACAGTGAAGGAAAACAAATCTCCCATAAAATTCAAAAGGCCAAAGATTTTTAGCCTGTTTTTATTGCTACTGACAGATTATCGTTTTCAGCTCATTTTTTTCTGCTAAACTTTTGGTACAGAATTCACCTAGAAATAGTGTTCTGCTACTGTCTACAGCAAATGTCATTTCTAGGTTCATTGCTGTTCTTTTAAACTTTGGATTTGAGAGCTTCTTGGGATCACTGAAATCCAATGCAGTTATTATTTGAATAAATGTGTTTGTCACTTGCACAGCCAACTGCCATGTTCAGTTACTACTGGAGGTGCTCAGCTACTGTTCAGCAGTGGCTACCTATGTACTTGCTTGGGGAGAAAGAAAGGCGTACCACCATATAATGGAGGACAGGAGGAAAAGTGGGATCTTGAACCTGGATCTGTTGTGCTCCTTAGAATATTCCAGTCATGGAACTTTTGGTTGGTTGGGCATTTTCTCTTCCTCTCTTTTCATCTCCCCCAACCACATATCTTATCTGTGAAATAATTTTCTGAAAAATTCATGACTAGCTTAACTGATTAATATGTATGTATCACAGTGCCCTTTATGAATTTTTTCTATCTGGTCTTCTGCAAAGAACTTCCAATTGGCTATTATATTATATATAAGTTAAAACTCAGAGTCCCAGGTGGCTAATTATCCATGGTTTTGTTACAGTATTCGTTCTAGCAATCATGGAATTTTGAAATTCAGCTGAAGTAATATGAAAAGAAACTCTTTAAATAACTGCATGGTCATGAAATACTGCAAATAAGTGTTCTGAGATCATTTGCTATTGTAAGATATGGCTTTCCATATCTTGTATGCTGTCTTGTACACTTTTCTCTTCTGGATGTAGAAGACTGCAGTGTGGCCCTAACATTATTTATTTCCTCAGAAATCAGCTTGGGCTAAAGAACAGATTCATCCAAACACGCTTGGAATGCAGGGAAAGGACTGCATGAGGCTGTAACATGCAAAATGACAAATGTCCTCACTTGCCTTGATATTTCAGAAGTGGTCAGCAGTCAAAGTTTCAGATGGATTTGGTGGGAGATGTGTATCTCTCTCAAAACAAAACTTTTTCTGCCTTCCCCCCATAATATCTGTTGAGATTCCCCTGTGCATTCCCAAGACTGCAGTTACCTACAGAGTAAAGTATCCTCTACACAAATGGTGAAAGCCAGGATATTCAGAGTTAAGGCTAAGACTCTCTCCTCATTTCACCTATCAGTTTTATCTAGGGCAGTTGCTTGCATCAGCTTCCAGGGTTCTCAGAACATTCA
>JANHGO010000069.1:17458203-17489152 GCA_024606505.1 Aquila spilogaster | reverse complement strand
AATCCCTTCATCCCCCACCCTGTATTGATACTGGGGGTTGCCCCGACCCAGGTGCAGGACCTTGCACTTGGCCTTGTCAAACCTCATGACCTTCACATGGGCCCACTTCTTGACGTCGTCCAAGTCCCTCTGGATGGCATCCTCTCCCTCAGGGGTGTCAACCACACTACTCAGCTTAGCGTTGTCGGCAAACTTGCTGTGGATGCACTGGATCCCACCGTCTATGTCATTGATGAAGATATTAAACAGTGCTGGTCCCAGTACAGACCCCTGAGGACACTGATCTCCATCTGGACATTGAGCCATTGACCACTACCCTCTGGATAAGACCATCCAACCATTTTCTCATCCCCTGAACAGTCCATCCATCAAATCCATATGTCTCCAGTTCAGAGAGAAGGATGTTGTGGGGGACCGTGTCAAAGGCCTTACAGAAGTCCAGACAGATGACATCCGTAGTTCTTCCCTTGTCCACTGATGTAGTCACTCCATCAGAGAAGGTCACTAGGTTGGTCGGGCAGGACTTGCCCTTGGTGAAGCCATGCTGGCTGTCTCGAATCACCTCCCTGTCCTCCATGTGCCTTAGCAAAGCTTCTAGATATTCGAAATACTTTTCATTTTGAGAGAATGAACAATTTTATTGCTTTCACCACTGTTATGGGATGACAGACTGTTGTCACAAAAGCTAAAGCACTGGGGTGCTTGTGTTAGCTCCTGCTGTCTTTGAGATCAACAAGCATTTCCTATCTTTTTTAAATCTTTGGGAACTGTGCACAGTAAACCCAATCTCAATAAATTCTGACTAACCAGCTAAACCCATGTTTTATTTCACTGTATTGTGCCAAATGACCAGGGTTTCACATAGTAACACTGCAGAAAACCAGAATCCTTCTTTCCAAACAACATAAAATTCAAAAAGACAAAGAGGCTGGGGTAGGAAATTTGGCCCTGTGACCTTGTTACAAATAAAGGATGCCAATCTTCCTTCAGGCTTCCCACTGCACTTGGGGGAAGACACATTCGGCACTGAGCTCACATTGAATATATTTCTCCTGACACACTGGCACAGTTATGCTGCTCATCACTTACCTGTTAAGAAGTGTAAATGAGAGAGACTCCACCCACAAGAGGAGAGAGCACTGCAGAAGTAATTGCTCATGCACTATCAACAGCAAAGGTACATGTTATATTTTTTTATTCCTGCTTGCAACAGAATCAGTGAGGCCAGTGTGGCGTGGTGCAAAGTATCCAGAATGGACATGCATATGGCTGAGCATCCCTAACAGCAATAACTATGCATGATCCAGATCTTGCCTAGTTTTATATTTGAATCTAGTTTGTATTTTGAATGATTTTATTTTTTATTTTTTTAACATGTAAGTTTGTCCCCTATGACTGCATATTTCTAATGGCTCTCTACTTAATTCATGCTCATAATTATTCTAAAAATTTTGGCTACTTTATTAAAAATCTTTTCAATTTAGACTTAATTGTTAAAAAAGCTTGTATATTTGCACTTAAAACACTCCTCATGCAGGCATAAGCAATACTTGTCTGTGTAATTACTGTGCTTAAGGCTTTAATCACCCATTTTGCATCTGTGACTCTCTTTTGTATAGCAAAGTTTCAGACAGGAAGATTGGGAATGTTGTCCCTCATTTCTACATTACTCTTATAACTATGGATGAACTAGTCAAATCATAAGCTGCTTCTAAAACTGCTTTGCATTTATATGGTATTTTTCACCTGAAAGTACATTACAGAAGTATTAGATTTTTTTCCTAATTTTGTAAGCCGGGAAGCTAATTCATCAGAAGGCAAATGAAGTGTCCAGTGTCACACAGTCACACAGGGAAGCCATGCCTTGGGCACAAATCATTTCTCACCACTAGCACCTGAGAACATCTCGTAGCACTGCATCTCAGATGCACCTCTCCTTGCTTTCTAATTTAAGGTATCCACCCCTAACACTGAACTACTAGCCATTTGCTAATATGAATTAATCTGGATACCAGGGAGGCCTAAATAAGCTGCACGGACTACACGCAGCATCACACTTGTTTGTAGATGTTTGAAAAACTGACCTCCAGTGATTATACAGCAGCTCTTTGGTCTGAATTCTGAACCTGTGTATGTCTGTGGTTTTTCCTTTCACTGCATTCATTTAACAAAGTAGCTAAGTTCCCCCAGCTGCAGTCCATGGCCAGTGTCAGACCATTTCCTTGTCCCATTGCTGGATGCAGCAGCAGAAGGTGAAGGTCATCTAACTGGAGCATGGATAATTAAGCAATTATGTTACTTGCTGTGTGACATTCCTAGCTCTAATGGTATTTGTTGCTGAGATATAAAGCCACAGTCTCATTAATACAGTACAATTCATACACCAGTACGGCACATGCCTAAACTAAAAAAAGCCCTGAAATCAACCCCAAACTCCATGAAACCAACATCAAAAAAGATCTTCACTAATTAGCTGTGGAGTAATGACCAGAATAATGAGTCTGTCCCCTTATCCTCACCCTACAGACGAGACAATTTAGGGTTCAGTTCTTTCTTGCCTTGTGCATTTATAGTGATATACGTGGAGGAAACTATCAAATCTGAGCTCTTCTTATACATCACTTTTTGTCAGAGGTGGCTGAACATGCCTGGTGACAACCAGTGCAGTGTCTTGTGAGTCACTTTGCCAAACTTCGGTTTGGTTTACAGCAGGATATAAGGGAACAATCTCAAAACTCTCTTGTAGGGTGCTCTTCCAAATTCTTCCAAAAGTCATTAACACTGACTCTCCGGTACTCAGCTCTCTCTCAGGTTTCTCCAGATTTGCTTTAAATACCCCTTTCATAACTAGAAACCTCTTCAGGAATTAAGATATTATTCGAGCTGGTTGTAAGGCTGTAATTTTGGTGTGCTGTACATTATAGCCGAGAAGGCGAAACAAAAGATGTTCTTTCAAGCAGTGACATAATTCAAGCTAATTGCAGGCCACTTAAAATTTTCTTCCTGTTTTTAAGGGCCATTGACTTACCCTCCTGAGGAATGATGCGAAGAGTTACACTGAGCCCTGCGTCTTTAATTAGCTTCACAATATCTGCATGAGGCATGTTAATAATAGACTGGCCATTCACAGCTAAGATCCGGTCTCCAACTTTAAGTTTTGCACAGCGATCCGCAGGACTTCCATCAATTATCCGCCCTATTTTATGGGGTACAGCTAGACAAGGAACAATAGTCACAGTTAACATAGGCTGAAACAAGTGGTGAAGTTCACAAGCAGAAGAAGATTAGTTCATTTGGAAGAAAGTTCTATATGAATTAAAAACCAGCTTGTGTATAAACATGTAAGAATATAAATTCTTATACAACGTCATTTGCATTAACACAGTACAGATTTCACTAAAGATTTAGAATCCAGATGTGCGTATATACATGGCATACACATATGAAGTCCAAAATCAATTTACGGTTCAGCTGGTTTGCAAACCTGGCACGTAACAAGGTAATAAACACATCAAGAGAACAATAAGGCTTTAAAACAGTGAAGGGGATAAATTTGCACAATAAGTAGTAGTCATAAACTGCCTCCTACTTCCTAGTTTACAGGATTTCTTTATTTGTATGTTGCAATAGGGGCACTACAAACATGATTTATTTTATATACAAATAGATGTTATTACTGAAAATGCTCAGGGTTCACTAAATTGTTCTCCTCCTCCATTCAAATATGTTAATTGATAAATAGAAATCATACTAAAGATTTATTGAGATGTGCAGCTTTCTAATTAGATACATGCCAGCATGAATTTACAGTTAATTATGAGTGTATAGACACATTTACTACATCAAATAGACACCCGCCCCCATTTTCAAAACATTACAGATCAACTCTGCTTCTCCATTTGCTCTTCTCTGTGGTTCTCCACCTTTCTGTGCACTCCATCCATTCTCTTGTTCTGTCTTTTCCCTCATTTTCCACTGAATTTTCTAAATATTACTCTTGATCTTCCTCCCAGTGTTTCTTCCCTATTCTCCTCTGTTTTTTAACTAAATGCATACACTATAGCTGACTCTTCTTTTCTCTCTATCTAGGCTCCCCAAAGAGCATGCTATTTTTCTTTCTCTCTACTACTCATAAATATGCTTATCACAATTAAATTTGACTATATATTATAATAATATCCTAATGGTGTCTGAGTATCCCTCAGCAATCCCACACTTCAGTCTTGGCAAACTTAGTACAAAGCTGCTCTCCCTCACCATCCACCTGCAACTGGTGTTTAAACCCAGTTGTGTTTCTTTTTTTTTTTTTTTTAATATTATATCCTTAAAATTCTAATATCTAAAGAGAACTTGGAAAAGGTGAAAGAAAAGATTAATCAAACTTTCTTGGGGAAATATCTAGGCTATTAATGCTCATATAAAACAAAGCTCTAACAGGAGATGTGTTCAGAATACTCCATCACTGCAGAACAAATTTCTCAGGCCTCTGATAAACATTCCCTGAAGGTGATGGTGACAAACACAGATTGCACATCTCATGCAAAGTCACAATACACATACCTCAAAGTGACTTTTGTTTCTAGTATGGATGCAAGTGTTGTTACAGTGTTAAAAATTAATTTTCTGAGAACTATAAATATAAGTGGGTACTTTGAAGTGCAAGCCATAATCAGACTGCATGCTTCTTCACCACTACAGTTCAAGCAAGAATATAAATTAAATGATGGCTTTAGTAATATGGGCACAACTAGTGTACTTCAGAAATGTCTTGCTGCTTAGGAAATAAGCACCTAATTTATGTTACAATGTCTAAACCTTTATATACTAAATACGAACAGCTACACTTTGTACATAACTTGCATTTATTTTGTCCTTGATGCAGATGTATAACTGCCATGCATGCATATCAGTAAGTAAACCCGTAAAAGAGTAACTTGAAACTGAAACAGTTTACATCCACACAAAGCCTTTTGCATCAAATCAATTCTTAAAACATCACCAAGAATCATTTAAGCTAAGACTAAAACGTGCCTGTCTCTGGTACATGTAATAAATGATCTGTCTGAAGTTACCATGCCTGTACCACACATCAGTAGATATCTGAAAATGAGACTGTCTTATATGAAAGAGCAAGAAATTTAGTAGGAAGAAAGAAGGGAAAGTATGATGGCCAAGATGCCATAGTTAAAATTCCCATGCTTGCCATTTCTAACCCTAAAGAAGATGTTTTTGCTAGTCTAAATAATTAAGACATCATTTCAGTAGTGAGGGGGGTGGGTGAGAAATCCTATTAATCTGCCAGAATAATTTTTGTTGGATTTCTTGCACCTGACAAGTGAATAGAGCAGGTGTCCGATTCTGCTCCAGGTCCTGAGAAAAGGGAAGGGAGGGAGAAAGAGGAGGAACTTCGTATTCATTTTTTCTTCCTCTTAAGCCTAATGGCATTTACCTTCCTGATAAAGGTATCTATCTACTCTAAATGTTTTGGTATCGCTGCACTCCCTTCATGCTGCTGTGCCATGAAATGATCAAAAGTGGGCGACCTTCAGAACAAAGCTTGTGTCTGTCAGGGTGCCTTTTCTACTGCACTTTGGTTTTTGAGGATTAAATGCTCCTCTTCGGAGGTTGTACTGGTGCAATGTGTTGTCATATGATCCTGCTGCAGGGTGGGGTGTAGAAAGCTTTTGCAGAAGGAACCTGAATCTCTATCAGATTCTGCAAAGGAGACCACCAGTATGCTATAACAGGGTTTTATGGGCAAATCCAGTGAATTGCTAATGAACTCACAGCCATTCAGCAGAAGCTGGTTTCTGTGCATTTCCAGATAGTATGAGGAGAAGTTTGTCTCCTGGCTCCTTCTCTCCCAGTGATATCCCAAGGTGTTTCTCATCTCTGCTTGGTCTCCCCAGTGGAGCTATGCCTGAGTCTCCTCCTAAGCCACAATATCCTGGCCACCATGGTCCCTGCTGCTGCCCTGGGAGGGGAGGATTTATTTAAGGATTTATTTACAAGCATGGGTGCTTCTAAGGGATGCAGGTTATCTGACGTGCAGGTTGTTCATGAAAATATGCACATGTTAGAATATGTTAGAAAACTTTTAATTTTTAAGAGCCTTTGGTCTGAAATACTTACTATGAAGCGATAAGAAGGAGCTACTCTCATAGGGGATTAATTACGTAAAAGCTAAGGAACAAAGGTAGAAATGAACTGTGAAATTCCAAAAATGGAGAATTTTTATCATTCACAATGGTCACATCTAAAACAGGCATGGAAGAGCTGTGAAACTGTCAGTACTGAGTGGGTTGACTGAAGTGGCAGACAAGATCTCACGAAAAGAAACGCAAGATGATGCACATGGGAAAAAAATAACCCTGTCTGAGCTTAAGCAGAGATGAGCCCTAAATTAATTATTACCACTCAAGAGATCTTGAAATAAGTGTGCCTACTTCTCTAAAAACATAAACTGAGTAAAACAGTAAATAGAATTTTAAGAGTTAGAAAAAGAATAGCAAATGAAACAAACTATTGCTAGTTACTACTGTGCACCTAAAGTCTGAATATTGCTGATAGTTTCAGTACCCTCATCTCAAAAATCATAGCACTAAACTAGCAAAGATTCAGACAAAGACAACATGGCAGTGAGAAGCAGAAGACAGCCTCTGCTCAAAGGAGCAGTCAGTCCATGAACTCGCTATATGCAGCTTGGAGAAGAGAAGGTGGGGCAACCTTCTGGAGGGCCAGAAGAATGAAAGGATTCAAAAAAGGGATTAGACAAATTCACAGGGGTGGAGCCACTGCTGATTAAATCAGAAAGTCCCAGTTGTGAAAGCTGAGGAGATGCCTGGGGAAGGTCCCCGTCTGCTGTACGTGCTGTCCTCTCTGCCACGGGTCATGGCCAGGGACAGCGCGGGGCTGTGGGGCTCTTTGGTCTCTCCCAGCATCACAGGTCTCTTCTTGGGAAAAAACCTTCCATGTTTGGCATTTAATTAGGGCTTTGTCAACACATCATCTTTTTTCTTAAATTGCATCTTCAGTGCTTTATTTTTATCTAAGCAGAGTATTTATTAATGTAACCTTTTAAAGGAAGTCCCAGATCACTTGACCGGTGGTAAATAATTCCACTCGCCCTTAAAAATGTTTGCTAATCTATTCACACCTCTTTTAAAATTTCACCACAAGCTGTTCTCCAAACATGTACATTTTGAACAGTGGCAGCACGTGCCTGGATTAGACTCCGCAGAGAATTTGATACACTTATTTCAAAACACTGAGTTACCTGAGCAGCATTTAATATTAGCAGGCTATACAGAAACACTTGGATTTGTGGCTTTTTCTTCAAGAATCTCACTATTCACATTAAGAGTGAGCACAGAAAACAAGCTGCCCCTTTGCAGGACAATTCATTTCTTAATTCTCTCAGACTACACAATGGATGAGGCTGCAAGGGAAAAATAGTATGGTAAGCAGGGATTTATACAGATTTTTTAAACTGTTGAATATATGGGAAAGTAGTGAGAAACAGTTTCTATTTATATAAAACACACAATCCTTCAAAATAGACATATAAGATTTTTTTTCTCTAATACTATCAAGTCATCCAAAATGTGATACTCAAGAGTGATATATATATGGATATCTACCTTAAGAAAAAATAAATCCTTCCAAGGCAGAAGTCATAATCCTAGATCCCCCAAAAATCTAGCAGAGAACAGCAATGGCACAGAAGCATTTCCTAACAACAGATCTTATGATGGGATCTAACTTTTCTGCAGTATGTTTTTTTAAAAAATTTGTGACTTCAGGAAGATTTGAATCCTGAGAGCACCAGAGCTTCTAAGATGTTTGAAGCCATCAATGTCTCCCCCTAAAGCTCCCTCAGATATTTACAGCATTTGTGTCAGGAACAGAAACTGACCCAGTGCTGGCACTTAGCAGCTGATGTTTTCCCAGAAGGGAGTTAATTGTGCAATGATCAGCTCTAAGCTCATTATCAAAAGAGAATTTAAATTAAAAAATTAAGAGACAACATGATGTAAAAGAAATCTTTGCATTTAGAAAGTGGATAAGGTCTGATTTCAGAAACTTACTGATAACTACAAATTCACAATTTTCTCTATATTAATATTTTATTTGATAAAATCACCCACTTTTGCTCTCCATCATCCAAATTAAGATCCTTCCCATACCTTCATGTCATAGAAAAGAAAGAGTAAATTCTGTGGTGTTACACCTGAGGGTCCTTATGCTTGGGTCAGCTGTACACAACAGCCACGGCTGTTGCTGAATATAGATACTGCTTCTAACACTGTGTATATCTAATCAGCCTCTTGCTTTTTGGAAATTAAAATGATTTCTCCTTACTTGGGAGTCCCATGTGCTAGAAATAGCTGATTCTAATAAGATGTTATCAACAAATAATGCTTTTCTGGTTTACATCAAGATTTTTTTTTTTACATCTATTCAGTACTTCTAGATGTAACTGTTGAGACTGTTTTTTGGTAGAAAGCAACTTTCCTGTTTTTCCCCTATATAGAAGCTAAATGTCAAAAATGATCAGTCAAGGGGAAAAAAAATCGAACCTCTACTTTATCTATTAAACCCTCTGGCAGATAAATTCTTGCAATCTTTTCTAATGTTAACGGATATAGATAGTAAACCAAGCAAATGAACTTTCCTGAGCCAGCTGTCCTTTTCAATGTTATACAGCTGATCACATGAATACTTATTGTATCCTCAATTCTCAAAAGGTACAAGATTTTTCATTCAACCCGCAGGCTCCAACATATCAGATTTTAATTGGGAGAATATATTAAATGTAAACATCTGTAATTTCTTTGTTACTGAATAATCTAAAATTTGGGAAGCTTGAGTACAGTGGACTTTCTATCAGGGCTAATATTAGAATCAAGATAAAATATTTTCCTGAAATTGATGGGCTATTTTATGTGATACTTATTTGGAAAATAGAAACCTGTGGCATGCTGCAGTTGCAGATGACAATAATCCCTTTTGTTTGTAAGGTTAATGAACCTATCAGTTGAAACATCCCATTGTGTGCTGATATGGAGCATATTTACTTGCATAGCACAGGCATAAGAAGCTAGGTAGGAAGGAGTGCACGTACCTTAGAAATCTGAAGATCTAAGAAAAAATTAATGGAACTTAGGTACTTTAATTCAGACCTCTCATGAAAGCAAAATGGGCCCTGTAGAATCATTAGAAAAACCTTGATTCCCTACCCAGGTTTGTGCTATGAAAACTCTCTGAGTTTGTTCTTTGAGAACACAAGAGCAGCACCACCAGGTCCAAATGACCTACTCGGGAACATGCTGGAAGACAGAAGTCATCTAGAGAGGGGACTGATGTGGTCAAGATCATGCTTTCTTCTCCAAAAAATATCAAATAGCCAACTGAGTATTTCATGCCTGCAAACTGCAGTAACGTATTTTCAGTGATATTAAAAAACTCTTTCACTTCTTTAAGTTATTTCACTATTATTAATTGCATATATTGATTTGAAAAACTGAATCATGTAACAATTTCATTAAGCTCCAAATTACACTGTCAGTTAAACAAGCTTAGAAAGTGTGTTTTGTAGCTGAAGAAGCAGAATAAGAGCTCAAACCTGAATATCAAAGCTAAGTAGAAATGAGAAACCAGATTCTTTGCCCACAAGTCGCAGCTATCTTCCACAGGGGACTCATGCTGCAGGTGGGTTTTCACTGCTCTGTTCCAAAGATCTCCAAGGTGGTGTAGACATCCTAATTTCCAAAGCTCTGTTTTCTTTAGAATTTGCAGATCGGTCACAGAAAATTGTGTCCCCAGGCACCAGGAAGACGCATGGGTGAAATTGCAGCACAAATAACTCTCTCAGAGCACACAGTTGTCATAGATCAATAAGCTGTTTTTTATCTCTAAACTGCAAGGAGTTCAAAGAAACTCTGGGGCTGAATGGGACTTATTTCAGAACGCTGTTTTCTGCAGTCAGCAGAGGCTTATCTTGGATTTACGGTTTTTAGTTAAGACTGCATGTTTTGAGAAATGAGAGAAACTTCTTTCATTAGACTTTGTTTTATCATGTTTTGAAAATACAGCAGTCATTGGCATATGCAGTGTAGGGGCAAATTAAATCTACAACTCTTTTGCTAAACAGGAGGAAGATCATAACAAGTATGCACAGTTGTCTGCCTTTAATTTTTTAAAAATTATTTATTGATTATGCCTGTATTTTCAGTTTGTTTACACATTATAACTGTGCTAATTGACATTACCTGCTACAGTATAATTCATGGAAATATTGTCAATTTTCCAATTTCACTGGGAGTTGCCAGTTAGCGAGATCTATTTACAACACATGGTTTCTTTCTACAGAAGTTAGAATGTTAAGAGATTTACAGGGTATCAGAAGTTCTTCTCCTAGAGGAAGTTGCATCCCAAACACATGAAGTAAAAGCAGCAGGAAGATATGAAGGAGGCAGGGACAAGCGTACTTCATAAAGCTCTCGGACAAATTCATCCAGAAATCTCCTTTTGGCCATTTCCAGCTGGCTGCAAGTGCTTTTCCATGGGGTGCAGACAGTGAACTTATCTTGATACCCTAAGAAGCTCCACAAGAATGGGGTTTTACCACAGAGGACACACACAATTGAGTATTATCCTAAATGTAATGCAAGGGGTAGATTAATTAATTCGGTTTCAGTATTTTAGCTGTAACGTGACACAGTACTGTTGTGTCAGGCAATGGCACCTCAGGCACAGCTGCACGTCCACAGCCTCATGTGTTGCTGCAGGATGCTGGGGACTCGGAGGGCACAGCCCCAGGAGGAACCCTTCCTCCCAGAACCACATGTGCTGCAAGTATTTTTACTGGGGGAAGCTTGAAGATATTCCTCAGGACAGGACTTCAGAGATAGGTTGTAGTTTGGTCAGTTTAGCCACTTAACTCTGCAACTTAACCAGGGCATCTAAAAGATGTTTGTAATTTGGTGGGCAAAGGCAGTTGCCTGGGAAGACCTCCACAGAGCTGTGAGGTTCAGTCAGTCCAGATCCACCCCAAACTAAAAGTGTAAAACTAGAGTTAGCTTTCAAGCATTCAGCTGGGACCGTGACCCTGAGTCCTCTAAAGAAATCCCACTGGAGATGAGAAAATTTTGATAAACTATGTGTAGCCTGCATAGCAAAAGAAAGCACAGAGTAAGGTCAAATTTAGGTGGCCTGTCTGGAGAAGGGACAAGAGCCAAAGCACCTTTAATGTTGGGATGGGGTCTGGGCGAAACCATGATAATATGTTTTAGGGGTAGTAGAAGTTAATCCTTTCATTAGGAACAGGTCAGCAGCCTGGCCAAGTGTATTTTTTTTTTTTTTTTAATCTCTTAGCACTCTAAGATCCTCTGTGCTCTCCACTAGCCAAAATGACTTGCTTCTGGATGTACCACTCAAACACAGTTCTTTATTTATTCACTTTATCTCCTTTTACTGATATAATTTTGAAGCGTGGCTGACCTTGTCTATGCCCCTGCTTTGCCCTGTGAAGTCTCTTCGTTCAATCCTTGTCATTCTGATCTGCCCCACATCAGAACTGTAGTCTGGTGCAAGAAAATCCCCTGTGCTAGATTAGAGAACATCCCAAGCAATGCTTTGACAAAGGGGAGACAAAATTTCTACCATTATAGAATGCAGGAAAAGACATGTGCCACAAGAATTGGATGTTTAAGCAAGTACCAGTAAGTAAAAATTACATCCAGATCGAAAGGCTGGCTCCAAACTACTTAACAGTAATTTATTAAAATGACAGCTACTACAGTGCTGCCTATCACAAAATGTGAAAAAATATTCTATTCCCTAATTATGGCTGTAGTCTGCCCTCACTCTGTGCCTGTATGAAGAGTAAAAAAACGCACTTAGGTTTTTGAAAATTTCTGCAAGGTAAAGGCAGGTCTGTAAATCAACAGTAATAACAAATCCCTTGAAAAGCATATCAAGAAAAAAGTTGACCAAGACTTTAAGCCTCTTGGAACAAGAATGACAGCCTTAATTCTGGGAGCTCCTGAGACTTTCGTGGCTCTTTTCCAGGTCAGAGGGACACGAAGCACTCCTAATAGGCTACATGGGACCACCGTAGTGCACATCCCATCAGAGGGTGGGAAAGGGATACGAGACTCAACTGGAGCACTGCTACTCTGACTTCATGGGGTGATCCTACAGCTTCACAGCCAGAGCTAGTTTTAAGTCGCCTGGCAAACAGAGGGTGAGCTTTTGTGTAACCCCTTGAGCTTTAGGCCAACTGCAAAGCAGAAAACCCATGAACCTGCAGCTCTGAGCCTAGTAGCAACTCTGTTAGAGTGACTACCTCAATTTTAAGAGTGCTTGAAGCACAAGCACCTAGTGACACAAGGTTCACGCTCCTGTACTCAGCAAGAGCTGTTGTAATTTGTTGGATTGTAAAACATAGTTTATGAGTGTGATTTCAAGAACAAGGAAAATACTTTCAGTGCACGATTAATTGCCTTCTTGAGTAAAAGTGATGATGATACTTACAGTTCCAAGTCCTCAAGTCTTTTGCTTTTACAAGAAAGTAGAGAAGGGAATATAGTTATCAAAATAAACATTCTTGAATCAAAGGAACTCTTCTTCACTTTGCCCTGAGGATGCTCCCAGTGAGACGACTTCTTAGGCTATGTTATTCCTAGTAGTGTCTGGCACGACAAGATATTCCCTTTTCTGACCTATTTTGTCCATTTTGATTCTTTCAGAGTTCCTTTGCAATTACAATGTTAACATTTAACTGCATATGTTTAGGGTATGTCTGCACAGCATCAGTCTGTGCTACATGTGGATACATGAGCTGGCAACAAGCGCACTGGCTCCGAAACCAGAAACACTGGAACTATAGTACAACATTTCACCAAATCAACATACTACTGCTATGAGAAGTGACTACCAAGGTGCTTGACATGGTGCCATGCAGATACTGAGGTAAGCTATATTTTGGACATTACACCTCCTATATCCGGTTGATACTTTCCTACTGTTAATACGCTCTCTACCCCGATTGTGCATTTTAATCAAAGGATTTCAGGTTATTTCAAGCTGGAAGGGACCTCAGGAAGTCTTAGTGGCTGCTGCTGAAGTTTTTCTGTTCTGTCTTCTACCAAAGGGCCCAAAACATGGATGCTGTATTCTAGGCAGGTCCTAGTGAGTACTGAGTAAAGGGGGATAATAAGTTCCCCTCAATCTACTGGCTATGCTCCTGTTAATACAGCTCAAATTACTTCACCCAAATAAATATTAAGTAAAGAAAATGAACCTCCCTTAAACTACAAATAGTCAATGATTTTTAGACTGTTTTTATTACTGATGACAGATTATGTCATTTTCAGCTTATTTTTTCTGCTACAGTTTTGGAACAGAATTCACATATAAAGCCTATTTTCTCCTCTGTTCTGTCACTGTCTGCAGCAAATGTCATTTTTTGGTTCATTGTTGTTCTCCTAAACTTAGGATTTGGGTACTCTTTGGGATCACTGAATTTCAATGCAGTTATTATTTGAATAAATTCACATTTCACTTCCACAGCAGACTGCCATTTTCCTTTACTACTGGAGATGCTCATCTGAGGTTCAACAGTGGCTACCTGTAGTTGCTCAGGGAGAAAGAAAAGTACCACAAGGACCGGTTGGAGGGTAGGAGGCAAAGCAGAGTCTTGAACCTGGGTCTAGTCTCTTCAGCAGAATACTCCAGTCACAGAACTTTTGGTTGCTTGGGCATTTTCTCTTTCTCTTCCTCTCCTCTTTCCCTCTCCATCTCCCCCAACCACAAACCCTATCTGTGAAATAATTTTATTGAAAAATTCATGACGGACTTAAGTGATTAATATGTATGTATCTCAATGTCCTCTATGGATTTTTTTTTTCCTGTCTGATCTTCTGCAAAGAACTTCCAGTTGGCTATTATATTCAATAAAATGAAAACTAGAGCCCCAAGAGGCTAATTATCCACGGTTTTGTTACAATATTAATTCTGGCAATCATGGAATTTTAAAATTCAGCTGAGGTAATATGAAAAGCAACTCTTTTATTAACTGCATGATCATGAAATACTGAAAAGAAGTTTTCTGAAATCATTTGCTATTGTGAGATATGGCTTTCCCAGTACTTTCTTAGTTGCTTTTCTGTTATGAATTTAGAAGTTTGGTCCTAAGAGTTGAAATCGTGATTTTATTTCCTCAGGAACCACTTTTGGGCAAAAGAACAGTTCGTTCAAACCATGTTTTGAATGCAGGGAAAGGACTGCATTAGGCTGCAACTTGCAAAATGATAAATGTTTTCACTTGTCTTGGTTTTTCAGCAGTGATTAGTATTCACAATTTCAGACGGATTTGGTGGGAGATGTGGATGTCTCTCAACAAAAAGCCTTTTATGGTTCCTCCTTCCAATGGGCTCAGCTCTCAGTTGGTTAAATGCCATTTGAAACACCCAAATGTTGGTGTTAGTAGCAGCTGCCACTACCAAAGGGTGTGAGTCTTCTGTAGGTCCCATGTCACATTTGTCTGACCACTCCTTAGATGTACCCAGGACATCTCAAATGGCACCAGATGCCTATATAAAGCAATAAAGTTGAGCCCCAGCAAATATTAGTTTTCTGGATAGAAAGTGAGCTATAATTATTAAGGGCAGATCCTGCCACTATATACATCATCTCCGTGTACTGGGTTGTAACTTTTATACTATCTTTACTCCAGCCAGTTAAAAAATCAACCTCTCTACACCTGTGTCTAACCAGTTTTCTCATTTTCCAGTTGCTGCTGCAGTGCCCTATCTAGACAGCTGCTGTCATAAGGTTTGCTGTGATCTAAGCTTTTATTTCAACTTCCTGAACTTCATCTTGATCAAAAAAAAAAAAAAAAAAAAGTATAATTCAGTTGTGTGTGTGGGAATCATTTATTCACATAACCCTATTGCTTACCTGCAGGGTGTCTCTTTGGGATATAGGAACAGAGAAAATCTACTTTGTGGGTGAATCGTCTGACAGCCAAATGAGTGTGTGAAGCACAGAGCCTCAGAGGTCAGAATAACCTTTGGTTTTGTCCAACACACAACAGACAAACAAACGGTGCCCCTGGAAGCAACCTTGACTGTCTCTTCAGTTTTAATCTCTGCAGTGACTAGTTAGCAGATGTTAGGTTTTAATTAATTATTTTTTTTTATTTGGGCCAAACTTGGAAAAATATAAGCTGAAAAATGTGATGTACTTACTTATTGTGGACCCAGATTCGGGCCTGTTCAGGGAACTGATGATAACAAAGCCAAAGCCTTCATTCTCCTTGCGGTGGATCACCACGTCACTGGTTTGCAGGCTGTGAGAAGTGAAGCCCTCGGGGGGTGTAGCATTGCTACTAGAGACAGCGTGATTACTGTTAGCATAAGTAGTGTAGTCACTTCTTGGAGAACTGTGGTGCGTAGACACGGAGCCTGGGCTTCTGCCATTCTCTGGGCACGGCTCTCCTACAACATAAATCACACCAGTATTACAGTCTGACTTGCTCAGTGGCTCTGTGACTTACAGTATATTTGCTAATGCAACATGAATACAGTTGACCGTCTATAGCCCAGACTACCGCAAATATTAAACTAGGAGCTGTAATAGATGCAGAGAGACAGGAATCTACACAATTATGCAAAACATTCAAAGGCGATCAGATAAAGCAAGCATGAACACTCACTGCTAAGCTCTCTACAAGAAAGGAAAGGAAAGTAAGAAACTGAGGCTCTCTGGACTGCAAAAACATTAGCAAGCACTATTCCCTTGTCTGCCGGTTGATCTGTCATCAAGAGGAAAATGTGACTGTCTAATCCAATATAAAATTATTTGTGTTTGGATTAAAAGACTTTAAGCAGGCAGCTAACATAGAGTAATTAGGATTAGCTGAATAATGTTCTTCTTACAAGTTGATTAGCATGCTCAAAAGATGTTCATGGAACAGAGCAGTTATACAATGAAAAATAATCACAAATAGTTTTTTTGTGGGTGTCATGAGAGAAGCAGTGGTCGCTTAAAGGTTTTGAAGATTCTCTTGTGTGGCGAGTTCGAAAGGGCAGAAGTGAAAATGGAGTCCCTCCACACTTCAGTATTGCTTTATAGTAACAAGAACAGAGAACAAGTTAAATCTTGCGGGATTACACACTTTTTTAGTACAAGCGTTTTGGCAATTGAAAACAGCAAAGTTACACTTCCAGATGGGAAAAAAGATTTATATTCCTCGCAGATCTAAGTTGTTTACACAAATCAGCATTTATTGACAGTTTTAATACAGAACTTTCAGATGAATGTAAGTAATAAGTTTTCTGTTCGGAGCAATGAGAGTGGCAGGGTCATTCTACTGAACATGTGAAGAGCTTACGCGTACACACATACATCCTAGGAAGAGAGCTTGCAAATTAGACCTTCAGTGTGTATATATTAATAAAATAAACATCATCCAAGGACAAGCTGTTGTTTTCTCAGTCAGGTGTGTCCTTTAGCAGTCCTTCTGCAACTATGAAATAAAGTGATTAGAGAGAATAAAGAGGAAGAAAAACAAACAATTATTATACTCCTACATTAGAATTGAAAATCTCCAAGAGTTATTGAACCAAATCTGCAACTAAATGCCATAGTCAGTGACAAGAGAGATCTCATTTTCTTGCTGTCATGTTTCATAAAGCTGAATATTGTTTATGTCAGTATAGCTGCAACAGAAAGGAAATTATCTTACCCTGCAGAATGACCAAGAGCTGGCTTGGCCATAAAAGAATGCAACTGAGTGCCATTAAGTATAGGAAAAGAAAGATAAAGGAGGAAAAGTTTAAATGGCTATTCGATTGTCAGCTGTGCAATAGATATTCATCAGAAAAATTACATTTCGCTTCTGCCTGTGGAAAAATGGCATTTTAATCCGCATTGTTCTGAATACCATGTTTTCCTAATCAAATTGTTTTCCAGAGCTTGCGAATGGTGATTTTCTGTTCCAGATCCGGGTAAGTATCTGTGCACAATGGCGATTCCAGGTGAGGGCTAAGATACGTACATCAGCTACCAGGCAGGTAAGGAAAGCCCCAGATCCCTCTGTTGTATACATTCACACTAGCGAGAAATCCACACGAAATCAATTGGCCTGATGTGTTAGTATAGCATTTTTCAGTCATGCCCAACGTCGCTCGTTTTAAAATTTTTCCACAAAGCTTATGCTGTAACACACCAAATTAAAATCCTGTTCAGCTCCTGAAATGCTTAAACATTAATGAGTTACACGCTATACTCCCCGGTGTGGCACTCTCAAGGCCCAAGAATAACTCCAGGTGTTTTACCAGCTTGCTTTGTTTTCTGTGCCAGGAGACCAGAGCGTCTAATAGACCCTTTTATTTAATATTTAACAAGCAGCAGCGAAGGCTGGCATCCACTCTGCGCTAACCCTCTTGCTAATTTTGCCTGCAGTCTGTACAGCCAGCTGACCCGGCAAAGGTGCTAATCGCAAGCACTCGGCGGATTACCTTGGTTATTGGCCATTTTCCTAGCGGTGGGGGAGCTGCGAGGGGGCGTCGCGCCGGGCGGAGGGGGACCTTTCTGGCTGGAGGAGTCTGAAGTCAGTAACAGAAGAAAGTCAGTCCCGCGAGAGCGCGGCTGGCAGGGAGCTGCGGTGCCGCAGTGGGAGGGGGACTGCGAAGACGAAGGTGAGTGGGAGGGCAGCTTTTTGGCAGGGGAGCGAAGGGGAATGGCGCAGGCAACGACAGCGGATCTGGGGCAGGGGGAGGCAGAAGACAGGACAGGCTGGGAACGTGGTTTTGCTCATTTCTGGTGCCTCTGTGAAGTGTACTCACCACAAAGGTTTTAAAAGTTCTTAAATAAACTTCTTTCCTCGAGTAAGCAAAGGTTGCAATGGAACGGCAGCAAATTCTGGCATTACAGCTTTAATAGATGCTGCCACACATTTTTCCAGGTTCCAGTGTTTGTCAATAATTGAGACCGAGCTAGTCTAAAGGTTTCATTTACTTAGGTTTATTTTCTGAACGTGTCTGCTTGAAGCGAGGATCTGGCCCTGTTCCTAGGAGCCGCTTGTGCCATACAGAAGGTTTTCAGCCAGCTTGTGTTGCAGTCAAGGGGGGTAAAATTCCATCAATGACATCAGTGAGACCAGAAATGGGCTTTTAACACATACAAGAGTGAAATGAGTTCCTGCCCTAAACGGTTAACAGTCTTTGAGCCTTTCTCTCATTGCTTATTGACACAGTCAGCTTTAACAGCTTTAACTGAGGTGAACGTTCTGTCCCAAAGGTGGACAAGAAGCGACAGCACAGACCAAGACAGCATGGAACAAATCCAGAGCACTCATGATCACCACACCGGGGTTGCCAATATTGTTTCCACTTCTGAAGGAAACAACACTCAGCTGTAGTGTTTTTGTCACAGAAAAAAGGGACACATATTTACAATTGTTCTTTCTTCAAAATGACAGAAACATTCACTTTGATTTTAATTTTCTCTATTTTTTTAAAACAGCACCTATTTGGGCTGCCAGCATTGAGATCTGTTTTTCCTTTCATCTTTCCCAGCCTTCACTCACCCGTGGGTAGCACCTTTCTCCTCACAGTAAGATTCACTTGCCCATTTCGGGCAGCGTTATGCATAAGATCAATCACATATCGGTGGGTTTTGCCGGCCACTGGAATCCCATCTACGTACACCAGCTCATCCCCAGGATGGAGACGACCATCTCGGTCTGCTGAGCCCATGGCAATTACTGCTCCGATGAGAATCTAGGCAGCAAAGAAACAAAATCCCGTCATATATACACTGAGCCTCCAATTTAGTGCCATGAATGTTGCAGTGATTTTCTCTTTCTTTTGAAATTAAGCTAGTGATTCGGTGCAGGTGAAGAGATCTGTGTGTGTCTGAAAGCTGTGCTCCTCCTCTGTGGGTGTGATTGAAGATGCTTCCTTGCCTTTGGTAAGAAGGTAAGATGCTTCCTACCTGCATAGGAGTGATACAGCTGAGAATCCTGATCTAAGGATGATCTACCTGATATCTTCAAATCAAGACAATCTGTCTATAAGAAGTGTTGAGTTTATATAGATGACATTATGCAGAAGATCTAAACAAATTAATTCCACATAAAGGTCCTTTTGACTTTAAATTAGTTAGTCTGCATATTTCTTATTGAAGGTTCCTCGCTGCTGTGTGATTTAAGCACCTGGAGTAATACACTTGAGGTCAGTAGTGGAAGTGACCCCACTACACAGAGTTTGCTTTGGGACTCTTTGGGGAAAAGAAGTGTTATATCAAATGTTGTTACTCATAATGAATAATTGCTCAGGTAGTGGTTGATTAACAAAATGGAAAAAGAGGAAAAATGTCAGCTTACTCTGGGCAGATGTTGTTTTCCCAAATCGACATTTAAATGTAATTTGTATGGGACATATAAACTAGTAAAAAATCTGTTCAAAACCTTTTAATGACTTTCTCCACTTTCTATGCACATAAATTCACATAATTTATTAGAAGGAGACATATATATTTTCCCTGTGGAGTAACTGGTAGAACAGTTGAGATTGATTCAAACAAAACCTGCTTTCTTTGAAAGAACATTAAAGCATTCACAGAGCCTGTTCCAAATTTTCCTTTCTCCTGTTCAGTGTGAGAGTGAGCACAGAATGATGGATATGACATGCCGAGTGACAATCTGGTTTAAATAATAAAAGATAAAAGCTATCAAGTATTGCTTTTCATGATGAACTGCAAAGGCTAGATGTGGTAGTCACGCAGGTGATCTTGGGGGTTTTTTTGTGGTCTTAGCTGCAGAGTTGCAAGTATCCCAGCAGAGTGTTTAAATGAAACCCCATGTGGAGCCTGGAGAATTTTCCCCAGTTTCTAGCCTCCCTTTGGCTCACTTTTGCTTTTAAAACTTAGCAAAGAGAGAACACGATGCGGCATTTTCCTCCTTCCTGGTGTTCCTGGGATCCTGTTAAGCAGTGCCAAGCGGAGTTGCTAGAGAGACTCTTTCAGGTTCTCCATTCTGTTCTTCAAATAGTGAAAGAATATACGTCAAAGCTTTGGAAAATACTTTGTGAAAAATCCAACTATGAAATATGTATTTATGCTCCTTTACTGGACAGGAAAAAAGCTGTCCAAAGCTACATTTAGCTAGATCTCCAGAAAGTATTCTCAAAACCTTTACATTTGGGCATCTTATATGACTAGAGAATTTTTTCCTAGTTATGTTGGGAAGAGACTGGTGATAAGCCTCTGCAGCTTGGAATATTGTAGGGACTGCCTTCCTCCTTTGGTTTTATTAAGCATTTGCAGTTTCTTTATAATTGGCTGCCAAAGTATTGAACAATTTGTGCATCTTTAACCTTTGGAGAAACACAAATGCAGCTCAGAGCATGGTAGGTCATCAGTATCTACACCAAAGTGCAAAAACTCTCTCTAGTTTTCACTAATTAAGTAATTATTGCTGATATTTCACATGTCCACAGTGGAATGTGATTGTGTTACTCATCTCAGTGGTGGAACTGACTCCTCACATAAGCAGCAGAGTCCTACTTTAAACACTTCAGGTAGGTGTGTTAAGATGATGGCCACCATATCTGTTACTGGGTACATTTAATAGCAAAAATAACTTAATTTTCTTCTTTTTCATTTTCTGTGTCTGAACTTGTTTCTTATACAGTATCTGCTCGCATTTCATGGCTGAGTAGTTTCCATAATAGTTATAAATTCTACAAGCAAAACACAAATTGGAAAAATATTTATCAGGATTATATTACCTCTGTAGCGCAGTTTCATACTGGCATGAGATTGCTTTGAATGTGTGAGGAAAAGGAAGATGACAGGTAGCCAATAAAGAGTGTATTATAGAGAAAAGGGAAAGTTTCACCTATTGCTTGAGATTAAACATGAGAAATGCTGGGATTAGGAAGATTGTGACAGAGCATAATCTGGAATTGAAGCCTGGGTCTATTAACTCATACATATTAATCTGTTTTGATACTGAGTTTCTTTTTGATTCTTGGCATTTATTTGACTTTGTGTTTCAGTTTCTCTGAATATAACACAGTAGCTTCACAGGCACATAGTAAAACTTAAGTAATACACATAAAAGGTGTGATTCTTCTCACCTAATTTTAAGTGCCTGTGATGTCTAAAACCAAGCTAATCATCCGAACTCTGTCTAATCACTGCTAAAAATAGGAGTTCCTAAGGTGTGGTCTGCATTATCCTAACGTTTTGCTCTATGGACATCTGTTATGTCTTAGAAATGTCTGTTTCTTGGCACTGATCATGAAAGGAATATAGACATACATCTTGCAGGCATTTTTGAGAAGAATCCCAGTCAATCTGTGTTGAAAAGGTGAAACTCGTAGTGTAATTATGTATATGTTCCTGTCATTTTGAGTTTGAGCTGCACAAATGTATCCAAAATTCTTCCCTGCTTTGGGACAGCAATTTGCAACTTCAGTAAAGTTCCAATTTCTGTACATTTGCAAGCTTTCAGTGAAATTATAATTTGCTGTAACAGAGTCAGATTATTTCTAACTCCTCAAGTTACTGGGAGATGTGATAAATACCTGTGGTGGTATGATCTCATGAGATTTGAGAGGTGATTGGAACTGGCACAACCCACAGTCCTAATATTTGAAATTTCTCAATAAATTTAAGTTTTTCCTTTGGAAAGCATCTTCATGCTTACAAATATGGAAAGTGGAGTAGTCCAGCAGCACTTATTCCCTCTAAGGAGCCAGGGAGCTGATATAACTAGAAGGAAACTAAACTACAGTCCCCCTACAGTGTCAGTATTATCCTTCTAAAAAAACTTTGTGTGGAACCTTCCTCTTTGAAAAACTTATTGCCTTATGCTGAAGAATCCATATACCTTCTTAGAAACCAAACCACAAAGACAAAAGGCAATGAAAGCTTCCTTTTGTTCTGTGTTACCTGACTGCATAGCGGGAGAGCTGAAACAAACATTTCAAAGCATCTCAGTTTTTGTTTCATAGGAAATGCAGGGGTTTGGAAGACAGGCAGAAACTGCCTCTCCTTTTCTGGAGGTGAAAGAAATGGGAGGCTGCGGGTGGGCTGTCCATGGGGGAGCAGGGAAGGAGTGGAGGAGAGAAAACAGAGTTAAAAAGTCTTGTATTTTGAATACAAAATAGATGGAAACTAAAAAAAAGTGGAGTACATCTGTCATCTTTATTAGTGATGAATTTGAGTGGTGAAAACAAGTAGATGGGCAGCAAAGAGGGAGTGAGAATTGAGAAGTTCAGCACTGCAACACCTAGCTCTAAGGAGATGCCTTTTTGCCTCGTAGGACCCTCAGCCTCAAGCTAGAATCTTAATCTTTCCTGAGGACTTTGAGAAATGGTTTGTTGGGAGACACAAAGCCTGTTAGATTGATACGTCTGGGGGAAAAATGCTTTTGTATTTGCAAGCCCTGAAAGAGAGATAGCAACCTTGAGGCTAAGTGCAGGCTGAGAGCAATGGTTCAGCAGGACAGTGAAGCATCTTAGAAGGTGGTTCACAGAAGGCAGCATTTTTGGTCCTGCTCTCCAAAAATAGCAAGATAGTTATCTCTGCACTTGGTAGCCAGCTATGGCTCTTTGACTTTGGACAGTAAAGACAGGTCAGTCCTTTGCTGAAAAGAAACTAGAAAGAGCTGTTTCCTCTGTAACAGTTCAGTGCATAATGTGTGTAGCCAGGAGGCAAAAGACTCATTTCCAAATTCCCACTCTACTGGATTGTTGAGCAGAGACATAAATTCACGTCTCCCACAACTCCGGCACATATTCCTAACCAGCAGAATTCTAGATATTCTAAACCAGTTTTCTCACAGTCCTTTAGGTTGAAATCATTCCATTTTATATAAATAATAATAATCTTTTAGACGAGGCATTTGAGCTGCACTTTTCCCCATGAGAATGTCATAAACCTCCAAACTGCAGAGCCAGTCAGACACTCAGCCTGTGACTACTTAATTACCCACTTGTAATGAAAAAAGCACTAAAGGAGACACCACAACAGACTTTTCCAGAATACTGAGCAGCCTTGTACCCAGGGACAATTTCCTGGGAGGTAGGAAATGCCACTAGACACTACTGTCTGAAGCAGGTAGAGAGAGATTTCCAAATCTTCCACTAGTGCCAACTCCTTGCAGGATAAAATGATAAAATGGGACATTTCCTCTAGCTCTTAACAGATTTCGTTTTTGGCTTCACCCAGTAGGTGAACTCTGAGAACCCATACTGGCTGGGCCATCCAGAAAGGACAGGAAAAATGCTTAGTTGGAGAATGTGCAGATGATGGCTCAGTGGCCTCATTTTATGTGTGCTGGGACATGCTCCATGGAAGAAAGTTAGACGCCAGAGGGGCTTCAGGCACACTGCGAGTGTAGATGATGGAACAGTGTTGTTTTGGAGTCATTCTGTACAGCTACACCTTATTTAGCTTTGAAAATCCATTCCAAAACACTTATTCTAAAATAGGGTCTCTGCATTTCAATCAGCACTTGAAGGACCTTTTTTAGAATACAGCGCATTTGTTTCTTTTTGCAGGACGCATCAGTGAACTATTAATATTTATCAGTACTTTGACAGATGTTGACAATTTTAAAATAGAGGAGCTGCTTTGTTTCTCAGAGCCATGTGTTGGTTATTGTTAATGCTTGAGTGACAACTATATTATTCTGTATGAATTTGAATATGGAATATATAAATCTATCAACTAGTTATACTTTATCTCAGAAATGTGGTAACACAGGACTCAGACTAGGCATAAGGTTGTGATAATAAAATGTTATCATTATCGACTTGGGATTAGTCCTTGCTGACAAACCATAGTTATATCATCAAAGTTATTCTGAAGGAGTACTAATTCTGCCTGCTCTCTCAAAATTATAGTATTTATATATATATCGCTAGTTTACCAAAATGTGTACACATTTCTTTTAAAAATCGTGTATATGTTTTATTTTATATTTTATTTCAACTGCAATGAATCTACGTTGGTTTTGTTACCTGTTATTTGGTTATGGGGATGTCTCCCTCTTAATGGTATAAAGCTACCATTTTTATGCCTGATGCATCACGTGATGTTGTTGTCTAACCTGGAACGTGGACTACCGTTCCCTGGTGGGGCCTTCTGTGTTTCTGGAAATTGCATTGTCAAAACTATCTTTTAACCTTATGCATATATATAGTCTGCCTACACTGAACACAGTTATACATAGTTTTACATAATCTGATTTTTAAAATCTTCTGCTTAAACTCAGTTTTGGAAAGTAAAGATTAAAAGATGCCAGGTCACGCTCTGCAGTAAAGGGTTGAGTGATGCACTGTTTCTAACTTAATTCCTTCTGATGCTAACTTAATTTACTGTGACATCTTTTAGATGCAGACAACCTGAGAGTCCTGTCTTTTTCTATGGATGAACAAAAAAGCCATTTTACTTATAGCCTTCTCGTGGTGTTCACTTGGGTTCAGCTATGTAGTAGTATTTTTTCTGACCTTTACACAGATTTGAGAGTTATGAAAAGGAAAGTCAGAAAGAAATAACTCACAGGCTGTCCAGGCTCATCTCCTCCCAGGATCCTGAAGCCAAAGCCAGACTCCATTCTCCGAAGGTGAACATCCAGCTCCTTGTAATCGGGACCTGGTTTAAAGGGAAATCCCACTGAGCAAAGCGTTTGGCTTTGTCTTGAGAGTTTGCACCATCTTCCCTCCCACCTTGTATTCATTGCACATGACTAATGGCATCCTGGTTAGGGCTGGTGGAAACAAATGGGACACAATGTGTTGTACACAGACAAGGAAGAGACTTGAAAATGTAGGTATCTCTTGGAGGATGAGTATGTTCACCAGAATACACTAAACCAAGCTAGAACACATTCACAGGAGAACAGTACTGGAAAAGTCTGTCCAAAATAGAGGTTATAAAGGTGCCTTCTTCCTACAACTGACTGCATAATATACTGCTGTTCATCCACCTCTGGTATGTAATTTGTGTTTTCCTTGCAGTTCATTAAAACCTAAAGAGAATAAACTGAAATGGGAGATAGAGATACATAGAAAAATTATCAGTCCAACTTACAAAAGATGAATAATCATCACAGGCCATTTTAGTTCCACATACAGATATAAAGCAGTATGTCTTTTTAGGTAACGCATCTTTTAAGTACTCCACTTTCAGGTAATACCCTCAATAAAGAGTTTTGATGAAAGCTATCATTACAAGCCTCTGAGTCTTAGGGTTTAAATTGAAAGCTAACAGCATTAACTTCAACTCCTTAATGCTACTCAATTAAAGTCTCAACAGCTTTATGAATCATTAAGAATGTGCTTCCATATGTCTGCATAACTTGCCTGTAAACATATATTCTGCCGTGGAATATATCAGTTCAGGAACATAGTGTTTTTTAAAAGTCAGTTTCTTATAAAAGTGTCTTTGGCTTTATTTGAAAGAGCCCATTGTTTTGGGTCTTCATGCCCTCAAAATACAAAAGAGAAATTTTGAATAATATTTCAAATAGTATAAAGTGAAACCGTAAGTAGTTAGAGGATTAAGAAATTGTCTATTTTGACTATTGCTTTGTCTGCATGTTCAGAGATGCTTTAGGCTCATTACCTAAAGCAGGACAGTGATTAACAGGAATGGTCTTTTGTACAGATTGCAATCTGGTCTATAAATTGTGACAGCTTTTGGCCAGTGTCAGCTTGTTGCCAACCCCAACACACAAAAAGGGATGAGAGATTTATTTCAGCACACTGTTCTAGTTGTGCCTTGTTTCTTCGGGAGGGGAGGGACTACAGATGGCTGAAACGCAGTATTTCAGTGACTCTTGTTTACAGATTCCCCCTTGAGCCAGCAGTGGACACCTCAGAAACTGTGGAGTTGGGAAGACCCCAGCTTTAGTCTGGGATTAAAGCCAATTCAGTTTCAGTCAGGTCTTGCAAAGACAGAGATACAGAACTACGTGCAGTGGCTCTATACTCTGACCGTGCAATAAAAATCCTCTCTAGACAGCAGCATAGTGCATTATTTCAGCGATGTGTATTGGTACGAGTGAGACTGAATCACGAATACTTCAATTGGTAAAATAGAAGTAGTATCTTTCCCTAACAACTTGCTTCTCATATATTTAGAAGACAAACCTAAACAGATCCTAACAGCTTATTATCCTGACTTTTTCCAGTTTATTTGATAAGTGTCTCAAAAGTGAATTAAAGAACAAACGAAGTTTGTGCATGCACAGTATGTTAGCTTAATGCAAAGGTTGTTTCAAAGTTGTGAGAGGCAGAGGAATTTTAAGATGAAAGTGATACCTTATCTTTACCTGATTTGCTGTGCCTAAGTGTAACAGGGAAGCGGCTTAGTACTAGGGAGAGGGCTCTGTAGGTAGACACAGTAGGATCACCATTTATAGCCCAGGTCTAACACTCACAGGCACTGTTTACAGCAGTCTGTCACAAACTGAGCACTACCTTTATTTGAACACACATGAATGAATATGCACAGTTGGGAATACATTAAGAAAGTAAAAGAATGTCAGGTTGTGAAGAATACATGCTTTGGCACACTGAGATGAAAACGTCCCTCAAACACATACATTGACAAAGCTGATCCAAACCAATGTCGGCACCAGACTCCAAAATGAGAGGTACTATTTTTTTTTAAAGAGGCTGTTTTTCTACCCATTTAGAATGGAATAAGAAGCCAGGTTGACCGTGAAAAGGTTTAGACTAAAAATACTGTATATGGGCATACTTTTCTATAAGCTCTAACACCTTTTGGAAGCCTTTGGATTAACTGACTATGCTATCACGCTTGCTCAGAAGAGCCTTCCTTCTCAAATAGCTAGAAGTCTATGGAACCCATTCTCTGCCAACACTTACCAGGCCACTGAAAACTGCTTTTAAAAAATAATGTTCTTTTATGTCCCACCAAGCAAACAAAACTTGGGACTGGAAAGGATCCCTGGGTCATCTAGTCCACCTCCCTGTTACTGCAAGCCTCTGCAAGCAAACAGCACACAGACCTTACCAGTAAAGACATAGGCAAAGACGACACTGGTACCTGAGCTTGTTTGTGGCCTTTATCACTGGGTCACCTGCCTCATTCAGAGTCTTCACTGATGGATTGCACCCCATGATTTTACTTACTTTTTCACAGTAATATCATATTATCTCCAGCAACTGACTAGTACACTTAAGAGCATTTCCTCCACTGCTGTTGCTGGTTGTTTCAGCATTCATGCTGGTATGATACGACTCCATTGGCTGCACTGACCAGCTCTCCATGGGTCTGGAGACAACTGCACCGTAGATACCTGAAGTTACATGTCTGAGTGTGGACTTGATTTCCACCCTTAGTTTTTGTGCTTAGGTCATTAATGAAAATAACACTGAAGACTTATTGCAAGGCTCTCCACTAATATTACCCTTTCAGTCCAGAAACTGTTCTTTTAGTAGAATTGCTTATCTGCTTTCTAGCCATTCCTCTTTACACTTTGTGCTGAGCACTGTCTTCTCCAGGGTAACATGGAAGTGCCTCAATTACAACTGGCACTTTGTAAAACATCTAGTTGAAGTCTAGGTTGATTAAGCATGCATCGCTTGTTTGGTGTAGAAAATCAGTTACCAGGTTAGTCTGACACAATCAACTTTTGGTAAACTCCTTTTGCTTATCCTTCCAGTCAACTTAATCCACCTGAATGTCCCATCTCCTATCAGTTTCATTAAAAGAAGAGTTTCAGCTTCAAGTCAATACTTCTGATTGTATAATGCGGGTATCCTGTGCAAGAATGACAATGTTCCCTGTTCTCCCTTGCCTCTCTACACATTTATATTAGAAAAAGAACTTTAGATTTGCCTGCTAGTAACTTAATTTTCTTTTTTATAGTTATAGCATTTTGTTTCTTCTTTTTGTGTAACGGAAAACTTTCTTAACTGATCTTTGGCCTAGAAGAGAAAAAAAAAAAACCAATTCACTTTGCTAGGTTATAAAACCAGCTGGCTCCCCCATGAACTTGAGAATGGTATTGGACAAGCTGTGATCTGATCATTGCTGCACAGTGAGGACAGTAAAGAGCATTGGGAAATTCTGCTTTCTGGTTCCTGGACGACGGGGAATTTGCTTTAAATGTAAAGGTACCAGAATAGATTATTACTGAACAATAGTGAGATCTCATAGGTGAAGATGTGATTATCAACTCTCGGCTACATTTCTGTACTATATTCACCTAGGTGAATTACACATTGATAACTGTACATGCAATTGTTTCTTAAAAGTATGTAGAGAAAATATACCCCTGAAGATGATTAATTCATTTTCTGTATGAGTCAAGTTGCGCAAGTGCTATGTAATTTTTACAGTGATAAACCTGGTGTTTGGGATGATGCTGTAAATGTTGAAATGTTTTGGGTTTGGTTTTTTTTTTATCAAAACTCTTCTATACTGCAATTAAAACAAAGATGAAAAGCTTTGTTGTAATAATTTTACAGTCTTTCTGGGTGTACTCAACTTTCCTGCTAAAAATAAAAATTAATTTGGACTCCTTTGCTGAAGACGGTGAAGATTTTTGTTCCATATAAATCATTACTGTGAATTGTGATTGACACAAATCTACAATAACTTTGTATCTGAGTTTCAGATGCTCTTGAAAGATGTGAAAAGCTTGAAAACAGTCATGAGTCTGCTGGTCTCCAACCTGAGTAACTTTTAAAAAAATATACATATTTTCTCTTGATATTTATAGAGAGGAAAAGCTGGTAAATAAAGACTTCAGTATAAAAATCAGCAAAGGAAAAAAAAGAAGAAAAGAATTGGTGTGCTAACAGAGTTATTCAACATATAAACTCTACTGGGGTATGCAAAACAAGCCCAATATCATATTTAATTTAGGATCTCTGTCCAACCTGTGTAGGACTAGAAAAGACTTCAATGGGATTGTCAAAACAGCCTTTTTTGTATGGGACGCCTGTTTTAACTGTTCACTTAACATTATCACATTGGGAAATCAAATACTGCTGGTTTTTAAACAAGTCCATTGCCACTTTACAAGACCAATGTTGATTCAAACACTTGAAAAAGCTTCTATTTTTGAAAGTTTTTGCTTTTAGGTTTTTACAGAACAAGATATATGTATTGGAGCAAGGAATGGGTGGGTCTGCATAACAGATCAGTTCTATTCTTTAGCAAATGAAGATAGAATTAATTTCGGTTTTACACAAAATATTGCTTAAGCTTAGATTTGGGCATGAGCTATAGAGATACATTTTTATGTTAAAGAGTGAACACTAACATATGAAAGTACACATAAAACATTGTAAAACATACACAAAGACTGGCTGAGGAAAAAGAAATACTTTTCCTTGCTCAAAATGCAAATCTATTATAAAAAGATTTAGAGTTAGCATTCTATAACCCCACAAAGCTCTTACAAAAATAAAATGGTGACTGGGCAGTCATGACTGGCCATTATCTAGAGAAATGATTAAAGAAAGAATAACTAAAACATAAAATGAAGGACAACTAATTTACAGAACAATGAAGGCTGAAGAATACTTGCCAGAGGAATCCACTCGAAAACCAGTCCTGGGCAGCACTTGTTCTGAATAGGAAAATGGTGAGTTAAAGATGAAATACATTTCTCAAGTTATTTAAAGATGCAGCATCAATTTCTTTGCCGTGTTTTGAATTACTGAAGTGCAATTTCTACTTTCTATTGCATTTTTTTTTCTCCTCCCCTCCTTCCTGACTTCCTAGGTGGTACATGTACATATTCCTGCTAGAAGTAGACCTCCCTGTGCATTTCTATGCAAGGTGAAACAGATGATAAGATGGTAATGTTCCTTTAACATAACATAGGTTATGATGAAGATAAAATTGTTAATGTATTTAAAATTGTGAAAGTTATTGACAATATTTGTGCTTATTCAAGTACAGCAATAAAAGGGGAAGTTTAATGGCTGTGTTTAGAAGACTTGACCACTGCTTTTATTCAACTTAATTGCAAAATGTCTTTTATCATCAAGAAGAGCAAGATTTTGCTATATTTGTTGCCAATAACCACTGGTTGTACATGAAGGTAAATGCAGGTAAACCCATTTAACCTACTTTTCATGTAGGTGGTTTCAAAGTATTTGCATTTCACTAGATGAAATGCAGGAAATAACTGGTTTGTTTTCATATACAACTACTTTGCTGGCGTTCGTTAGAGGAATCTGGAACAAGTCCATAACTGTCACACTTCCTTTGCTGATTTTGAAATGCTCTGACTAAGAATTGCTGTTTTATTATCTCTGCAGCATTCAGAGTGAATTGCAAACCAACCCAAACCAGAGGTCATTTCTGTTGGTCTACCAACAACAAAAAGGTAAATAAAGCACTAACACATTCATGTGACTCTAAACCAGAATATCATACCACGCATATTACATGGTATAAATAGGGTAAGGTCTGTCCCAGCACCATCTGTGGGACAGTGATGCAACATATGAGTATACCTTATCTTACTGAGATAGAAGGAAGACAGGAGTGGATTTAATACTGTAAGTAGGTAGTTCCAGGCAGAAAGAAGCCAGAGAATGCACTGGAGGCCAGCACTTTTGGCTAAGCCTTCTGGAAATATGTGGATGTGGTGAGAGAAATAAGAAGACAGTATTTCCTCTGTGGGCAGCTCCTTACCACTTTAGAAGAGTTTGGGCTAAAGCTACCTGCCTTCTGCTGGGCTGCTTCCTAAAGGCAGCATGTACTGTCATGGTAGCAGCTGAGTAATTCATAGTTCACTTGAGTCAATCCTGAACTAATGTTCTAGGGCAAAGACATTTTCCCCAAAATGGAGATGGAGCTGAGTAATTCATAGTTCACTTGAGTCAATCCTGAACTAATGTTCTAGGGCAAAGACATTTTCCCCAAAATGGAG
>JANHGO010000069.1:17429927-17458103 GCA_024606505.1 Aquila spilogaster | reverse complement strand
ATGGAGGCCACTGAATGTCTTACGACTTTTTTGGTAAGAGTATTTACATAACATCCATGACCTGCTCAAATTCAGGTGACTGCTACCCTGCTTACCTAAAATACAGTCCAGAGATTCCACTGGATGGGAACATCCTTCTGGATTTGGTGTTCCCATTGTATTTGAGTTCACTGTCTGGGTTGAGAGTTGTGTCATGTGGGCTATTGTGCTTTATTTTATAGGTAGTTGCACATCCTTGGTGGTTAAATGTGTAATGCCTTCACACACTTCAGATTTTGTAAAATGATTTGGGATCCTTCAAGATGAGAGGTGCTATCTAAATGTAAATTATTCCACCAGCACAACTCCTGAAAACCAAAACCTTTGAAACTGATGCTGCTCCACTGTAAACTTGGAGAAATGATTTTTTTTACTCACATCCTTTCAAGATTTTAATAGAATTCTTAAAAGAGATGGAATGATTTTAATGTACAGAAAGCAATTTCATCTTGATAGTCTCAATAAGATTTTAGGTTTGAAGGGACACAAGCCTCTTCTCTTGGTCATCCAGCTAGAATTACTCTTTGGAGCTGATGTAAGATTGGTTCATTCTGTGTTTCCATTTCTGCTTGCAGTCACTCTAATATCCCCCAGAATTGGCCTCAAGCGGCAAAGTGAAAGAGGCACAACCATGCTCAAACTGTGACAAATTAGGGAACAACTTGCTATGTTAAGATAGCCATGTATTTTAAGTAAGTTAGGAGTATCTTTTTTGTAAACTATTGTTTGTGGTCAAGCAAAAGTGCCTGTCAATAAGGTAGTTTCCTTCAAAGCTAATCTCATTAAGTCTGATCTGGCTTTTGTTCCTGCATAGGTGTCTCTTCTTTGCCTTGTAGAACTTCATATAGAGTCTCATGGTATTAATTATCATCTTGTAATCAACACTTCCGCATCTAGCATTTGTTTTCATTGTAGTTTAGGAATTCACACACAAGAAACTTGGAACTCTGCTATATTGAATGTGTTGAGTCAAGCCTTCAAGTTCTTAAACGTACAATCATCAGAAAGATAAACCCAAGTGCAGACTTGTATTTTTGGTAACTACAGCAAAGCAATGTTCATTTTAGGAAGAATCTGCTGTCAGCCGTCTGTGTCTGCGTGCAGTACAGGATAGTTGTAATTATGTCACTGGCATGTGATAGGCAAAATGTTAGCGACTAGTAGAAAACTTCAAAAGAGGAAGGATCTGTGAAGAACATTTAACATATAAGAAGGGACTTTATTAGCAATGTCTCCCTATGTAAAATGCAGCTATATAGGTAGTCGTTTTCAAAACTTGCACAGTTCTGAGCTCAAAGACCCTACAGAACAGCAACTTCCAAGTGAAGAGGAAGGACTGCTGGGACTGGTTCTCAGCCAAGCAGAATGCATGTCATTTGTGCACGTCCTGGTGCCTTGTACCTGCTAAGAACTAACTGATTGAACTGGTAATTTTACCAAAATACTGAGAGACTAGCAAGCTTTGTTTTATAAAAACCTGTCAATGAGTTTTTATAGGAAACTAACCTTTACACAAGGCGATTTGAAACTTTCCATTTACTTATTGTTAAATTCATGTTGTCATTTTCTGAATTTTTACTATGTTAAACCTCCTGCCTCCACCTCTTAGGAAAGGAGGCAGCAGAAGGCATGTTTGGAGAGGTCAGGACAAAGAGACCAGACTATCCAACACTGCCACCAGGAACAGGCATTCAAAGTGAAAAAAGTTTTAAAATGTTGACGTAAGATTTCTGTATTCTCCATATGAAGCCTTTTTGGTTGAACTTCTGTGGCTGCATTGCCATGAGTAGTTGTAGTCTTTTAGGTGAAATAGGAATGAGATAATTACAAAGTAGAGCTTAAATGAATAACAAAATACTTGGTAAGTTTGCTGCATTAAGTTTTTTAGTTCAGCTAAGCAGTCCTAGAAACAAGAATTGGGAAAGTAAAGCTAAGAAGCCTTCTTCTGGATTGTTACTTGTATATAACTGTAGCTGAAAGAAATCTCCACCATGGGGCCTACTCTAAGTGCTCTGGAGAATGAGGATGCAGGTACGCATTTTAAAGAGTCTTCCTATACATCAAGATTCCTTCCATATCAGATGAATGCAAAGCCAAGATTAATTTTGGTATTGGAAGATAGAATAGTAAAAAGCTTGAACATCTAGCTTTATGTTTAATCTAAAATAAATTACACTCACGGTTTTGAAACTGAAAGCTGCAAAATATTTGTGAAAACAGATAAAAAATAAACAAGACCTGGGACACCATCCTGACTTAACTGAAACCAATGGTGAAAATACCAGACTTCTTTGCTGTCAAGGTACAGCCCTAGGAGCTCAGTTTACCTACAACATGACACAAGGGTATTCTTACTTGCACCAGTGGAGTCACTGGTATTCTCTGGAGGAAGAATTATGCTAATGAAAGATAGGGATGATAATATTTATTGTCCATACTGCATTATTTTCTGGATCATACTTTGTTGAATGCTAAATACATGGAACAAAATTAGCACCAGGAAACATTTCTATTTCAGCATCTTAGTCCTAGCCATGCTTTAGGTAAATAGGAGTTTTACAAATGAGCAGAACGAATATGATCATGCTGCAGTGTCCTTTCCAAAGCTGGGCAAACAGCAGGGTGAAACAGCACATAGGTAATGCAGTTCCCATTGGTCTCATGCACCCGTGATTAATTCCCCAATGCTTACAAGTCAGTTTTCTTAAATTATTACTTTGACTTCTTAAGTACACCCTACCACTTTGCAGATGAAAATCTATTCGTATACCTTTTAGTAAAGTGTAAATTGTTCAAGAGAAAGGAATACTGCATCTTTAATAGTGCCATCAGTTATAAAACTGACACTTCATATTAGCATAGGTCATTTGGGACCTACTTCGCAATCCAGCAATCAAAATCACTTTACATCCACAGTACTGTGATGATGATATTCTCATAATTCCATTTGAAAATGCTTTTGGTTTCACTGTCAGTTCTTATAACCAACAAATCCATTTTGTCATGGCAAGTAACCGTTCCTGCAGTGATGAACAATACAAAATTATTTGATGTTGGTCTGCTAAATTTCCTCTCCTTTTGTTATGTATCATCTCTTATTAAAAAAAAAAAAGGGTTACATTCATTTGGTAATATAAGTTCTTAGACCTTCTCTATGCTGTTGCTTGGGGTAGCAATAGATGCAAGGAAAACAACAATCTGTACTGTTTGGAAATGACTTTGAGAAATTACCTTCCTATAACTCAATTGGTCATACTCTAGGTCAAGGAGTAGTTTGATGATAATATGTAATAATTAGTAAATTCCAATACTCTTATATTTACTAAGTGAAGGCAGGCATGTCATGAAGGGCAGTAGCTGGTGAACAGAAATATTGAAAAATAAGGCAAACTGAGCTCAAGGAAGATCTGAAACTAGAACCTCATTTTCTGAATTTATAGTCTCACAGCCTTTAGCCATACAAAAATCCCTTTATATTTATATAATGCTTCAGAATACTATGTATTTAACACTATCATAGTGCTATGTATATACATATACACACATATATAGATCTTTTTAAAGCACCATAACCAAAATGTGAATTTTTTTAGACCAAAGATGAGCAAAAATGGGAAATATTGTTAGAGGCAAAATTTTTGTCAGGAAAATACTGTCTGAAAAAATTGTAGTAACAATTATGTGAAAAATTTCTTTCAATTTTTAAGACTGTAACTGTGTAGGTCTTCAGCCAACATGCACTGACAAGAAAATTCTGCTTAGCTGTAGACTATGCCATAGACCCCCTCAGGTGATAATGTGTTCAGTTCTATACAATTAATATTTTTTTTACGTTCCATGAGTATCAAATTTAGGAAACCCTGATGGCCTTAGTATTTTTCTGCAAGGATGGTATTTTCAAAGTTACACATGAGTCAGTATAATGCTGTGTGACAAATCTTTCCTATTGCTGATACTTTAACGCATATCTGTGCTGAATACCTGCAGTGATATTTCAGAGGAAAGGAGCCTGTGAATATGTATTGAAATGCTTGTCTGTGACCCTTAGAGAAAGGTATTCATAAGCCTGCATAAGTAAACACTCTTATTTTATGAAGGCTAATAATGCATTATGCTA
Organism: Aquila spilogaster; assembly: GCA_024606505.1. Taxonomy (NCBI): domain Eukaryota; kingdom Metazoa; phylum Chordata; class Aves; order Accipitriformes; family Accipitridae; genus Aquila; species Aquila spilogaster. Next base: position 17,453,947 of record JANHGO010000069.1, on the reverse strand, counting down.
ATGCATTTGCTATTTACATGTTTCACAGCTGTTGATGGACTTTACTTTTTGGTTCTTTTCCAATTTGTCTAATTCTCTGGCAGCAAAAAAAATTGCAGTGCATAAGACAGCTTGTGGATTTGAAAGGAACTTGGAAAATTCATGATACTATGATCAGAGCAGAAAAAAACATGGAAGATTTTGAAGGAAGGAACCTTTGTCCTTCCAGTAAAAGGTGGAACTCTAATTGTTCAGATTTCACTTTTAATGAGAGCTTATCACTGGCTTATCTCATTCTTCCTACTGGCATTTCTGTGTCACATCACCAGTCTTGGACTACCACACTAACTGAAGGAAAATGTAACCTAATCGTTGAAAAAAACTGTTTTATTTTACTGATTTCTTTAAAGGAATAGAAAACCAAATTTCTATTATACATTTTATAACCAGAGAAATATTATAGCATTATAATTCCCAACAGCTTTGTGTTTCCTGTTTAACTAATGTCTGCCTACACAGGCCTCTGAACAAAGTTTGTTATAAACTGTGTATTTACAATAAAACAGAGTTCAATGTAAAATATAAGGGAGGATAAGGAGAATTTATGAAAGTAAAAATGTTAAATTCAGGAGAATGAGTTCTCCCAAATGACAACTGTGGAGCTCCAGATACAGCTGTAACAACTGGTGCATATCAAGTCTTGTAATTTTTTTCATTAATAGGAATTCCTGATCCGATGTTCCATTTTCTAGCTTCTGTACCTAAATTCCATGGTTATCAGCAGTCATGCTGTCACTCACACTCCAAGAGTTTTCATAAGGAGAAAGGAGTTAAAGGATTTGCCTAAAATTAATAGTTAGATGGGAAAAGGAAAAAGTATCCAGTTATTTGAGCAGGTCTTCTCCTCCATTTCTGAGTTTTGCAGAATAATGTAACAGCAGAATGCTAGGCAGGTTCTCTTCACCAGGGAGAAGAAATAAGGGTGGGGGAGGGAAGAGAGGAAAAAAAAAGGAGAAAAAAAAAAAAAAAGCAGAGAGATGTAGCTGCACAAAGGAAAGACAAAGAAAGAAGAAAACAATTTCCTTTCTTTTGCTTTTAGGCAGCTATTTTGGATGATGTGCTAATCTTCATCAGTCTTTGGAAACACTTTATGATCCTTGTTGGCTACTTGGAGCTATTGAGCGCAGATGATAGGTGATGGCAGAGGCAGGTGACATCTAAGAGGTAAGAGCTGACAGGTAACAGCTAACTTGTGACAAACAATTTTCCAAGGAGCTATGACTTACAAAATAGAGTTGCACTCCACTTTTGTGCTAATGCATCGTTTGATTTGTCTCCTAGCTGTGTTGGTAGAACTGCGTCTATGAAACTGTTTCTAGTGCAGAAGCAGTAGTCTTTTGTAATTCATATGTGATCATTAAAAATTGAAATCTCCCTGTCGCACAGGGTCAGGCAGGTCCTTTGTGTTCCTAAGGTGGAAAAACATTTCTGTAGAATGAAAATAATCTTTTTTCATGGAGACTTCCTGCTTGAAGCTCCTTTCTTGCTGTCATTAGGTAGGGATGAGCATACCTAGCAGCTAGAGCAAAAGCTTGCGAATCAGGCTCCTTGGGTCTAGTTCTTGCTCTGCTTCGAGTTGTGTCGCTTGTGCTCCTCACAGAACTATGCTGTGATGCATAACTTGCTCAACTCCCTGATAGGGAAGCAGGAGGTTTTGATGAGGTCCTGGTGAGTGCTGACTGCGGTGAGATCCTCTGATAAAAGGATCTGTAGAAATTCAGAGCTATAGCAGTACAAAAATGAACTGTTTAGTAACAGAGTCTCACTGTGAGAGAAACAAAAATCTAGCACTATCTCTTTCTTTTTGAGTTTTCCAGGTCATGATTGTTCACTTCTTTGCACTATTTTTAGAAGATGAACCTCCTTCTTTCCTGGTCTTGCCGGGAGATAAGGCAAACTTGCTTTGAGATAAGAAGTACTTAAGAAAACCCAAAGTAGCTGAACTTTTCCTGTGCACTTTAAAGGGTACTTCTTTACCAAAGATAACCAATCTGACACAGCCATATGGTAGGAAACTGTGTATGATCTTGAAACTATCCCTCCTATATACTCAATTTAGATGACAATTTCTCGACTCGGTAATGGATTTCCTGCCTGTTGTTTCTCTCTTCAGGAAACACTAGCACTATGTAGATAATAAAAACAATCAAAGGCTTGACAAATTGAATTTGCTAGAATGTGTGCTTATGGCATTCATGAAACAAAAATGTCAGGGAGAATAGAGAGGTTTGGAGGCAGCTATCTGTGACCAAGGGATATGAATGAATGCAGAAGAGATCTGGTTGGGAACTGTGGAATCAAGGCTTAGAGAAAAAGTTCAAAGGATGCCAGTGTCAGAATAGAACAAATTAAGGCTTTCAGGATTAGCTGGAAGATCAAGACACTGCTGGAAATCTGGGAGGAGTGGTTACTGCAGTCTTGCTTTTCATCCCTCACCTTCTTGTTTTGGGCCTAGCAGCTTCATGATTTTTAATTTTTAGGTAGCTGGCTGAAAAAGGCTTGTATACAGTTTCCAGTTACCTCTTGGACAGACCTCAAATGCAATTAAACCATTTAAACACAGGCTCTAGCATAACTCCAACCTACGAGTTATCAGGTCTTCCCCTGGTGTAGCATATGCTCCTGAACACAGTAGATTATATCAGTAAAAGATTGGAGTTCATGTTGGTCAAGGAAGTACACAGAAAACTTGTAGAAGGCACCCATGAATAATAATAGATCACTTCATTCTTTTATTGAGTGGTGTATATATCTTTTGGTGTAACATATCATCTTTTGGGGTGTAAGCCAATCTTTGTAGTTGACATCAGATCTATATTGCCACAGTTTTATGGAGGGCAAATGTGGATTGAGCCTATTTGCTTTCATTAATATTTAGGGCAATTCTGTAAATATAGAACTCTTCATATTGGGGATCAAGACAAAAGAAGGTGCCATATAAACATGTGTCCCATATATACATATAGGATGTGTAACTTTTTCTTAATTGTCTTACAAAGATATTTGTTTCAATGCAGGAAGTCTGTAATCTGCGCTTTTCCACTCTTGGCTTGGTGGCTTTAACCACAGTGTACAGTTCTGACTCTGCTGAATGGAAAGTGCAGATTTTTGCTAAAATACTTCACCCCTAGAAACTACCAATATGGGAAGCAAATATTTGCAGAGGGGTTTCTTTTCCTTAAAGCAGTATATGAAGTCAAGAGTGTTTTCAGTAGAGGTGCTGAACTAGATAAAACACTTGCTACCTATGGAATTGTTTCTTTCCCCTTCAGTTTCTCTTTATAGTCCCAGATCCCAGCACTTTGGGGAATAGCATTTCAGCCCTGACAAATTTTTATTTATTTGTCACTCTAGCCCTTAATGCACAAGGGAAAGAGAGAGAGAAAGAGGAGAGATGTCTGAAAATTATTCCCAAACTTTGGAATATCAAAGCTAGTCCTACTTCTTTCACAGCTTTTTGGCCTATTCCACACTGTATCCTGATCCATACTTCAAAGAGTTTTAAAATTCCAAAAATTATAGCCTCTGTTTGTACATTGTCTTGAGTACTCTGCCCAATCAAGAATAACATCTGGAGCAGAGGAAGATGCTACATTAGCAAATAATATTTATTTTATTAAAATACCAGCCAGCATGGGCTGCATGGTATTTGTAAATACACTGGAACTCTTAGTTCGTATACCTAAGAGTTTATAACTGAAGATCAAATACTTTCTCTATGGGGTCTAAAGTAAGTTCTCAAATCCATGTTTAGGGAGAATAAGATACTTGGTATTGCTGAAAAAAGCCAGAAATTTATTTAAGTACTTAGATTTAAACTTGGGATCTTAATTTCAGGCACCTATTAAATAAATGAAAAACCCCAAATGAACCCCCCCAAAAAAGGTCTGGACTATGGAAAGCAAGTTTTATAGTGACAATCTCTACTGAAATATGTTCCACTAAATGGACCAGAGTGGCAGAAGATGGTGGCAGTGGCTGCACTGGGAAACAGTTGAGGAATCTGAGATGCAATTTAGAGACTAGATTAGAGTTAACTTAGAGTTGATGTAAAATGAACCCTGGTGTTCCTCCAGCATATCCATCCTGCTAGGGACTGGAAATACCAAATCCAAACAGGAGATGCTGATGCTGTAACGAAAGTATAAGGGCCAAGGCAAGTAAGAGCGGCACCAACCCAGTGTTTGGGACAGTAATGTATTTCCTTCAGACTGTCCCTTTTCATGCTGGAGAAATTTGTACATTCCAGATCATGGATTATGATAGTTTAGGTTTATCTCTATGTCTCTGGGCCCAGCTAATATTAATGGGCTAATCTGGATCAGTTGCAGTGCAATATTTTATGTGTAATTTATAAAGTAATTTGATCAATAGGCTAAAGTAATTTATAAAATGAATTGAAAGGTGGCATGTGCAAGTAATGACTGCTATGAAAAGCTTTCAGTAAAAAAATAAACTATTTTGAAGATTTGATCTTAATAAGCACAAAAGCTCTGGACAATTTAGAATAATATTTTTAGCTAAAAAGTTCTTTATGATAAGGAGTAAGTAAGTTTAACCTCTTTTACCCTTGTTGTGAAAAATATGTGGTATATGCCCCAAAAACATGAGAAATAAAATCAAGATGGGAATCTTGATGGTTCAGTACTGGTTTGTATAGATCTTCAAATAGTACTTAGTGCTATGGGTTTCTTTTTAACTACCAAGGACAATGTCAAAACTTGTCAAAGTCATTTTTATAAAAACAAATAAATTTGAAATTTAATTAACTTTACTTTAAAGTGAAAGTAAGTGAAAGAATTTTTATTGATAAAGTCACATCCTCTTATTGGTTAACTATGAAGAAAAATAGCACAGCAAAATGTGGTGGCACATATACTGTTCTTCACTAAGGATTTAACAGTCAAATTGAGGAGAGCAAAAATATAAGGAAAAGAACTATGAAAGTCAAACTTCAGAATTTAGGCAAGATCTAGGAAATATGTAAGTGTAGAATTTTTGAATAATTTATAATGGCCTCTATTAACTGGGATTATAGTTGCTTTCTTTAAATTACAAAAGATAATTATGGAAAATTATGTCAGCAGTGACACATTCATAGGCAAAAGCTTAAAATATTAAATGGTCAGCAGGGTGAACGGGGCTTTCACTTACGCCTACTTTCATAAATAGCTCTTGATTTCTCATACAGCTCATATGGGTCAGGTTTTCGTGGATCAAAGGCCTCTGTTGAATCGGGAAATGAACTCCTGTGAAGAGTGGGTGGATAGGGAATATTCTGTGGCATAGCTGGAGCAGACAGACTTGTTTGAGGGCTGCCTTGATTCTCCCATCGTTCCATCATCTGGAATAAAACATACAGAGAACAAAGATGAAATTTTGCAAAAAACTGTGACTTCCACAATGAGACCAAAGACAGTAATTTCAGTTGAAGATGTGTTTTGTAAAAATAGCAAATCCATTTGCTGCCTTTTGAGATGAAAGGTGTGTGTTGTGCTGTTTATAAAATGACTTGGTTAAATTTACTTGTTAATATGTTGCTCATGGGAAGGTGTGATCTTTCTCAGATAATATGATCCCATGTGGATTAGGGTCCAGCATTACCCCTGAAGCATGTCAAGTGCCTCTCACAGAATGTGCTGAGGTATTGGAAGTTATTCTGCTAAAGATGGAATCTGTGGGTCTGTGAAGATACAATTATCAGATTCATGAAAATACATAACCAAAAGTAGCAATTAACAAAGAAGTGGCCAGACTGGGTAGCAACTGAATGATCTTAAGACTGATTCTTTTGAGAATGCATCAAAATAGCTAGCTGCCCAGGGAGAAGTAGATTACTGGAGCTGTAAGCAGAATTTACAGCTTCAATTGAAGAAAAAGAAAAAAAAAACACAAAGGGAAAATTATTACAGCAGGTATTTGAGCAGCTAGTGAGAGTCAAATATTCAATGATAAAATACAGAACATGGTGAGAGAAAAGTGGGCATTAGGCTGATAAGTCTTTTTTAATTCTTACTGTTTCTTTCTTATATCAAAAATTACACTGCCGTCATCCAACCAAACCCCCAAGCACAGGATAAGCTTTTCAAGTCTTCCAGACCATTTACAGGAGACAAGTACACAGCAATGTATTGTCTATGCATGAAAGCCACCTCAATCCATCTTTTCTCCAAGACTGCCCTTAGTGGTCGCATAAGTACATCAAGCCAGAAGGGAGATAATATGATAGACTGTGAAAAAGAAGACTTGGGGACCTGCATTTTTCTTTTTGAAGGAGTTGGCTACTAATTAAATTGCATTACCAAATATATTTGAAGAGGTCAAGTTAAACAAAACACAAATGTTTATCCTAGGAAATTAATATTTTCCTGTGACCCCTCCTGAAGCAAAAGGTGGTAAAGCCTCCGGAACAGCGTGCTCTCGCACATAACCCAACAATCAGTTAATTACACAAAAAATGACTCTTGGAAACAAATTGAACTGTAATTAAATGCCACCAACTTCTAGTGTTGTATCAGTAGTGCCTTATCAAAGATGATTTCAGGTTTACAGCAAGCTTGCTCTATAAATTCTGTGATTATCATTTGCCTTTAGTTCCTTAGTTTCAGAAGGTGTTTGGCTCAGCAGGTAGGCTTTGCTCTCTATTCTGATGATTAACAGCATCAGGCTTTTTCCACACCAAGTCTGTGTGGACTACAGATGTTTTAGAGTCCTCCTGGTGAACATGTTGAGTAACTATCTCTCTGCACATCCCAGGTGATCTGACACTTAGCTTCATACTTCAGAATAAACAGAATATGGATGTTGGCTATGAGGACCTCATTCTTTATACAGAGTAGTGTTATAATTCAAGTTGTGCTTCTGTCAGATATTCAGCAGTAAGTAGGGCTGGTTCATTAGAAACAATGAAGAAAAGAAAGATCTAGGTATCTATCTCAGTCATCTCAGGTATCATAAGATGACTCTCATGCACTAGTATGCATCGGGAATGATATTTAAGTTGAAAAAGGAAAGTGTTAGTGCTATGAAGTGCTAATGATGAGGATATGGAATACTGTATTCAATATTCGCTAATGTTGTTCAAGAAAGACACATTTATTTTGGGTCAGATAAAAAGACGACAACTAGGATGTGATATAAGAGGGCACTATAGGTACGTAGATCCTGTGCAATACAGTGACGTATGGAGATACCCAAGTTGTCATCGAAATAGCTTAGGTAGAGGAAAGTACCTAGGGTACCTTCAGGTATACTTTATACCAAGATAGATTTATCCTCTGTGTTGGGTAAGTTAGCCTATGTAGCAAGTCACATGAATGTCAGAATAATACTTCTGATGGTAGCTCTTCTGGCTCTAAAGGAATTACCTTGGGTATATATAAACACATATACAGTATATCATTATATCATGGAAGAATAAATTCAAAGGTCTCCAGAAACAAACATGATTATGACCCCTATGTCTACATAGGAAAGGAGAACTGGGCTCAATACAAGTTCCTTATGATCAAGGAAAATAATGGAGAATTATGTTTAGGTTTTACCTTCAGTGGGGAATCTAAAAATGAATACAAGTCAGTGAAACCAAACTATCTATCTTATCACTATGAATCAGAAAGACATGTGGGGCCCTGTCTATCTAGAAGGGAAAGTTTCCTAATTTCTTGGACAGTGCCAGAGAAATAGAACACTTACCTCTTTCAAAATGTGAAACTGAATAAAATTAAAATATTTAAAGAAGGCTTTAAAGAGAGAAAGGAAAATATAATTATCTTTGATGAGCAAACTTCTCCCTGGAGGAAGGACAAGAAACTGGAGATCAGTTGGCAAAACCCTACTGGGTCCCATATGTCTAATTCTTGCTTGCTGGTTAGCTCTAAATCTTCAAGTGTGAAGTTAAAAACAGAGCAAAACATTCTCACTTGTGGGTAATACTGCTAACATAAACAGTTACATAAACAGATAAACACAAGGAGAATTATATCTCCCAAACCCCTATCAATTAGCTGAAGTCACATAGTGTTTTGCAATGTGAGTTACCATAATGCTAGCTCACAGAAGGTGGCACTCCTGGAAATGAGTAAGCATGGTATTGCATGCAGGGCATCAAATCTGAGTCAGGGTAATGGTTTGGTGGCATTGCTCAGGTTCATTTTGCACTACTCAAATTGTATTACATATGATATATATAATATATGCACTATATACATAGAAACCACAGGAAATTTCTGTCAGCCCAGGTTACTCTGTGATGTTGAGCCCACTGAGATGCAGTGCACGCCATCCCTGAGCCTCTGCCTTGGGGAGAGGAGCTTGTCTCCTCTCCTCTTCCAGCCAATGGCCCGTGGTCCCCTTTTTTGCTTTAAAGAATGGTGGGTGCTTCTCCCCTGAGCAGCCAGAGAGGTGAGGGGGCAGCAGTAGTCACCCAAGCAGAAAAGAAGCCTGGTTTGGGGCCACCTACAGTTTTTCTTTCCTCTTACAGACCCACGGGGCTGTGCTGCTGTGGTGGGAAGGTTTCTAAACCTCTTGGAGCTGGCCTTATTGCTTCAGACTGTCTGCAGGCACTCAGTGCTTCAGGTGCACTTGGTTTCAGTCTTATCTCCATGTCTTGGGCACTAGGAATTTATATCTGGTTATTTCTCTAGTTAAAGTGGTGACAGACAGAGGAATGCACACTACCTTAACCTGGTTAATTATTTGTAAACTCTCTTGCTGAGAGTACCCCAAAATCAATTAGCTGTGAACGGTTAGCCTGCATGCAGTTACAGTATCTGCACACACGGGTGTTGCATTATTCTGTGAGCCCTGGTTTCCTCAGACCATTGCATGAAAAACTCCATCACTCAGGTTGTTTCTCTAGATTCTGATTATTCACAAGTGCTACTTGAGTATGAACTAGTATACAGTTTATATAACAAAACTGTGCAGACAATCATCAACAATATGCTGATATTTATAGATTTGAAATGTACGTAAAGAGGGTAAGCACTGACAGTGGAAGGTCTTTGATTGTGGCTCTTTAACAAGTAAGTTCTAAAAGTTCTCTATTTCATCACTTTTTACCTGAGATTAAAAGTTGAACGTCCCAGTCAGACAAGAATCTTAAACTGGTGAGAACAAGCTAGCCCTTAATAGTCAGATTTATTTTCACAAATGTCCTGCTACTTAGATGAATCAACAAACTTATGCAATACTTATTCCAATGTATTGCATCCATCCTCTAGCCTTTTACATCAAAACCACCACAAGCTGAAGCAGTCTGATGGAGTTGCATCAGCTGATTCATTAATTGCTATTTGTACTTGACAGGCTACAAAAATTATTTTGGTATGCATTAGACATGTCATGACCCAATATGAGAGGATGTGAAGTCGTGTTGTCCTGTCCCCCCCCCCAATAAAAAAAGCTATAAATCCTTTTAAAAAATATTACTGTTGTTATTCCTAGTGCTCTTAGAAGCCTTCAGGCAGAGTCAGGGCTCTTTTTTCCTTTACACACCTCTGATGAAAGATAAGCAGTACTTTAAGGTCTTTACAATCTAAATAAAAAAGTCAAATTAAAAAAAAACCCAAACAAACCAGACAACCAAAAATAGAAGCCTGTTTTCTTTTTACACTGTGAGTGTTGTCACAACTTCAAAAAATGATATAACGTAGTGTCAACAGAATAAAAGCAGTCATTGCTTACAGTCTTACAGTAGGAAAGGTCTTCATACCTTGGGGTTTAATGTCAAAATAATAGAAACACAGAAATGTTGGTTAGAAGGCACATCAGTAAGCTATCTAGTCCAAGCTCTCACTTGATGTGTGACTATTTCCAGCTCTAGATCTACTAATGCAAGAAAGAATAACAATCACTTTAAGGATGTTAAGGTCATGCCACTTGTAAACCAGAAAATGTACATGTTGTCCGTTTCAAGCTGATCGCCAACTAGAAGGCCAACTAGACTGGCCTCATTGCTGGAGCCTTCTGCTGCCTTCTCCTCCAGACCCCTCATTTTTGAGCCACTGCATTTCTGGTTCTTGACATCCATCTTAACACTGAGATGTTCCTTTCTCCAGACTGCTGCTGGCAGACTCCAAGCCAGCAGATCTGCAGAGCTTATTAGTGAGGCCACGTCTGATGCTGTCTCACCTAGAGTTGGGGCACTGCTGAGAAGTGTCTCATGAGCTGGGAACAGGAGGGTTAGATGAAAGTCTACAGAAATTTGCTTTGAATGGTAGTCATCTTATGAACTCAATGTGTATAATTTTGAAAGGGAACTTACAGGCTTTGGAGTTTTCCATGGAGAAAAGAAACCTGAAATAAACAAAAAACAACGTTAGCAGATTTTTCTGATGCATAAAAAGTGGACGCTAAGTGGCGTCTATGCTCCCGTTCTCATTCAGGTCTGCAGATAATGTTGATATATATGAAAATTCTCTACACACAAGGGGTGAAAACAGAAACCACAGGGGATAATTTCTAAGAAAAAATATATGCAAATATATATATATATGCATATATATATATATATGCGCAAGTGGAGCTATTGAGATCATTGCCATACTTTACAAACAGCATGGTATTAGGTTGAAATTAAAAGAACTAAACAAAAGGACTTCCAAATGTCTTGGTGGACATTGGATAAGACACCAAATGACCTGGTATTGATGTGTCAAATGCAGTCGCACCTTTAAGAAGAAGCAATTCAGAACATCCCATCAACAAAACCTAATAATACAAGAGATTTTTTTAGAAGAAAAGCCTGTACAAAAATAACTGTTTCTTTAGTCTAGATAAGGTAGCCAAGTCTTGGGAAGGTTGCTTGTTTTGATACTGTCCTGTTTTTTTGTCATAGTTAGCAAGCGATCAGACATGACTACCTCTTCTACACAACTAGTTATCTCCTTTTCCTTGGTTATTGACTGACTGATAAATTGCTTTAGTGACGTTCATGAATTTCAACTATTGTAGCCTACAAATGTTTGAAACTCCAGATATGTCCTTTTCATAAAAGGGGATAATTTGTAACACTCATTGTAGACACTGTTCTTATCTTATGCAGCACAATGTTAAAAAACTTACAAAATATTTAATAAAAAGAAGCATTTCAAAGGATATTTGGTCACATTTTTTAAAATACCAGCTTTCAGCATAGCTTTAATTAAAAAACTCATTCTCAGTTTAATAGCAGGTAAAAAAAAAAAAAAAAAGTCTGTGGACCTTCCTAAGTAAGATTAAAAACTAATAACAAAGAGTTCATTTGTTTTGTCAGAAACAGAAATGGGGCTTAAACTGAGACATCTAATAGGAAGACTGCTCTTTCATTCAAAAAATGAATTAAGCTGTAAGAGTAGTACTGACTTACTGACTTCATTATTTCTTTTTCTAAGGTGAGTCTAGAAAAAAAATTTAAATCATGAGAATACCAGGGAAAGTATGAGAAAGTATCTTTCTACAGACAAATCACAACAGGAATTATATTTGTACATAGTATTTAAGATTCCTAGACCTCTATGATAATGAGGTAATTTTTTCTGCCATGATATCTAATTCATTTAGACTGAAAAAATCTTGGAGTGAAAAAGCAGTTGAGCCGTTTGCAGAGAAACACTGGCTGTTTTGTAATGCTGATGTATAAACTGATAGTGCTTTTAAACAAAAAGTATATTGGGAAAAGTAATTCTGGAAAGGTTTATGTTTACTGGCTCTACAGTGTCTAGATAAAAACTGCTATATTAACAAGTAGACAGATTTCTTTCCATCTGCAAATTCAAGCTGAGATAACAGGCATCCTGTATAGATCTGGCTTGTACATCACCTTCAGTGTTAAAGATTCTGTAGTAGAAGCTTACTTAATAACTTCTTGGATGGCTGATGGCTACCTTTTTATTACCTGCTATTGCTCTGTACAGCTAATAAGAGTGAAAGTTAAAAAGCATTTTTCCCCTCGGCATTAAAGATAAGACTTGAAACTTGCAAGAAGGTTTGCTGAAAGTTATCTCCAATCAACTTACTACCCTGATTTGGTGTTCAGAAAATATTGGTAGAAGTAACTCTCCCTCCCAATGGTACTGGTACACTTCCCATAACTTTTTGTCAGCAGAAATTACTCTAGGACAAACTGAAAGGTCATTTTTTCCTATTTATTTACTGTCACCACCTACAAATATGTTTTGCTGGAGTTAATCAGCAAATGTTCCTATAAATTAAAATATAACTATTTATAAATCAAATAAATAATGACATATACATCAAGTGAAGATTTTTTTAAAAACCCCTCAATTAAAATTTCATTATTCATCCAAACGAAGAGAAGATGGACTTATATTTATCTTGGAGGCTATGGGTACGGACTGCAACATACAAATGACAACATCTACACTCAAAACAAATAAAAGGCAAAACCTAACAGATATAGGATGCCACAGAAGTAAAAGATCCAAAGCAGGATTTTTAAAAAGTATTGGATATCCATATGTGTACAAAAGCACGTTAGAAGTGAAAATCTCTTGAAACTAATATTAAAATCCATTCTTCAGATTTAAATTCAGCTATTAGACCAAGAACTCATGTAAGATGAGATGGTCTCTCACCTATGTCAAAGACTAGGTGCTAGACTAAATAGGTGAAGGCCTAGTTCCGTAAAGCGAACCCTATCATATCTTTCATGTATTTCATGACAATTTTAATGTTGCCTCACATACCATCTGTATTCTCAGTCAAACTAAACATTCTTTTTCCCAATCTAAACAAAATTGACCTTTAGACAATGTATGACATTATCAGTTATTCAACATGAGACTGATTATGGATAATTATCGTGAACATGTCCGGAATTATCACTGATATTTGAATACATGCAACCATTGCTGCAAATTCAAGAATTCAAGAGTATAATGCATATGTAGTACATCGCAAGTGTAACAGAAACTTCACATGAAAAAGCATATAAGCAAAATGCACTTTCCTGTGTATTCTGCATGTTCCCTTCTAACTCTCACCTTTAAATATAGTCCTGCATAAGTACAGGACCAAATCCTCTACATGTAGAAAACTGAGGTTTGGAAGCTCACCTGAAGCATATATCTTAATAATATGTATTTAGTGCATAGTCAACAGTGTTGGCCTTCTGCAGCCACATCTACAGCTGGCAATGAGAAGCAGTGGACTTTCGCTTAGTTTGACGTCACTTCACAACACCACATTTTCCCTTGACTTTCTGGTGCTGGTGCATTACATGCTGTGAGTATTCCCCACCAGAGACATTGGGGTCCCACTTGAATGACAGCTGCTGGCAGACTGGCATCAATTCAGTACTGACTTGGAGGCAAGACTGAAATTTGTTCTCCAAAGAGTGCAGCTTTCAACTTCTGCTGAGTATTAATACAGTATGGACACTGTTCAACCTTCTAATCAACTCACATCTAACTAGGCACACATATTGGATAAGCTCTTATAACCTCCTTATCCCACTTCCAGATTTCCACTTCTCCCTCCCCAAACTCCCAGCCGCCTACTGTCCAACTTGTGATGTCTTCTATAAAAACCTGAGTAGCTGAGAATACTATATACATATACATATAAACACTCCTCAGCCCCATATTCACATACACTTTTAAAATTTGAAATAATAAAAGCCAACTTAGATCCACCTAAAGATACTTCATGCAACCTGCTCTTCCCAGAAGTGGCTTTGTGCTCACCCATGTGCCTGACAGCCATCCCTTCTTGTAATAGCTTCACCACATAAGCTGTGGCTCACTTTCTGAAGACTCCTGTATTTTTCTCTTAGTTTTAAATAAGTCTTTATTAACACTCCTTGTAAAGGCAGCAGTACAGGTCTGAATGAGTTTTGGAAAGGAGAGCGGGGTTACTGAATTGTGTCAAAGAGCAACCACCACTGCTCAGCCAGATGCTAGCGGGACAACACTATGGTCACCACCTAGTGTAATGTAATATAACATGTAAGCATGTGAGGATAAAGTACGTAACCTCATATACTTCTCCAAAGTTAGTGTTGAGAATATAATGATTTATTTGTCAATGTTGGCCGTTTAAAATGTAATAAAGTACAGCAGCTGGTGGCCAACACCTTTATTGAAATTTTAATTGTTTCATTTTAAATAAATAAGCTGACGTACAGTAACAACCATATGCTTTTTAAAAATCAGAATTACATTTTCTCATAAAGCAGTGTTGGAAAAATTATTTTTGACAGTGCTTTTTAAATTATTTTTACCACCTTCCAAAATGAGCTTCCCTGGAAATCAGAGCTGTGATAGTTTCCATGTTGTAACTTTACCAAAACCCACCAGTAACAGAAAACATATTTTAGATTCTAGTGTATTTGGGGGAAAAAAAAAAAATTTTTTCTTTTTTCAGATCAAGGCAAATTCCAGCTTCAGTTTACTGTACTTGTCCTTTTCAATGAAGATATCCTATAACAAAAGACAAACCACATCACACTCATTGTATCTGTTCCTTCTTATATACAAATTTAAGTATGCTTTTGTCATAAAATATGTTTACAGATTTCACATGCCTTACACTTCAGCCAGTACTTATTGCTGGAAAGTTTAGTTTTCTAAAAGAAGCTTATCAGACAGGACTTAGAGCATTTGCAAGATAGAGTCTTGATTTGTTTTTGGGTTTATGTTTTTTTTTTTTTTTTTTTCTTCAGTAAAAATCCTGATTTTGACATATTCTGTAATGTCAGTAATACAAAACCAGCCTTTGGTTATTGGTCTGCTGCCATGTGGATGCTTTTTGCTATATTTCCATCTCCATATTGTATTGATTCCTGGAAAACTTCTTAAGACCATGTAAAATCACAGGTAACTAATCCAGGTATTGCTAAACCACAGGACCTTTAATGGTGTTCACCTCTGTGGCAGATGTGTACGTATAATTAAACTGAAGCCCGGGAACAGTTTGATTTTTGCAGTGACAGCATGTGGTAGTGCTGCAGGGAGGAACTCAGCAGCATCAAAGATAAAGCCTTTTAATCCAAAGCAATGTTCAGGGCAAGTCAACTTCCCTCCACATCACTTGTCACACTGATGATACAGCACGTGTTTTGCCTTTCACAATTAGCTTTCACTGGGCTTCTTGGTTTTTTTTTTGTGCTATAAAAGTCTTGTTGCATATGGCTTCCTGAGCAAAGCTGTCCCAAGCACTGCACAGACCTTTCTCACGTAGATGCTTGGAAGTCATTGAACAGATGGCTGATGAGCACTTCCAGAGCATTGACTGACTCCATGGGCATCTTGTCAACGTCCACATGACAACACTTCACTTCAGCAAAAGTTTTCCTTTCTAGAAAAGTTACTGTATAAATTTACTCTAACAGCATTTCTTTTTTTTCCCTGTGCTTTTTCTTTCTCTTACTGCAATCCTTGAGATGTCTATCAGTTGCCTACACTGGGGCCTCAGTTCTAGAGGTGTCAAATACCCATTAACTTCCAATGGATGTGACAGTGGAGAACTTCTCTGAGAGTTCAGACTCACAGTGTACACCATTAGCAGGATGCAGGGAGCTGTTTCTTACCATTCATGTTACATCTGGCTTCTCCTTCTGCGTGTTTACCTTTTGTTGAGCTATGCTACGTATGGTTGGATTAGGTGCACAGAACTGAAGCTACAATTGGGCTCACTCATTAAGATGCAAAATATCCTCCAGCCAAAATTCCTAAAATACTGGTGGGAGAGATAATGGTTTTTGTTGTGTACATAGAACAAATATATAGCATTAATTCAATTATTCTTCAAATGTTTTCCCCTTTTCAGGAAAACAAACCTGATCAATGAAAACAAGTAAATTAATTTATATACTGTAGTAAACACAATCTAAAAGGAAACAATGAATTAAAATAGATGGAAATAATACTTATGAAAACAAGCAGGTGATAAAAAGTTTGAACTGGTCATGTCATATGTAAAATATCAGATGATGTATGGGGAGTGGCAACTAGTAGTTCCATTTCTAATAAAATCAGTCATTACCACGTAGTATTTTTTCAAAGGTCCATCTTTTTCAAACAGATTTAAATATTGAGCTCTTACTCTAGCAACAACAAAAAGTTGATTTACCTTGAAATATAGAGTAGGTGTAAGAAGACTGGGAGCTTTAGCTCTTCAAGCATAGTTAGCTAGTCCTGTTGTCAGCTGTCCTTCAGAGTGATGGTGCCATGCTGTGGAGGATCCATTTGGTCTTTGGTTGGGATGGCACCTGATGCAATGGGTCAGAAATCAACACATCCCACATCAGAGTGAGATGAATGACCCATCATGTTTGATCAGGCCCACAACATTATATATGGTTAGACCCAGTGTCTTTTCCCTTGCAGTAGGCTACACACTGGCAACATGGCAAGTAACTGATGTAGCACTGTGCTGCACTGAGATGAAGGCTGCTTACAGTCATCAGTTGTTATAGCAAATGCAGGTTCAGATTAATAAAACTGTGAAACACGTCTGTCTTCTTCACAGCTATATACAAATGCCCACGTTATTAAACAGGTTTGCCTGAAAGAGACTTGCAATGGTACAAACTGATCCTCAGCAGTTGCTTGGGGTGGCATTTTCCTTTACGCTCCACTACTCCGTTGCTCCTGATCTCAACCCAAGTGAGACTGCTACTGAAGTAGTGCTCCAGTCCAAATCAGCACTATTTTTCACTCTCTTTGGCCTACTACACCTGTGAAAAGTGACTCCAAAAACCAAATACATTCCTGCCCACAGATTATCACTCTCTAAAGGTGCAAGGCAAAGAGCAGGCACAGTTCACAGGAAGGTCAGCTGAATCTTTAGACCCTATTGGGGTAGCACCTTCTGTGGCTCATCTCTTCTCCAGGTGACCTGGGGGCATCATGAGTCCCTTCAAACTTTCAGATTTCTTGAGAGGCATGAAGTGCGAGACAGAGAGGTTTATCAGAAATGATGTAGAGGTAGAGGAGTACCTTGGGAAATTAAACCTGATCTTATCTCACTGAAGTCTATAGAACTGATACAAAAACTTGATTGACTGTGAGATCAGGTACTAAATCAATATTCAGCTTTTTATACACAGGAGCACTTTCTGTGCAGTTCATGAAGTTTCACTGACCTAGCCTTCTTAAGCAACAATTTTCCAATAATATTCAGATCTTCACAAATAATTAGAAAAAGGTTAGCTATTTAAAGTCATGAATGATAGAAGTACTTGCTGTTCAAGCTGGGACCCTCACCGGTCACCTGCATCTATGAGACTTTCCTCTAAAATACACCAGAGAATCTCAAGCTACCATTAAGTTTTCACTTTCATGAATAGCAAAGAGTCTTTGTTAGCAAGAATACAGCCATCAGAAAAGGTCAGAAGCTGGCATAGTAATGAGTTAATTTACATTCTAATGGACATACAGCTATTTATTTTGCTTGGCTGCTACAGCTGTGTGAATTGCTTATCAGTTAGAGATTTAAAATAATTTATGAAACTAGAAAAAACCCCAACAAACTAAATACCATCTCCTTCTGATTAATCTGAATGTGAAGCAGAGAATTTCTGGATCATAGCTAAAATAGTGCAGAGGTAAATGCAACATTGTCAGTGACGGTTTTTGATGCTTAAATGTACTAGCTTTGGGAAAAATAACAAAAATCTCTACAGGAATTTCTGGAAATGAGAAATACATTTGTGGAACAAATAGCTTTGTATGTGGTCAACAAGAGTAGATTATTTTCCACAGATGAAGTTTGATACTAAACACCTATAAAATGTCTCAGTGGGTGACACTTTTATATGAACTTTCTTCTCTTTTGTGGCACCTATTACCGGAACAGTGTTACACTGTTACAGATTTATTTCCTTGTTGATAGCAAACCATATTATCTGAAGGACAGCCATGTCTCAGAATAGAGAAAATGCTGCTACAGTACAATTCAGAACAGATTTTACTGGGACAACTTGACCTGGAGTAGAAAAAGGTATCCTATGGAATGGAGGAAGACTCTCATCTCTTGCCTTTTATTATAGAAGTTCCTACTAGAAGCTCAAATCCTTAGGTCCATATCCTGGTTTATGATTTGCAACTGCAAGTAGAACTGGATGAACTGTTATTTTCCTCACTGAGGTCTATAATATACGTATTTTAAGTAAATACTAACACAGTTAGCAAACCCCAGGTACTAACACATGATGAGTGGAGAAAGAGATCTCAGAAATTTGCTCACAGGTTGTAAACTCTGGCAACACCTTGAAAAGGTCAAGGTTATTTTTCTGTACAGACAAGAAAAAGAACCTTTTTTTTGGCAGAAGGAAATTTTCCCTGAAGAATGTTCAGGTTTAATTATGTACGTTGTCCAATGACTGCTGCTAAAATCAGTGTCACTAGCTTATGTGTCCAGGCTAGGGATTACGCTCTCTACTGTATTGCTCTAATACTGCAAGAGCTAGTAATGCAAGTAATGCACTGTCTTGGGCAAATGTATTGCTGCACACAACCCCCCCTGAGCAGAGCAGACACAGCAAGGTGAAAAAACTGGTGTATGTCACACACTGAATCAGCAACATAATTTAGAATATAAATTGAGTCTTCGGAGTCCTGACAGCTCGTGACTGTTGCTTCTAGAAGGCCCTGCGAGTGTTCCCATACCCATAAAGACTCTGTATGCTTGCTAAGAACATGTCTGACAACTCAGCCTGGCTTTACTGAAAGTTAATCTAAGCTTCAAAACTAACTTCTCAGGAATACTGCATCATATTTCCAGAGCTCTCTGATAGTCAGAAAATCTGCCTAACTATGCCAGTGTCTCTGCTCCTTCATGTGTTTAGAGTCTGCTCCCATTTAAACTTCTACACTTTCTAAGCACATTAGAGAAATCTCAGTTTACCTTATGGCATGTCACTTTGATGAATATCAAAGCATGTTCCCAATGTTTTCTGTTAAAATGTAAATGGTGCATAAGTTGTACACAGTGTCCTAAAGTCTTTTTCATGGAAATACATTCACAAAAAGTCTTCAGCAAGTGCGAGGGAAAAAATATTCAATAATAAATCTATTCCTTTGCTTATATGTAAGCTTCATATTAAGGCATAGATGAAAAGGAGTCACCAGATATTTAGTGTTGGCACCTATGCTGCCAGTTCTTCCTCTTCTAAATTCCTTCATTGCATCCATGTTTTCACCTCAGCTACCCCCTTCTTTAGATGCCTGTTCCCAAACTCTCACAGACTTCTCCTCCTTGTTCCCAGGATTTCCCTCCCTGTGTCCAGATCCTGATTTGAAAACCAGCTAATCCTATCCCTGAAACAGTGATCAGAAAACTCCCTAATAAAAGAATAAAACCAGATAAATGTAGGGAAATGCCCTTGGTGTCCATGACTATTTCTGAATGGGAGACCTCGCAATGCAATGCTCCACTCTAACGGCAGACAGAAAAACAGCACATCGGGAGTAGTGCTGAATCATGCAACTGAGGTTGAACAGCCAAGAACTGAGTCTAGAAAGATTTCAGCTAACCAGAGATGGCAACCTTGCAGTGACCTGAAAAACCGTCTGAACTCTGTTGTTTGTACTGAGTAGTTTTCCAGATATCAGCTCAGTTGCATCACCATCTAGTGTCTTTTGGGTTGGGCTATATATCCTCATGACATTGCCAGCTGTGACAAAGGATCTATAGGTGGAAGGTGAGGTGGAATACCCAAGGGCATCTCAATTAGTATAGGATGCCTACATTTATGCAGTTTACTGAAGCCCCCATCAATTATAATGGACACATAGATATCTGTGCCAAATTTAGACACTGATATTCAGACAACTAAATTTTGATGTCATAGTCTGTGAATTAGGAATTTAACGCAGATGCGCAACCATAGGTATCACCCTAGTATCAAGGGTGCCATACCTTATGTTACTCAGAAATCTGTGCTGGATTGGCAGATAAGACACAGAATCTATGGGAGGCTTCAGAGCTTCAGTTGTCATCCTGGACAATCTTGAGTCTCCCACTGACTCTGCCACTCCAGTGAAGATTTCTTGATACCCCAGTGCATGTCAGCTGGTCCAGGATGTCTGTTAGTGAGCTCAGAGCTGAGCTCAGAGTCTCACTCCTCCTGGTTTTTCTGAGGTTTGGGAGCAGTGGACAAAAGTTCATCATAAAGCAACAAGTAAGTTAAATTACAGAGACTGAGAGAGCCTGCTGGTTTCACCTGACTGCTTTTCTGTCATTATTAAATTACATTGTAGTAACTTCAGAATTTTGTGTTTAATATGCATTAAGCTGTCAGCATGGTTCTGAATTTTATTGATTTGCCTTTGAAATCTCTTCTGTGACAATGGGAAATGTCAGGAGCTCAGGTGTGTTAACTATAATTGGCTTATTTTCATACCACATGGCGGAATGATAAACACTTGATGGCAACATAATGAAAAGGTAATCATGCCACTTGGCCACAGTGGTGGAAGCTGGAATAAGCAATAGCATACTTATTTGATTCTTTGGATCGAGATGTTATTCAAAGTAATTTCTTTCCAATTTCCTGCTCCTTCACACCAGCTTGACAGACCAGTTAATTCTTGGTTGTAGGGATTCAGGTAGAACAGAAAGATTGACAAACAGTGGGAGACTGTGAAAGAAAACACTAACAGGAGAAACAAAACTTATCACAACATTCAAGTTCTACATGGTTGAGTCTTAGCTGTGAAAGTATATTATTTAGTGTAGGAAAGCAGAATATTCAGCAAGGGATGTTACTGGAAGGCCGATGTCTAAGGAGTAACAAAACTGTGAACAGTGAATTTCTAAACTCTCAGTTTCCTGGTTGAACCTCTAGGTAATTCACTTTGCTTTGAGCTGCTGAAGGTTTGATACTGTCCACACTGACATGTACCTAGTAGAGATAAACCTCTTTTTGCTTTCATGTTCACCCAGTCAGGAGGTAATTCTCAGTATTCAACTTAGTTATCAAGAAGAAAAAAGCTGAATTAGTTAAAGCTTTGCAGCAATCTAAATTATAATGGTTAAAATTACATGAAATTCAGAAGATTTAGCATAAGACCATGGGAGTCTGAAAGAAAAAAAATGAGAGAGAAATAATGATTAATGTGCATGATACTATTGCAGTACAGAGCACTAAAGAGTACAAAGCATGACAAATTGATCAAGATGACCTGGCTTGCAAAAAAAAAGTTGAGAAATGTCACATTTTTCTGAATTCCTGAAGGTTTAGAGATGAGCAATTAACATAAAGAAGGCCTGTGTCCTTAAGTCTAATGAGAGAGGAACAGTATTGATGTGAATTTTATGATGTTTAGATTGTGTGCGGGTCACATGTAGTCCTGCGCAGTACTTTAAAAAGTTAATGAACAGAAGACTAAAGAATGATGCTGATAAAGGATCCTGACAAGATAGTTGGGAAGTGATAAGTATTAAATGAATGTATTACAAGGAAAAGCAAGAAAAACTGTGAATAGGTAATTTTTTTTCCCTGTGACAGTGCTTTGTCTCTCAGAGGAACATAAATTGATTTCAGACTGTTGAGATTTAGACGACATGTCTAACATAATGGAAATAACCCCTCAATACTGAGAAAATTGGAACAGTACATAAACATGACAAGTTAAACAGAGAAGATTATGGTGCTGACAACCGTGAAGCATCTTGTGGACCTCACAGCTGGCCGAAGCTTAAAAATTAGCATTTTTAGAAAGACTTGCCAGGGCACCTAGCATGTATGTCCCTCCTTTTTTAAAATCAGAACTTACTGCATAAGAAAGGAAACTTGGATGTAGCCTTTGGATCTGTAAAACATCTTCTTCTTCCTCAGTATACCCGTATACCTCAGTATGCCCATATGATCACAGAACAAAACCTATGAATTTATGCTTGAAGACCACAGCTGGCTGAAGGAATCTGGATGAACAGTACAAATAATCAGTCATGGCCATCAAATCAGATGTGATATATACTTTTTTTCATAGGGTTCCCCAAAGAATAGGTAAATATAAAGACACTAAAGGGAGATCTGTATGCTCTTTACCCAGTCACCATACAGTTTTGCTGGTGTATAATCCCAGTCAGATAGGATAGGAAATAGTTTGTAGGGGAATATGCTCCTGGCTTTAGCTCTTATGAGCTAATTAAAAAAGTATAATTCACGCCACAGGTATCAACAACAAATGGTCTAATTCAGGGGAAGAGGAAGGAAAAGGTTGATACGAATTAGAGCTTGTGAGTGCTCTTCTGACAAAGGGAGTTTTCATTGGTGAATAGTGATTCACTAAAGCCATTTTTGTGAAAGGCAGCTGCGTTTCCAGAATGTATTGAACACTTAACTGGTAAAAAAATAAATGAAACAGATCTCAGATGAAATTGCTGGTTAAGTTCTAGATGAAATACCTACCCACCATGTAATATTTAGCAGCACCATCTAATATTTAATGAGCACTAAATATTAGATATTCCTGATAACATGGAGCCTGAAGTAATTTATCCTATTATAAACAGGCCTTTGTTTCTCATACCACAAGCAAGTTTTTGATCTATCAGGCAATTGACAGGTCCAGACTAAGTTGCTCTATTTCTCAGTGGATGTTCTCTTTGGTGAATTTTTTTAAAAGGTCTAGAACTCAATCTTGGTAGGAGGTGTTTTAAACTTAATATTTCATAGGCTAGAGGAAACCAATTACAATCCCATTCTAGTTTCAACAAAACTGTATGTCCAGCTACTCAGAATTTAATTATTCAGAAATTATTGCTGCAATTTGAAAATATTAACAAATATACAACAGAAAGCAAACAAAAATATCTTCAGATCCTCCACTGAACAGTTATTCCATGAAGAATGTTCTGAAAGTTGTGTGTTCTGCTATACAAAGAAAGACCTTAAATGGGAGACATGATAAACATCTATAATTCTCCTTAATCTGGTACAGATTATTTACTGTTAATGAGAACTGAAAAAAACAGTGTGCAAGTAGCTATCACATATTAATGAATAAAAGTGGGTACCTCTGTGCACAAACACAAGTAATGAATTTTTATTCATCCCTTTCCTAGTATGAATGAGTTAGAAATGCAACTGAATTGCAACTTCTACACCAGCACTCTGCAATAGTTGCATTTTGATTTAATGACAAAAATACGTATCTTGTTACACTGCAGTCCTTTATCTCTCATACAGGAGAAAAAAAAAAAAAAGCTTGTGAATACTTCAGAATTAACACTCACTCTCTAGAGACTAGGTTTGATCCTTCACCTGCAAAATTTCAGAGGCATTAATTTTTCCTTCCTAAATTGCTTGGGTTTAATTTGCAACATTATTTCCAATACAGAAAACGAATGTTTTCTTACTTATTATATTCTAAACCACTATTTTCTAATTTTTATTTCTATTATTCTTTGAGATCTGTGTATTTTTCCAAATATAACCTTCATAGTTTTAAATAGCAAAAGGGAAAATGGTAGCAGTATATTTCCATTTGGGGCTCTTATTCTGACCTCGTAATTACAATGATGCATATTATCTTTGTGTTTTATCACCCCAAATTGTAAAACTGGTGTAATAGGACTTTTGCCTTTTGTAAAAATCTCTGAAGTTCCTAGAATTTCTGTGTAATTTGTTTCTTCATTACTAAGTCACATTTAAATAGCCACAGAAATGATGTCAGGGTTACAGCTCAGGAGGAGAAGCATCATCAGTCCTTAGTTCCAGCATTCAAGCCTTCGATTCGCTGTATGCAGAATATGCCAACCTGGGATGTTGGTGAAGAAATTACTTTTTATTTTGTGGCAATGTAGCTGGTTTTGATTTGGTGTTTCCTTCCCACCTGAGATGGAATCCCAAGTTAGCCAAAGATTTAAGCTAGATCTGCCTAGACTCCTTCTTATAGAAAGCTCGAAAGGCTTAGATATGTATATATTGTCCTGGTTTTGGCTGGGAGAGAGTTAATTTTCTTTCTAGTAGCTGGTATAGTGTTATGTTTTGGATTTAGTATGAGAAGAATGTTGATAACAGTGAT
>JANHGO010000069.1:17393844-17429827 GCA_024606505.1 Aquila spilogaster | reverse complement strand
CTGTGGCAAGAGTCACCAAACCACTAAGCACATCTATGCTCTTCCAGCATTTTTTGGGGGGAGGGGGTGGCGAGGGGGTGTATACTGTATGAAAAAATGGCCCTAACAGTTATGTGAAACATTTCCTTCAATTTTTTAAGAGTGCAGCTATGCAGGCCTTCAGCCAGCAAGCACCAACTAGAAAACTCTGGTTTGACATAGGCTGTGCCGCAGACCCTCTGAGGTGGTGCATTCAGTTCCATACACTCGATTTTTTTTCAAATGTTCTATGAGTATTGGAGTTAGAAAACTCTGATGGCCTTAATATTTTTCTGCAAAAATGGTATTTTCGAGGTTACACATTATTGATCTGTATAGCGCTGTGTGACAAACTTTTTCTATTGCTGACACTTGAAATTGTAACTGTTCTGAATGTCTGCAATGATATTTCAGAGGAAAGGCAGCCTGGGAATTCATATTAAAATACCTGACGTGACTCTTTGTGAAAGTTATTCATAAGTTTATATGAGAAAATGCTCTTATTTCATAAAGGCTAATAATATATTATGCTAATCCATTTGCTATCTACAGGCTTCACAGTTATTGGTGGACATTGCTTTTTGGTTGCTTTCCAGTTTATCAGAAGAAAACGGAGTTACAGTGCATAAGACATATAGATGGTAAATTTGAAAAGAACTTGGGAAATTCATGATGCCATGGCGAGGAGAGAAATTAACATGGGAGATTTGGAAAGAACAGATCTTTGTCCTTCTAAAGATGGAGCTGTAATTGTCCAGATTTCACTTGTGATGAAAGCTTATCACTAGCTTATCTTGTTTTTCTTACTGGCATTTCTGTGTCACATTGCCACTCCTGAACTACAACACTGACTGAAAGAGAAATGTAACCTAATTACTATGAAGAAATGTGTCATTTTGCTGTTTTCTTCAGAGAAACATAAAGCCAAATTTATATTACACATTTCATTATGGGAGATAAATTATAGCATTATGATTCCCCTCTTTGAGTGATGTCTGCCTACGTAGGCCTCTGAACAAAGTCAGTTTTTAACTGTGTATTTACAAAAAGTAGTGTTCCATATAAGTAGTAAGATAAGGAAAATCTTTAAAGGCAAAAATGGTAAATTCAGGAGAGTAAGTTCTGCTGCGCTCATTATAACTGTAACAAGTGGTTCACATGGACTCACAATTTTTTTTATTAACATGAAATTCCTGATCTGATGTGTCATGTTTGATTTTCCTCATGATAATGAGGTATGATTATCCTCAGAGTCACAGTGCTGTCACTTACGCTACAAGAGTTTTCATAAGGAGAAAGAAGTTAAAGGATTTGCCTGTAAGGCATCTAAACTGTATATTTGGATGGAAAAAAAAAGAAAAATAATCCAGTTATTTGAGCAGAGATTCTCCTCCACTTGTGAGTCTGGTAGAAAATGTTGACAGCAGATAGCTGCATAGGTTCTCTTTAATGAGGAGAAGAAAAAAAAAAAAGCAGAAGAGACGTAGCTGCAGAAAGGAGTGAGAAAGAAGTAAGAAAACAATTTCCCTTTAACTTTCAGACAGCTATTTTTGAGGATGTGACTTCATCAGTCTTGGGGAACATTTTATGCTCCTTTTTGGCTATTTTGAGCTCTTGAGCAGAGCTGATGGCAGGTGACAGCAGAGGAAGGTGGCAGCTAACGGGTAAGAGCTGACAGGCAACAGCTAACAGGTGACAAACAACCTTCTAAGGAGCTACAACTTACAAAATACAGTAGCACTTCACTTTTGTAATTATGCATCATTTGATTTGTTTCAAATCTATACTGGTAGAACAGCCTCTACAAAACTATTTCAGTGCAAAAGAAGAGGTCCTATGTAATTCATATGTGATCATTAAAAATTGAAATCTCCCTATTGCACGGGGTCATGCAGGCCTTTCATATGCCTGGGGCAGAAAAACACTTCTGTAGAATGAAAATGATCTTCTTTTGTGGTGACTTCATGCTTAGAGACCCTCTGTTGCTATCAGTAGATTGGGGTGAGCATATCCAGAGGCTAGAGCAAAAGTTGTGATAAGGCTCCTTGGATTTAGTTCTTGCTCAGCTTTGAGTCACGTCACTTGTGCTCACACCACTACACTGTGATGCACAACGCACCTGTCTCCTTGATGGGGGAGCAGGAAGCTTTGATGAGGTCCTGGTGAGTGCTGACTGCGGTGAGATCCTCTGATAAAAGGATCCATAGAAAAGTCCGAGCTATAGTAGTATGAAAGTGAACTGTTTAATAACAGCCTCACAGTGAAGGAAACCAAAATCCAGCACTACTCTTTCTTTCTGAGTTTTCCAGGTCATGATTGTTCGCTTTCTTGTGCTATTTTTAGGAGACAAATCTCTTTCGTTTCAGGTCTTGCCAGGAGATAAGACGAGCTTGCTTTGAGATAAGAAGGACTTGAAAAAATCCCAAAGTAGCTGAACTTTTCCTGTGCACTTAAATACAACCAGCTTGACACAGCCACGTGGCAGGAAACTAAGTGTGTATTATCTTCGAACTGCCTCCCATAAACTCAATTTGGATGACAACTTCTTGACTCAGTAATGGATTTCCTGCCTGTTTTTTTTTTCTCTCACTTCAGGAAATGCTTGTGCTATGTAAAGAACCAAAACAAAATAAGACAACCAAACCAAACAACAAAAAGAAACCCAACAAAAACAATGGTATGACAAATTGAATTTGCATATGTGCTGATGGCAGTTATGAAACAAAAATGTCAGGGACATGAAAGATGCTTGGAAGCTGTTGTTTATGACCAAGGAATATGAATGAATGCAGGAGAGATCTGGTTGGGAATAGTGGAATCAAAGCATCAAGGAAAGGTTTTTAGGATGTGAGTCAGAAGAGAAGAGATTAAAGCTTTCAGGATTAGCTAGAAGATCAGGACACTTAGAAATCTGAGAGGAGTGGTTACTGCAGTCTTGCTTTTTATCCCTCACTTTCTTGTTTTAAGCCTAGGAGTTTCACTATTTTTAATTCTTATTTTGGCTAGCTTGCCAGTTTCCATTTGCCTCTTGGACAGAACTCAAATGCAGTTATATCATTTAAACACAGGTTTTAGCATAATTCCAACCTATGAATTATCCATTCTTCCTCTGGCATAACATGTGCTCCTGAACAAAGTAAATTATACCAATCAAAGACTGGAGTTCATGTTGGTCAAGGAAGCAAGCAGAAAACTCATAGAAGGCACTCACAAATGACAATGAATCGCTTTATTCTTTTATTGAGTGGCGTAATGTATCTTCTGGTATAGTGTGTCATTGGCTTAGGTTGCAAGCTAATCTTTGTCCTTGACATCAGGTCTATATTCCCACAGTCCTATGAAGGGCAAACATTGACTGAGCCTATTGCTTTCATTAATATTTATGAAAATTTTAAAGGTAAGGAAATCTTCATATCGAGGCTCAATACCAAAGAAGGCACAATATAAATATCTCATATATAAATATGACATACATAGCTTTTTCTTAATTGTCTTTCAAATATATTTCTTTTGGTGTAGGAAATCTGTGCGTTTCCACTCTTGTCTCTGTGGCTTTAACCACACAAGAGAGTTGTGACCTTGTTGAATGGAAAGTTCAGATTTTTGCTTAAATGCTTCACATGTAGAAACTACCCACATGTGAAGCAATTATTTGTTAATTATTTTGTTTTCCTTTCCTTAATGCAATAAAGAAAGACAAGAGTGTTTTCAGTAGAGAGGATTAAAACCCTTGCTAACTATGAAATACTTCAGTTCTCCTTTAATTTCTCTTTATAGCTCCAAATCCCAGCACTCTGTGGAATGGCATTTCTGCTCTGGCAAATCTTTATATTCTTTATATTTATGTATAATCGATATATATATATATATACATATATACACTGAAACAGTTCATAATCAAAGATCAAGCACTTTTTGTAGGGGGTCTGCTGTATGTCCTCGGATTCATATTTAGGGTAAATAAAGTACATGGTACTGCTGAAAAATGCCACCAACTTATTTAAGCACTTAGATTTAAACTTTGGAAATTCATTATAGGCACTTACTGAAAGAATGAAAAAAAAAAGGAGTAAAAGTCTGGACTGTGAAAAGTGAATTTTAAGGTGATAATTTCTATTCAAGAAAGTTCCCCTTACATGGATACTTACATGGTGGAAGATGGTGGCACTTGCCGTTGTGGCAAACAATAGAGGAATGTGAGTCGCAATTTAGACACTAGGGTTAAAGTTAATGTAGAGTTGGTGTAAAATGAACTCTTATTTTCCTGCAGTGCTGAAGACTGGAAATACCAAAGCTAAACAGGAAGTGCTGATGTTGTAACTAAAGTTTTAAGATCAATGCACTGAGGAACCCTCTGCTGGGGACAACAGCATATTTCCTTCAGAATACAGTTTTGCACCTCCCAGATCAGGGATTAGTTTAGCTTAATCTTTGTGTCACAGGGTTCATCTAAAAAAAATAGTTTTATTTGCTGTGGTGCAATATTTTGTGTGAGTAACAACGTAATTTGGGATATCAAATAAAGGAATTGATAAAATGAATTGAAAGGTGATGTGTGCAAGTAAAAACTGCTGTGAAGAAACTCTCAATTTTGAGAAAATGCTCATTTTGGGAAGGAATATGTTTATGAGTTTTAAATGAGTTTAACCCCTTTTATTTTTGTTGTGGAAAATATGTGGTACACTACTTAAAACCAAAATTAAATCAAGATAGGCATCTTGATAGCTCAGTACTGTTTTGTAACTGTAAGCTTCTTTCTAACATAGACAGTGTCATAACTTGTCATAGTCATTTTTATAAAGTGAAAGAAAATGGAAGTTTCATTTATAAATGCTGATCTGAAAGCAAGTGTAACAACTTTATATTGAGAATTTCACATCCTCTTATTGGTTAATCATAAAGAAAAATAGCACATCAAAACAGAGTGGCGTATATACTATTCACTAAGGACTTCAGTCAAAATGGGGAGAGTGGAAATATCAGGAAACAAAACTGTGAAAGAAAGTCTTTAAAATCTAGCAAGATCTAGGACAATACGCAGGTGCAGATGTTTTGAAATGCCCTATATTAATTGGCATTATAATTTCTTTCTTTAAATCACAAAAGTTAATTAAGGAAAATTGTGTCATTGACACATTCATAGGAAAAATCTTAAAATATTTAATGGCCAGCAGGATGAACAGGATTTTCACTTACGCCTACTTTCATAAATAGCTCTTGATTTCTCATACAGCTCATATGGGTCAGGTTTCCGTGGATCAAAGGCCTCTGTTGAATCGGGAAATGAACTCCTGTGAAGAGTGGGTGGGTAGGGAATATTCTGTGGCATAGCTGGAGCAGATAGGCTTGTCTGAGGGCTGCCTTGATTCTCCCATCGTTCCATCACCTGGAATAAAAACACACAGAGAACAAAGCTGTTTTGCAAAAACTGCAAGTGCCGCAATCAGACTAAAGGCAGCGATTTCAGTAAAAGATAAAGCCTTTTGTAAATTATCAAATCCCCTCACTGTCTTTTGAGAGGAAAGATGTGCACTGTGCTGCTTTAAAATTACTTGGTTAAATTTGTCATTTGTCGCTCATGGGAAGATGTGATCTTTCTCAGATAATATGATCCTGTGTGGATTAAGACCCAGCACTACCCTGCAGCACGTGGAATGTCTCATACAGAATGCCCTGAGCTATTGGAAAGCACTCTGCTAAAGGCAAAATCTGTGTGACTGTGAAGACAAAAACTACCAGATTCAGCAGAATACATAACTGAGGAGAGTGCTTAACAAAGAAGTGCCCAGGCTGGATTGCTACTGAATGATCTTAATGTTGTATCTTTTGAGAATGCATGAAGATACCTAGCTGCAAAGGGAGAAAGAAATAGATTACTGTAACTGCAAACAAAATTTACAGCTTCATGTGAAGAATACATAACCCCCAAAGACAAAACTATATGAGCAGCTATTTATATGAGTAGCTGGTTGAATGATACAATACAGAACAGGGTGAGCATTACTCTGATGCAGATATTTTCATTATTTGTGGTTTCTTCTAACAAAAATTACATTGCTGTCATCCAACCAAGTTCCCAAGCACAGGGTAAGTTTTCCTGCTCTTACAGACAATTTAAAGTAGTGAAAAGTACACAGGAGTGTATTGTCTATTCATGAAAGATACCTCAATCCAACTTTTCTTCAAGACTGCCTTTATTGGTCTCTGAAGCACATCAGTCTAGAAGGGAGATAATATGCACTGTGCAAAGATGACTTAGGGATACTGGGGATTTCTATTTTTGAAGGAGCTGGCTACTAATTAAATTCCATTAGCAAACATGTTTGAAGAGGTTAAGTCAAACAAAACACAAACTTTTATCCCAGGCAATGAATATTTGACTTTCCCTGTTACCCCTGCTGAAGCAAAGGCTGGTAGAGCCTTCAGAATAGTGCATTCTTTCATATAGTCCAACAATCAGTTAATTCCACAAAAGATTACTCTCAGAAGCAAACTGAACTGTAATGAAATACCGCCAGCTTCTAGTATTCATCAGCAGTGCTTTATCAAAGATAACTGCAAGTCTACAGAAAGTCTGCTCTATGAATTGTGACTATCCTTCAACTCCAGTTCCTTGGTTTCAGAAGGTATTTGGCTCAGCAGGTGAGCTTGATCAGGCTTTTTCAACAACTATTGTGCAGACTACAGATGCTTGAGAGTCTTTGTGAAGAATGTGCCGAATAACTGTCACTCTGCACATCCCAAGTGATCTGACACTGTTAAATTCACACTTTGAAACAGAATTTGGATTTTGGCCATTTCCAGTTGTTGAGGACCTTATTTATACCTTGAACTACACTTTTGTCGAGAGTTTTTGTGGCAAGTAGGGCTGGTTCATCAGAAACTGAAGAAAAGGAAGGTGTTTCAGTAAATAATGGATGACTCACACACTTGTATGTATTTGGTATAATATTTAAATGGAAAAAGGGAAGTATTAATGCTAACAATGAAGATATGGAATATTGTATTCAATTCTCACCAATGTTGTTCAAGAATTTATGGTGGGTCAGATGTAAAAGATGGTGTCTAAGATGTGATATGAGAGACACTCTGGGTGTGTATATCCCGTGGAATAAACATATACTTGAGTTATTGTTGAAATAACTTAGGTACAGGAAGGTACCTAATGTACATTCAGATATCTTTTGCAGAGAAATGAATGCATCCTATGTTGAGCAAATTAGCCTGAGTGGCAACCCACGTGAAAGTCACAATAATACTTCTGATAGTGCCTCCAGCTCTAAAGGAATTATCTAAGATATATATATAAACATATATACAGGATATAACTGTATTATGGAAGTGTAAATTCAAAGGTTTCCAGAAATAAATCTGATTATGACCCGAACATTTAAGCTGGGGTCAGTACAAATTCCTTATATAATACTGGAGAAAAATGTTTAGGGTTTGCCTTCAGTAAGGAATATGAAAAAGAATAAAAGTCAATGAATCAAACTACCTATTATATATAAAATATCATATGGTATGCCAAACTACTACTATGAAGTGGAAAGATGCGGAACCCACACTAGAAGTAAAAGTTTCCTAGTATTTAGGCGAATAGCAGAGAAATAGATAGAACACTTACCTCTTTCAAAATGTGAAACTGAATAAAATTAAAATATTTGAAGAAGATTTTAAAAAGAGAGAGGAAAACAATTATCTTTGATGAACCAACTTTTCACTGGAGGAAGGACAAGAAATGAGATCAATTCACAAAGTCCTACTGGGTCTCACACATCTAATTCCTGTTTGCTTGTTTTTGATCTCCCAATCTCTATCTCTACTGCTTTGCTGTGGGTAATACTGCTGACACAAGTAGTTCCACATGCAGATAAAGATAAGTGGAATTTTGGAATTATGCCTCCCAAACTCATATCAATTAGTTAAATAGTCACATTAAGTTTTGCAATGAGAGTCACCATCATGTTAACTTACAGATAAGGCGCTCTTGGAACTGAGTAAGCATAGTGTTGCATGCAATGCATAAAATCTAAATTGGGTAATGGTTTGGTGACACATTGCTCAAGTATAATTTGCACTAATATTACATTACATGTATTATATATAATACAAATATACACTATATACATAGAAATCACAGGATTTCTGTCAGCCCAGATTAGTTTGAGATGCTGAGCACACCGAGATGCACTGCACACCACCTTTGAGACTCTGCTTTTGGCAGAGGAGCTCATCTCTTCTCTTCCAGTCAACAGCGTGTGGTCCCTCTTTGCTCTAAAGGAGAGTCATGGTTACTTTCCCCCTCTACAGCCAGAGAGGTGAGGGGAAGTAGCAGCCATAGAGGCAGAAAAGACTCCTGGTTTGTGGCCAACTCCTGTTTTTCTTTGCTGCTACACACCTCTAGGGTTGTGCTGTGGTGTCAGTAAGGTGCTACCTTATTCCATGAGTCCTGATCTGCTTGAAAAACTACTGTGGTGTAGTTCTTTGGCTTTTCACAAAGATCCAAGTTCCCTATTTCATCATTATTTACTTGAGATTCAGAGTGGATTGTCTCAGGTAGACAGGAACCTTGAACTAGTGAGAATAGGCTAGCCCTTAGCTGATAGATGCAATTTTACAGGGGCCTATAAACATCCTATTAATTTGATCAAGAAACAAACTTATGGTGATACACTTATGCCAATACATTGCATCTATCCTCTGACATTTTACATCAAGAACACCAGAAGCTGAAAGCAGTTAGATGGATTTGCATGAACTGATTAATTAATTATTATTTGTATTTATCAGGCTACAAAAATCATTTTGGTTGCAATGAACATGCCACTATCCAATATGAATGGTCATGAAGTTGTGCAGTTTTAGCATTAAAACGCCCTAACACAAAAAGAAGAAAGCTATAAAAAGTAGGTCTAGACCTCCTAATCTGAAAAAGAATAAAAATTACTCTCAAAATATTAAGCTCAAACCACTTGTAAAACAGAAATTTGCATGTTTTCTACTGCAAAGAAATGGCCAATGAAACTGGCCTCAGTGATGGCGCCTCCTGCTGCCTTCTCCTCCAGACTCTAATTTTTGAGCCACTGTCTTCTTGGTTCCTGTCACCCACCCTAAAGTTCCTTTCTCCAAACTGGCACGTGGCAGACTCCAAGTGCATAGACCTGCAGAGCTTATTAACAAGGCCACCCCTGATGCTGTGTCTCACCTAGAGTTGGGGGACTGCTGAGAGGTGTCTCACGAGCTGGGAACAGGTGGGTTAGATGAAAGTCTACAGAAATTTGCTTTGAATGATAGTCATCTTACGAACTCAATGTGTATAATTTTGAAAGGGAACTTACAGGCTTTGGAGTTTTCCATGGAGAAAAGAAACCTGAAATAAACAAAAAATAACATTAGCAGATTTTTTCCGGTGCTTAAAGGATGGAGGCTCAGTGGTGTCTGCTACCATTCTCATACGTGACTGCTGATAATACTGACATATTAGAAGACTCTGTACACACAAAG
The DNA here is from genome assembly GCA_024606505.1 of Aquila spilogaster. NCBI lineage: Eukaryota > Metazoa > Chordata > Aves > Accipitriformes > Accipitridae > Aquila > Aquila spilogaster. The sequence continues at coordinate 17,420,302 of JANHGO010000069.1, read as the reverse complement.
GAAGAAATTACAATCCACAGGGGATAATTTCTAAGAAAAATACGTGCATATATATATATGTAAACATATATATATACATAAGCATGTGGAGCCATTGAGATCATTGCCATACTTTACAAACAGCATGGAATTAAGCTGAAATTAAAATAATTAAACAGAAAGACTTTCAATAGTCTTGGAGGACACTGGACAAGACACCAAATGACCTGATAGTAATGTGTCAAATGCAATCACACCTTTAAGAAGAAGCAATTCAGAACATCATACTAAAAAAAAAATAAATCTAATTGTGACTTTTTTTAGAGGCAATGCCTAGAGAACAGTTTCTTCCATCTAGGCAAGGCAGCAAAGTCTTGTCTCTCTTCTGATATCTTTCTATTTCTTTTGCCATTGTTAGCAAGTGGTTGCACACGTCTATCTCTTCTAAACAACTAATCACTTCCTTTGTTACCCAGTGACTGATACCTACTGTAGCTTACAAATGGTTAAAACTCCAGATATGTCATTTTTTGTAAAAGGAGATAATTTGAAACACTCACTGTAAACACTGTTCATATCTTATGCAGCACAATGTTCAAAAAGTTAAACATGCTAAGAATTAAATAAAAACGAGCATTTCAAAGGATATTGGGTCACGTTTTCAAACATGCATATTTTAAACATAGCTTTCATCACAAATTCTCATTCTCAGTTTAACAGCAGGTAAAAAAAAGCCGGTGAGATTCCTAAGATTAAAAGCTCATTACAAATAGTTTTGTAGGAAACACAAATGTTGAAAGATCTAAACTGAGACCTCTCAGAGGATGGCTGCTCTTTCATTCCAAAAAATGAATTAATCTGTAACAGTAGTTACATTATTTCATTTTCCAAGGTGAATTTAGATAAACAATTCAAATCACAAGCAAACTGGGAAAGTACCTTTCTACGGATGAAACGCAAAAGGAATTGCATTTGTATATAGCATTTAAAGCTCCTAGAATTCTGTGATAATTAGGTAATGAGTGTTTTGCAGACAAACACTGGCTGTTTTTGTAACAAGTGACAGTGTTTCTAAACAAAAAGTACATTGTGAAAAGTAATCCTGGAAAGTTTTACATTTACTGACTCTGCCATGTCTAGATAGAAACTTCTGTATTAAAGAGTAGGCAGATTTCTTTCCATCTGCAAATTCAAGCTGAGATACCAGGTATCATATATAGATCTGGCTTGTGTGCCACCACCAGCACCTGTAGTAGAAACGTGCTTAACATCCTGGATGGCAGAAATTTGACATTTTTCATACCTGCTGTTGTTCTGTACAGCTAATGAGACTGAAAGTTAAAGAACATTTTTCCCCTGAAAGCTAAAAATAAGACTTGAAACTTGTAAGGATGTCTGCAGAAAGATCCCTCAAATCAACCTACATGGGTTTGGTGTTTGAAGAACATTTGTCGAGGTAACCTTCCCTGCCCACTGGTACTGCTGCACGTCCCATAGCTTATCATCAGCAAAAATTACTCCAGGCCAGATGGAAACATTTAAGTTCCTCCCCTGTTTACTTAATGTCTCTACCTAAAAATATATGCTGCTGGACTTACCATATTTTTACTTGATAGTAAAAATTTCTGATAAGTATTTATCAACCAAATAATGACATACACACCAAGTGAAAGCTTTTTTTTTTTTTCACATCAATAAAAAAATTCCAACATTCACTCTAAAAAGGACACTTCAGATTTATATTCAGCCTGGAGACTGTGGGCACAGAACGCAACACAAAATTGACAACATTTACACTCAAAACAAAGAAAAGGCAATGTTTATTCACACAGCATGAAATTATATTAAGAGAACTAATGGGTCTAGGGCGCTGCAGAGGTAAAAGACCCAAAACAAGATCTAAAAGAAGTATTGGATATCCATATGTGTACAAAAGCACATCGGAAGGATAAAATCTCTAGAGGTAACCTACCTTGGAACTGATATTAAAATGAATTCTTCAGATTTCAGTTCATATATTAGATCAAGGCCCCACGTAAGATGAGACAGATGGGCACTTAGGCCAGATACAAGGTGCTAGACACAAGGCCTAGTTCCATAATGTTCTTTCTACCTTTCATATATTTCATGACAGTTTTAATTTTCCTCCAATAGCATGTCTCCTCAGATGAACTGTACATCTTTTTCCTAATCTAAACAAAACTGCCCTTTAGTCTATTTATTCAACATGACAGTGATTATGGATAATTGATGTGAACCATAAATGTCCACAATTAGAACTGATATATAAATACACGTGGCTATTGCTGCAAATGAAAGAGTTCAAGAGTATAACACATATGGAATACACCGTAAGCATAACAGAAACTTCACATGGAAATGTATAAAAACAAAAAGTACTTTCCTTCGGAGTCTGCAAGCTTCCTTCTAACTTTCACCTTTTTAATATTGCTCTACAGAACTACAGAACTGACTTCCGCTGAAAAATGAGGCTTGAAAGCTTATCTGAAGAATACATCCTAATGATGTGCATACTTAACTGTGTTAGCCTTCTGCAGCCAGATATACAGTTGGCAGAGAGAAGCAGTAGATTTGCACTTGGTTTGGCCTCACTTCTCAGTATTGCTTTTTCCCTTGGTTCATTTCCTGCTGTAAGTTTTCTCCAGAAGAGATGGTGGGACCCTGCCTGGATGGCAGCACTTGGCAGATGGGCATCAATCCATTATTGATTTAGAGACAAGACTGAAATTTGTTGTCCAGAAAGTACTATTTTCAATTTCTCTTGAGTATTAACACAGTACTAACACTGCTCAACCTTTTCAACAGCTTGCATTTAACTATACACGCACACGCAGGATAAGCTCTTATAACCTCCTTAATCCATTCCCAAATTACTACTGCCCTCTCCAACTCCCAAACCTCTATAGTTCAACTTCATGGGATGCCTTCTAGGAAAAAAAATAGCCGAGAACATTATATATACATACATATATATAAACACATATAAACACATACAGACATATCCACATATACTTTAAAATTTGAAATAATAACAGTCCACTTTCAGCCACTTAAAAGTACTTCATGCAATTGATTCTTTCCATAAGGGGTTTCCTGCTCACCCACATGTCTGACAGCCATTCCTTCTCATCATAGGTTTCCTACATGAGCTGTGGCTCAAGTTCTGAATGATCCCATATCACTTTATTCATTTTAAATAGAAGTTTAATTACACCCTTCACCATGGAGTGAAATGTAACGTAATGTGTAACCATGTGATGATAAAATGTGTAACTTCCCATACTTCTCCGAAGTTACTTTTCAGTAAATAATGGCTGCTTAAACTGCACTAAAATACAGCAGCTGTTGGCCAACATCTTTATAGACATTTCAATGGTTTCATTTTAAATAAATAAGTTGGGGAAGCGGTAATACGATTTTTAAAAATCAAAATCACATTTCCTTGCAAACCAGTATGTAAAAAATAGTTTTGATATTCAGTTATTAATTATATTTACCACCTTTCAGAATGAGCATTCCAGCAAATCAGGGCAGGGAACTGTTATTACTGTACTAAGAAACACCAGTAACAGAAAACAGATATGGGATTATAATGCTTTTGGAAAAATATATTTCCTCAGATCAGGGAAAATTCCAGTTTTAGGCTGCTGTACTTTTTTTTTTTTTAATGAAACTATCCTATAAGTAAAACCAAATCACTTCACACTGTGTTTATTTCTTCTTATATACAAATTTAAGCATGCTTTTATGATAAAATACGATTACGAATTTCACATACGCTTCACTTACAATTCAGTGATTATTTGTTGAAGCAAAGTTTGGTTTGCTAAAAGACTCTTCTCAGACAAGACTTAGAATATTTGCAAGATATAATCATGCCTTCACTTTTTTGTCATTAAAGATATTACATTTGGCATCAGTCCAAATATCAGCAATGCAAAACGAGCCTATGGTTATTAGTCTGCTGCCCTGTGCATGACTCTTTGCTAACTTTTTATCTCCATTTTTTTCCAGCCACCAGACAAAGCAAGTTTCCTCACTACTTTGTATTGATTCCTGGAAAACTTGAGGCCTTGTTAAGTCACAAGTAACCAATGTAAGTGTCACCTAACCACAGGACCTTTAAGGATGTTCATCTCTGTGGCAGACATGTAATTAAACTGAAGCCTGGGAACACCTTGATTTCTGCAGCAATGGTGTGCAGTAGCGCTGCAGAGAGGAACTTAACAGTGTCAAAAATAAGACCTTTTCATCCAAAGCAGTATTCAGGGCACGTCATCCTCCCTCCGTATCGCCTGTCTTCCTGATGATACAGCGAGAGTTTTGCAGTTTTGCCCATTAGCTTTCACTGGGCTTTTCCTTTTTTTTTTTTTTCTCTTTTCTTTTTGGTGTGTGTGCTAAAAGCCTTGCTGCATATGGCTTCCTGAGCCAAGCTGTCCCAAGCACTACACAGACCTTTCTCATATAGATGTTTGGAAGTCAATGAACAGATGGCTGATGAGCACGCCCAGAGCATTAACTTACTCCACAGACATCTTATCAAAGTCCTTGTGACAACACTTCAGCAAAAGTTTTCCTTTCTAGAAAAGTTTCTGTATAAATTTACTGTCACGGTAGATTTTTTTTCCATGCTTTTTATTTCTTTTACTGGGATTAGTGAGAGGTCTATCAGTTGCCTACACTGGGCCTTAATTGCAGAGGTGCCAAGAACCCATTCTTTTTAAACAGATGTGACAGCATACAACGCCACTGAGAGCTGAGACACCTGGTAAACACATTTAACAGGATGCAAGGAACCATTTCTTGTCATTCGTGTGACATCTGACTCCTCCTGTACGTTTACATTTTGTTGATCTGTACTTGGTACGTGTGGATTAGGTGCACAGAACTCAAACTACAACTGGGCTCACTTCTTAAGACACAAAATCTTTTCAGACTAATATTCCAAAAGAACTGCTGGGAGAGAAATTGGGTTTTTTGTGAACATAAAACAAAGCCAGAACATTAACGCAATTATTCTTCAAACATTTTCCCCTATTCAGGTAAACAAACCCAATCAAGGAGAACAAGTACATTCAATTAACTTGTATGCTACTGTAAACAAAACCTAAAAGGAACCAACAACTTTAAGCAGACAGAAATTATGAACACAAGTAGGCATCTGAAATGATCATGTCATATTTAAAACATCAGCTGATGCGTAGGGAGGGCCAATTAGTGGCTCAGGTTCTAATAAAAATAATCATTATTACCTCATATTTTTTTTCAAAGGTTTGTCTTTTTTGAATAGCTTTAAGCAGCAGGCTCTTACTCAAGCAACAAGAGAAAAATGATTTACCTTGAAATAAAGAGTAGGTGTAAGAAAACTGGGAGCTCTAGCTCTTCAAGCATAGTTAGCTAGTCCTGTTGTTGCATGTACCTCAGAGTGATGGTGCCATGCTGTGGAAGATCCATTTGGTCTTTGATCAGGGTTTGGCTGCTGATGCATTGAGTCAAAAACCAACACAGCCCACACTGGGGGGTTGTTAACAAAGCATCAGGTTTGATTGGGCACTCAATGCTATATATGGTTAAATCCAGAGTCTTTTGACTGTAGCTAGCTTACCCCTGCAGTGGCCTACATGCTGGTAGCATAGCACATGACTGATACAGCACCATGCTACACTGAGACAAAGGCTGGCCAGTTACCAGTTATAGCAAATGCAAGTCCAGATTAATAAAACTGTGAAACACACCTGTTTTCTTTAGTGCTATTTACATATGTCCAGATGTTATCAATCAGCTTTGCCTGAAAGAGACTCACAATGATAGAAACTGATCTCAAACCCAGGTGTGGCAGCACTAATAGAAGCAGTGCTCCAACAGAAGTCAGCAGCTTTTCACTCTCATTGGCCTATTAAACTCATGAAAAGTGACTCTGAAGAATGAATACGTTTCCCAACCACGGAAAATCACTCTATCAAGGTTCAAGAGAAAGAGCAAACAGTCCACAGGAGGTTCAGCTGAGTCCTTAAAACTCATCAGAGCAGCACCTTCTCTGGCTCATCTCCAGATAATCTGGGGGCAATGCAAGTCCAATATTTCACCCTTTCAAGCTTCCACATTTTTTAATGAGTAGCATGAAGTGTAAGACAGTGAGGTTTATCAGAAATGATGTGGAAGCAGAGGAGCACTTCGGAAATTAAACCTGATCTCATCTCACTGAGGTCTATAGTACTGATACAAAAACTTAATTGACTGTGAGAACAGATACTAAATCAATAATCACCTCTTTATACATAAGGAAAACTTTTTGTGCTGTTCATGAAATTTCACTGACCTTGCCATTTCAAGCAACAATTTCTCAATAATATTCAGCTCTTCACAAATAATTAGAGAAAGGATAGCTATTCAAAGTCATGTATAGTAGAAGTGCTTGCTGTTCAAGCTCTGACCCTCACTGGTCACCTGCATCTATGAGAATTTCCTTTAAAATTCACCAGAGAATCTCAAGCTACCATTAAGTTTTTGTTTTCATGAATAGCAAAGAGTCTTTGTTAGCAAGAATGCAGCCATCAGAAAAGGTCAGCAGCTGGCATAGTAATGAGTTAATTTACATTCTAATGGACATACATCTATTTATTTTGCTTGTCTCATGCAGCTCTGTGAATTGCTTATCGGTCAGAGATTTAAAATAATTTCTGGAACTAAAAAGCCCCAACAGACCAAATATTGTCTCCTGATTAATCTGGAAGTGAAGCAGAGAATTTCTGTGTCATAGCTAAAATAGCAAAGAGGCAAAAGTAACACTTTCAGTGAGAGTTTTTGATGCTCGTGTGTATTAGAGGTAGGAAAAATAATGAAAATTTACAACAATTTCTGGAAATGAGAAGAATCTATTTGGAACAAGCATCTTTTTATGCGGACAGCAAGGACTGATTACTTTCCACAGATGACACTTTATAGTAAACACTGAATGTCACATTGGGTGGTAATTCTGTGAGAACTTTTCTGGTGCCTAGTATCAGAACAATGTACACAGTTACAGATTTGTTTCCTTGTTGATAGCAAACTATATTATCTGAAGGGCAGACATCTCAGAATAGAGAAAATGTTGCTACAGTACAATTCAGAACAGATTTTACTGGGACAACTTAACCTGAAATGGGAAGAGATATTGTTACAGAACAGAGGAAAACCTCTGTCTCTTGCATTTTATTAAAGATTCCACTAAAAGTTCAAATCCCTCAATCCATTTTCCGCTTTGTGGTTTGCAACGACAATTAGCACTGGATGAAGTGTTATTTTTCTCACTGAGGTGTATAATAGATGCACACTATGTAAATACTACCCCAGTTAGCTAAAGTCGACATTCTTTGGTATTAACCATGAAGTCTTGTGAAAAAGATCTCAGAAGTTTGCTTGCAGGTTGTATACTCTCCTGACATCTTGAAAAGGTCAAGAGGATTTTTCTGTACATACAAGCAAAAGAACCTTTTGCTTGGCAGAAGGAAATTTCCCCTGAAGTGTCTCCAGTTTTGCTCCGGTGTGTACTCCAATGACTGCTGCCAAAACCTGTTGCTAGTTCATGAGTCCAAGCCAGGCTAAGGATTACAGTTTCTGCCATACTGTTCTAATGCTGCACAAGCTAACAATGCAAATAATGCCCTTTCTTGAGCAAACATATTGTGGCAAGCAGCTATCCTTGAGCAGAACAGCAAGGTGAAATGATTTGTATATGTCACACATGCTGGATCAGCAAGATAATTTAGAATATAAATTGCATTTTCTGAATCTTGGCAGCTTCTAGATTGGACTGTGAGTTTTGCCATTCCCCTGAAGACTCTACCTACTTGCTACGAACAAGTCTGACAGTTCAGCCTGACTTTACCAGAAGCTAATTTAAGCTGCAAAACTAACTTTTCAGGAATAATGCACTGCATTTTCAGAGCTCTCTTGACAGTCAGAAACTTTGCCTAACTATGCCACTGTTTCTGCTCCTATGTGTGTTTATAATCTCCCCCTATTTAACCTTTTACACTTCCTAAGTACATTAGAGAAAATTCAGTTGACGTCATGGCCTGTCACATTGACGAACGTGTTCACAATATTTTCCATTAAAATGCAGATGGAGAATAAGGTCTTTGTACTCAGAGACCTAAAGGTCTTTTCCTGAAAATGCACTCACAAAAAGTCTTCAGCAACTGTTGGGAAAAAAAATAAACAAGAACAACTCAACTTTAAAGCTGTTCATTTGCTTGCATGTGAGTTTCACATTAAGATATGGATGCAAGAGAGTCAGAAGATACTTAGTGTTGAGATCAATACTACTAGTTCCTGCTCAATTCATTGCATCCCTGTTTTCTCCTAAATGTCTCCGGGATTCCTCAGATGCCTGTTCCCAAATTTCCACACACGTCTGTACCTTGTTGCCAAGTCTTCTGTGTCCTGACTTGAAAACCAGCTAATCTTGAAATAGAGATCAGAAAAATCCCTAAAGTAAATAATAAAAATAAATGTAGAGAAATGCCCTTGGTCTCCATCGCTAAACAGTCATGGGAATGGGAAACCTTGCAATGCAGTGCTTCACTTTAATGGGAGACAGAAAGCCAGCAAAAAGGAAATAGGGATAAACCATGCAACTGAGGCTGGACATCCAAAAACCAAATCTAGGAAGCTTTCAGCTAACTGAGCAGAGGTGGCAGCAATATAGCGAACTGAAAAACTGTCTGTACTTTGCTGATTGTACTGAGGAGTTTTCCAGATATCATCTCAGTGTCTTTTGGGTTGTAATATGTATCCTTGTGGTATTGCCAGTCATGGCAGAGGACCTATAGGTGGGAGGCAAGGTGGAATACACTAGGGCAACTCAAGTAGCATTGAGTTATTTTAGGCAGTCTACTGAAGACCACATCAGCTACAGTGGACACAAATTAAGAAGTAGAGTAGAACAGAACAGAATAGAGCAGAATACAATAACTTCAAGTGGAAATGACCTTCAAATATCATCCAGTCTGGCTGTCTGACCTCTCCACAGATACCCAAAAGTTAAAGCATATTATTAAGAATGCCTCTCTCTGATAAGCATGGGGCATCAATCACTTCTCTAAGAAGCTTGTTCCAGCGTTTGACCACCCGTATGGTACAGGAATTTTTCATAATGTCTGGACCTTAGCCTGGACCTCCTCTGGTGCAGCTTTGTGCCATTCCCCTGTGTTTAAATACTGATCTGCAGACATCTAACTTTCTGTGTTGCAATTTGTGAATTAGGAACTTAGATGCACAATCATAGTTCTAGTAGTGTAGGTCTAGTACCAAGGGTGCTGTACCTGACGTTACTCAGTAATCTGTACTGGATTGGCAGGTACAACACAGAATACATTAGAGAAGTTGGAGCTTTGGTTATCATCCTGGATAATCTCACTCACTCTGCTGTTACAGTACAGTTTTTGATAGCCCAGTGTACCTCAGATGGTCCTGAATTTCTGCTAGTGAGCTCAGAATTGAGCTCAGAGTTCCAGTTTTGGTTTCTCTGAGGTTTGTGAGCATCAGAAAAAAAGTTCATCATAAAGGAACAAATAAGTTAAATTACATACTGAGACCCTGCTAGTTTCATCTGACTGCCTTTCTGAAATGTTATTATCAAATTACACTGTAGTAACTTCAGAATTTTGTGTTTAATATGGATTAAGCTGTCACCATGGTTCTGAATTTTGTTGACTTGTTTTTGAAATCTCTTCTGTGACAATGTGAAGTGTGAGGACCTCAGGTGTATTAACTAATTGGCTCATTTTCAGACCACATGGCAGAATGATAAACACTTGATGGCAATGTAATGAAAAGGTAATCATACTGCTCGGGCACAGTGGTGGAAACTGGAATAAGCAAGAGCATGCTTAGTTGATTCTTCATATCCAGACTTGATTAAAAGTAATAATTGCTTCACACTTTCTAGTTCCTTCACACTGGCTTGATAGACCAGTTCATTCACAGTTACTAGGATTAAGGCAGAACAGAAAGGCTGGCAGAAATAATAGTAGAAAGAAAACTAATCACAAGATTATTATTATTATTATTTTATGATTGACTCTTAGCTATGAAGGAATATCATTTAGTGTAGGAAAGTGGAATATTTGGTAGGGGTTGTTAGTAGATGTACGAAGTGCAAGTCTTTGTCTAAATGAGTACAAAAACTGCAAAGAGAAAAATGCATTTCTAAATGCTCAGTTCTCTGATTGAACTTCCAGGTAATTTACCTGGCTTAAAGCTGCTGAAAATTTGATATTGCCCACAATTATATATACCAAGTAGAGAGAAATCTCTTTGCTTTCATGTCTGCAGAGTCAAGAGGTAATTCTCAGCATTTGACTTACATATCAAGTACAAAGCTGAATTTAGTAAAAGCTTTGCTGTGATTGAAATTATAATGGTGAAATGGTGTGAAGTTCAGGTTTAGTATAAGATCACAGGAGTCAAATTAAAATTGGGGAGACAGAAATTATGATTGATGAACATGATACTATTGCAGTACAGAACTCTACAGAGCATAAAGCATAATAAATTGATCAAGATGATCGAGTTTGGAAAAAAAAAACAAAACCAAAAAACAATGAGAAATGTCTAATTTTTTGGAATCCCTGACGGTTAAGAGACAAGCAATTAGCATAAAGAAAGGCTGTGTCCGTAACTCTACTGAGTGCACCACTATTAATGTATTTTATATGATATTTAGATTGTGTGCTCATCACATGTCCTGTGCGGTTCTTTAAAAACTTAATGAAAAGAACATTAAAAAATGATGTTGATAAATGATCCCGACAAGATAGATGGGAAGTGCTAAGTAATAAATGAATGCATTACATGGAAAAGCAAGAAAACTTTAAGTAATTTTTTGTTCATTGTGACAGTACTCTGTCTCTCAGAGGAATGTAAATTGATTCCAGACAGCTGGGATTTAGACGTCATGTCTAACATAATGGAAATAACCCCTCAACGCTGAGAAAATTGGAACAGTTCATAAACATGACAAGTTAAACAGAGAAGATTATGGTGCTGGCAACTGTGAAGCACCTTGTGGACCCTGCAGCTGGCCTAGTCTTAAGAATTATCAAATCCAGAAAGAGTAGAGTACATATCATATATGTCTTCCCCTTTCCAGAATTGTAACTTACTGTATAAAAAAGCAAACTTGGATCCTTTGGATCCATACAATATCTTGTTCTTGTTATGCACTCATTTTGTGCATACAATCAAAGAATAAAAACTATGAATTTCTCCTCCAAGACCATAGGAGGAAGGAAAGAATCTGGATGAATAGAATAATTAATCAATGCTGGTGATCAAATAGAACATCTTATGTAACTCTTCCCTGAGGTTTCCCAACTAAGGGATAATTAGAAAGACACTAAAGCTAATCTGTATGGCTGTTAAGCTGCCATTTTGCTGGCGTACAAAACCAGTCAGCCAGGATGGGCATAGTTTGTGTGTGATTATGTTCCTGGCCTTTTTTGTTTAGTTTTGTTTTTGTTTTCTTGATTCTTATGAGCTAATTTCAAAAGAATAATTCTTGTCCCAGGGATCAACAGCAAATGGTCTACTTCAGGGTAAGCCGAAGAAAGAGGTTGATTTAAATTACAGCTTATTAGTGTTCTCTGACAAAGGGAGTTTTAAATGGTGAATGGTGATTAGTGAAAAGCAGATGCATTTGCAGATTATATTGAATGTTTGATTGGAATTTACAAATAGCAGATCCGAGATGAAATTTCCAGTTAAATTGTACATTAAATACTTAAGATCTATCAAAGAGAAGTGATTGCATCACTTCTCAGGGATGTAGGACACTCAGGATTGTAGCTGCTCTGTATAACATAGTTCTGTACTTATTGCAGAAGAGACCGTATGTCTAAACTACTTAATATTGTTTATGATAGACCAAATGGCTCCAACAAGATGATTTAAGAAAACAGAATAAGGTCAATGTGGATACCTAAATTCCAATTTCTCATGAAGTCATCTTTGGACACAAATACAGAGAGTTGTGGAGAAAATGCAACCAGTTTGCAGTTGATATTAAATGGTCTTGATAACGTGTACTCTGAACTAATTGGTCTCACTACAAACAGTTTATCTCATAGCACATCTAAATTTTGATCTATCAGGCAATTGACAATTGCAGATGAAGTTACTCTTAGTTGCTGCTTTTTTCATTACAAATTTTTAGAAGATCTTGGAATCAATCTTGGCAGGATGAGTTTTAATAATATTTCACAGGCCAGAGGAAACCAATCCAAATCCTGCTGTATTTTCAACAAACGTATACATCCAAGTATTCAGAATTCATATCCTAGTTTCAACAGGGATAGAGTTAATTTGCTTCACAGTAGCTGATATAATTATATGTTTTGGCTTCAGGAGAAAAACAGTGTCTTCATCTTAACTCACGAGTTTTACTTTTTTTTCCTGATTCACTCCCCCATTCCACTGGGAGTGGGGAGTGAGGGTACTGCTGGCTGTGTGGTGCTGAGCTGCCTGCCAGGTTAAACTATTACAATAATTTAGAAATTGTTGGTGCTATTTGAAAATATTAATCAGTACACATTACAAAGCACCAAAATTAGATCTTCCGTTGAATACTTTCTTCCATGAAAAATATTCTGAAAGTTATGTAATTATTCTGCTGTACAAAGAAAGGTTCTACATGGGAGATAATAGCAACACGAGTAATTCCCCTTAATCCAGTAAAGATTTACCGTTGACAACTGGAAAAAACAATGTACAAGTAACTATCACGCCATGAGTAAAAGTGGGTACATCTGTGTACAAACACAATTCACGAGTTTATAATTCATCCCTTTGCTACTATGAACAAGTTAGAAATGCAACCAAATTGTAGCTTCTACACCAGCACTCTGCAATAGATGTATTTTGATTTAGTGCCCCAAAAATATATCTTGTTATGCCACACTACTTTGTTTCCCTACAGACAGCATAGGAATACTTTAGAATTGACAAATATTATCTAGAGACTACACTTAATCCTCCACCTGCAAGATTCCACAGGCGTTATTTTTATTTCCTGAAGTTTAATTTTAAATAGTTTTTTTTCAATAGAGAATTCCAAAATTGAATGCTTTCCTATGTATTATATTGCATTTTAAACCACTGTTTTTTATTTTTTATTTTTACTATTATTTGCCATCTGTGTATATTTCAAAACATGATTTTGTAGTTTTAAATATCAAAAGGGAAAGTTCTGGAGAAGACGTAGCAGAATATTTTCATTTGGAATTCCATTGCTGACTTCGTATTTACAGTGATGCACATCATCTTTGTATTTTATCATCATAAATTACAAAACTGATGTAATAATACTTTCCCTTTTTTGTAAAAATCTCTGATATCCCTACAATTTCTGTGTAATTCTGCCTTTCGTTTTTACTAAATCAAATTAAAACAGGCACAGAAATGATGTTGGAGTTACTGCTCAAGGAGAGAAGCATCATCATTCCTCAGGTCCTACATTCAAACCCTTGATCTGCAGTGCACAGTATGTGCCACCTTGGAAGTTGTTTAAGACATTTTTATTTGGTGCCAATGTATCTGGCTTTGGTGTGGTGCCTACTCCCCACCTGAGATGGAATACCAAGCTAGCTAAAGATTTAAGCTAGATCGTCCTAGACTTCCTTCATAGGCAGCCTCAAAGCTTTTACGTATATGTGCTAGAAAAACCAAACCGGACCAGCCAAACAGCAACAACAACAGAAAAAAAAAAACACAAAAAAACAAATACCAGTCTTTATTATAAAATTATTCAAATATTTTAACTTATTCAGAATTAAAATTATTACAGAATCACAGACTAGATTAGGTTTGAAGGGACTGCTGGCTCTGCCCTCTTTGCACCCTTCCTTTAAGTATTTATGAACACTGATGAGATTCACCCTTGAACCTCGTCTTCTCCAGGCTGAGCAGTCCCAGCTCCCTCAGCTTCCCCTCACAGATGTGCTCCAGTTGTGGCCCTTTGTGGGACTTTCTCTAGTAGGTCCACATCTCTCCTGTACTGATAGGCCCAGAACTGGACACAGCACTCCAGATGCGGTCTCACCAATTTGAGCAGAGGGGAAGCATCATTTCCTCTACATGCTGTCAATGCTCAGTTTAATGCAGCCCAGGATATCATTAACCTTCTTTGTGGCTAGATGCTTTTCAATCATAGATCAATCATAGATCAGCCACGGAATAGCTTAAGTTGGAAGGGACCATAAAGATCATCTAGTTCCAAACACCTGCCATGGGCAGGTTTGCTTTCCACAAGCTCATGCTGCCCAAGATCCCATCTGACCTGGCCTTGAGCACCTCCAGGAATGGGGCATCCACAGATTCTCTGGGCAGCAGTGCCAGTGCCTCACCGCCCTGTGAGTAAAAAATGTCTTCTGAACATCTAACCTAAATCTCATCTGAGGCTGCTGCTCCAATCAGCAGGTTCCAGGATTAGGCTGCAGGTCTCCACATTTTGCTCAGAGTGCTCTTCCATTTGGTTAGATAAACTGGCAATGTGTCTTCCTGAGAAGGACCCCAGGGAAGAGGTCCTTCACCTCAGGACCTGCTTGACTTGGGTAATCCTCAAAGGAAGGAACATAATGTGCATATCTGGAAGAAAGCCACAGCTACTGTCCATCACACCACTCTCTACTCAGAGAATATGGTTGTAGTACTATTAAAGTAAATAGACTGGTCCAGCTTAGACTAGACTGGACTAGTTCAGGTGGAAGGGACCTTAAAAGATCATCTAATCCAAACAGATTGTGTTAACCACAAATATCTTTAAAGCACTTTCATAGCTGACAGACATTGGTATGCCAAATGTTGCAGGTCAGGGTTGTGCTTTGTATCCGGATAAACAAAAGGTCATCCTAGAACATGATTCTTTCTGAATCCCTAACTCTTCACTGTCTTGTTTGTATCCTTTCAGCTTTATTTTAGAGCATTTTTTGCAAGCCTTGTCCTCTTACCATTTCTACAAGTATTCAATGAACAAATGCCTGCGTGACAGCTCACAGGAAATGAATTCTGAAATAACACGCTTAATTGTTGGCACAGGAAATGACACACAGTATAGGAGCTGGATACTAAGGAAACATCTTCACAACTACCTTGCATGTGGATGACTGTATCAGTCAGTACTTTTGCTAATAAAGAACCATATAGAAAATACTAAGAAATCCCAAATTTCAGGTCATTAGTGACAGTACTAGGAACTTGTTAAAGACAGGACTCCCGCAAGAGACTTGACCTCTGCATGGTATAAATAAGAGTCACATAACAGCGTTGAAGTAAATACGGAAAATGGAAAAAAGACAGGGAAATGAATAGGAATTTACAAAGCAGGGAAAAATGACCTGGAACAGCATCTCACTGATATTGTTACAAATAGTTTACTAATGGCATCTTACTGAGAAAAATATATCAACAAGTTAATTTTTAAGAAATGGTCTGCACTGGACTTTTTCACTGTAATGTTCTGTTCAACTAGCTGTCTTCTCCAATTCAAAAGCACTTTGACAAGTTTTGACTGCATTATTTGCTCTGTATTTCAGGAATTAATACGCACTGATTGCATACAAATACTTGTACTTACTGTTTGCTTGATTTTAAAAGTATTCCACATTGCTCTTTAACAGTAACATCATCTGTCTAATGACAATGACCCATCTCTCTGCTATCTGCCAACTTTACCAGTACTGATTTTATATTTTCTATAGTGTTACAAAGGCAAAAGCAAAGAACTTTTTCTGGAGGAAGCTCATTAAACTACATTCCCTCACTGATTTCCTATTTAGAATTACATTAAAAGATCAACAGTTAACCAATTTCTCAATTCAGTGTAAGCCATCCTAATTTTACTTTTATTTTTTGAGTAAGGAGTGGGAGCGTTACATTCAAATCCTTTAAAAAAGTCCATTTACATAATAATTTCATTTTATAATCAAACTTGTAATGTCATTAAAGAGATGAATGTGTATTTAGTTGGAAGTAATACATTTTCTGCAAGATCATTTTTATGACTACCCTTTGATAAAGAAATTTGGGTTACATTCTGTAGTAGCACAGGTGAGATTCCCAGTTTAGCTATGGTGCATGAGAAAAGTTCCAACTGTGTGATAATGTATATATTTAAAATACACTCAGTTGTTCTGTGCACACCTCTGGTGAATGGGCATGACACAACTTTTTGCTTAATTAAGACTGACCTTAGTGGAAACAATTGTTTTAATTGATGGCTAATAGTGCATGTTGGCTGGATCAGGTTACCTAGTTGCTCCCATTTTAGAGACAACACCATAAGCCATTGCTATCTCTTGGACATGCTGGATAATAAATAAATAAATCACACTATTTTTTCAGTGATATTGTGAGAATAATTTTCTGTGTATGTAATCTCAATGAAGCTTGAGAGCTGGCAGGCTGAAGTCAAAAAGTGTGCCTATATTCTTTCTATTTGCATAGATTTTTTGAGAACTTCCATATATACTTAAGAATTGTTTATAATACATATTTAATATGGTGTAATAACAATTATAACAATTTCTCTTTCTCTTTGAGAAGTACTGCAGAGGAAGTTAAAAATTATCCAGATGATCATTCATTCATTCTTCCCCTAAGGAATGGACTAAGAGATCCTCTCTGCTACTTCAGAGACACAATAGTGTTTATACTGGGATAGAGAGGTACTGCTTGGCCTCAGATCCCTAGTACTATTACTTTTGCTGAGAACAAGTAGTTTTAAATACAGAAAAAGTTTCATAAGAAAAAAGATGTTGCATTGACAAATACATTTATTTAAGGTGTTAAAATAAATGCATATACTACTGTGATATTTCCTATACTCAGTAAACCTTCCCTATGATGTTAACTAAACACTGAAGTATTACATAATGTGTTATTTTTACTCTTTAAGAAAAACTATAATATTATTATTACTATTATTTTCATCATCATTGTCATTCTTTCTTTTAAAATATTAGCGCACTTTCTGTTGGGAAACCAAACAACAAATAGAAACGAAAACCGATTGATAGAATAATTTTAAAGTAATTTTAAAATATTTTCTCATTCTAAAATTAAAAATCAGTGCTTTTATTTTTCTTGCACAAAGCATCCTTCTGTAATTGTGACTGGATCTATAGAAATTCTCAATTTACCTCGAACACATGAAATGCAATAAAGATTGCTTACATGACAGAGAAGCTATTCTAAGATGCCCACTAAATATAATTTGCACGTAACTGGAACATAAGCTAAAAATAAGGTGATCTTATGAATGCGTACATTGAAAGCTTGTGTTCTTTTTTAGCTCATGTTACTAAAAAGTACAAAATAAATAGAACTCAAGATTATTCTCATTTACCAAACAGGAAAAACTGCACAGCATGTTTCTTATACACTGAAATACTGCTCCAAGTTATGACAAATCTGGCTTTGGAAAGTAATTTATTTCTTTTAGAAATATGTTTTGACGCACTTGGGAGTCAGCTTTCACAGTTTGTGCCTGACAACGCTGGCTTCCATGTTGTTCTTATATTGTAATCTGAAGGTGACACAGCAAAGGTTGATGCATCCCTGGTGTTGTTTTTGATTGGGTTTGAATTATGAGTCACCCTAAGGCTTTCTGAGAAGGGCAGTGTTGTATTTAATAAATGTATGCTCTTGGTTTATAAAAAAATAAAGAAGATGAGCATTACTCATAGAGGGTAAGTGTAGCCATGTTAAAGCCTTCCTTCCTTTTTAGGAAAGTAAAATAAAATTGCTTAAAGATTTGCACAGGGAAAAATATTTCATATAGAAGACTGACTTAGTTTTTGCATTTTAACTCGATAAGTGTAGAAGCCAAGAGAGTTTTGTAGCTTATGTAAATGGTTTAGGTGGTGCCTGAAAATCACACCTTCCCATCTTCCCAGTGCTGTGTCTCATGTCTGTAGCACAATAGATAATGTACTCACTTTTTTTTTTTCATAGTGTATTAGCTTACTTTATTACTATAAAATATTGCACTATATTACAAATGACACCGTGTCACAATGTCTACACAAGGTACTTTGACAACAGATTTGGAAACCCAACAAATGTCTTTTAATAGGACATTACATTATACTGAACCAACAGAAACATTCTTCAACACATTTAGACTAAATTTTAGACATGCCTCAGTACACAAGCATAGGTTTATGGTAATATTAAGAGTTCAGCTCTGTAGCTTTCCCTCCCTAGGCTGAGATCTTTCAGATCTCCTCTGAAGAGGAGGATCACTCAGAGCCTAGACTATGGGCAATTAGGAGAGAATGAGTTTCTTCATGCCCCAGTATTGCAATTGATTCTCCCATGCACCATGCTTAGGAGGTATTTGATTACAAAAGATGTAAATTTTTACCTAGACACATACATACCAAACAAGAACAGAGGAGAAACTCTTCTGGCCTGGCCAAATTTCAACGTCATCAAGCCAAAAATTGTTTTTTGTTTTTCTCAAACGGTTATTATTTAGTATTAATTTATTCACCTAATATCAACAAGACTGAAAACAGTCTGCAGTGTGGCCAATAGAGCTCTTGTGTTCTAGTAATGACATGGACTGCAGCTACAAGACACAAATGTGCTCTGTGCTCCCCAACACAGGGAGTAGTTGCAAGGCAAGTTGCTATAGAGACCTAATAATGGTACCTGATTGTGTAGGTCCCTATGGAATACCATGATGGGAGTTCGTGTTCATAAACTTGTATTTCTTTTTGCTACAAGACTTTCCAAAGGGACCTGTTTCTCCACTCACTGTGCAAACTAACTCCTCTTAATGTCAACAAGAGTTAGGCACACATATCCCTAGGAAAACATCCCCATAAGTTTTAATGGAAGCACTGTTCAAATTTAGTACAGACCATGTAAGCCTATATTAGAAAACAGTACCACTGATAATAAAAGTATTTCTGAAACAAAATGCTTGCTAATAGTCATTAAAAACCTCCTATGCAATATATGTTAAAAAGATTTATCTAATGCTTTGCAAAATTATCCACAAATGTACCACACAGTGCACGAACATTAATAAGAAAGAAGCAGCAAAACCATAACACTACCACTTTGCAATGCAATTAATACTATTTCCATTAATACAGTCTAATAGCTACTAACTGTTATTGATGTCTATTTTTTCAGGAATCCATATTCATTAAGGGGATCTATGGTTTCTTTCCCTTTTATTCAGAAATATGGAAGCAATTGCACACTGTTTCACTGCTAATCAGAGCTATACAAGAAAAAATATGGATGTCTCATTAGTGCAAATTTTAAGGTGGCTGGTCTCCTTCCATGCCTCTGTTCAAATTTGTCATTACCTGTGCTTCTGAGATGTAACCATTTCTCTTATAGCGTGATATAGATTAAATTCCTTCACAAACTAGGCTATATATATAACTGACTTTTTAGTTTACCTGCTATAACATGTACAATATTTATTAAAGCATATTGAATATCAGATAATTACAAGGAACCCAAAAATATTTCAAGATAATCCAAAGTATAAAACAATTGTAATGTGCAGGACAAAAAAGTAAATAATGTGAAGGTTACTAGGAGAGTACATGTTCTCAGAGCTAAAAATATGATGCTCTGTAGGGCGAGATGTGCCTTGTGAAAAGGAAGCAGTTTCCACGTTAAGTTATGTTAATATGAAAGCAGTATTTCTTGCATGGTGACAATGTTTTCTAAAGATCTTTTGAAGATTTTATTCCTGAAATTGACATAGGAAAGAGGACTCTCTCTCTCAAAAGGGTGTTATTAAATTACTTTTCACAAAATACCAATTTCTGTGCGGGAAAGATAGGAAGGGATAAGTAGATAAGGCCAAGGGGAAAGAAGGGCAGTATGACACCTAATAACAAAGCCAATGAAGTGGACAATGTAGCATGACTCACCAGGTTTTTTATCATTACTAGCAAAACACAACAATAAAAATAAGCAAAACAATGAAGCAACTCAAAACCCAGCATGAGAAGGATACTTTTACAAAGAGCTCACGCTGAGGCAATTGGTGAATTTACAATGTCACATGAAAGAAAATAATTTTGAAACAGAAAGGCAAAACGGGCTGATGAATCAGAAAGAGAAAATTGAAATACGATGTGTTAGCAGCACGCTGGACAGAAGTTTCCATCACTGACATGTAGGCATCAGCGGAATGCATGGCTCACCTCTAGGCTCATATGGGTTTACTTTAAATGGTTCAGTTGTCCAATAGTAGGTTGCCATGGACATTCCCTCTGAGGGACCAAACCTCCCTTAAACTCAGAAAGAGGTATGTGCCATTTAATAACACAATGGGATTAAAATTGCAGACATCATTAAATGGATTTCAGTTCCTCTCAACAACAGAATACTTTCAAAAAAACCAGGAGAACAGGGATCAAGAGCAGATGTACAGTTGAAATAAAAGTCTGGAGAGGAGACAGTGGGGTGGGAAGCAGGAGAGCTGTCAGACTTTGCATGTCCCAGTATCTCTGGTTAGAGACAACAGAAGCAAACATACCGTCATGAACAAAGTATGAACAGACTGCTCTTAATTCAAATACAGCACTCATACAAAACAATGAAACCAAGCCTGGGTTGCTTTAGGGAGAAACTGGAGGGAAAAATTTCACCAATGCCTCAAGAATCTAAAAGAGAAGAGCTAATAAGATAATAGAAAACATCTGTAAAGACCCAAATCAAAAACTTATGCCATCACGTTGATAAGTAAACTGTTCAAACCCTCAGCACTGTTAACTAGAAAGTCTGGATTTGGGGATGGATAAGCCATGAGATACAGGGTCTCCAGTTTGCACCAGGCAGTCAGTGACATTTTGAATGAAGAATTGCAGGAGCAGAGTCAAAGCTATCAGAGCTTGGAACCAAGGGAACCATCTGTGTCAGATTCACGTTAGCTGGGAGATGCTACTGCCTAGTGAAGCATTTCCAAAAGAGAGGAGGAGCATGAGCTTTCCTGACCAGAGGAACTGAAAGCCATCTTGTAACAATTCTGGATAAAAAAACTTTCCACCTCTGTGACAGAGAGGTAAATTTGAGGATCAGGCCAGAGAAATAGTACTCAAGATTTAATATTCCTTCCACCAATATCTCCTTGTTATGAAGGACTAAGCTTACTCACTAAAATAGGCAGAGATGTTCTTTTTGAGTAAAACTTCTGTTTTAGGAGTTGCTGATGCTGCAAGCAATGTAATGGTATCTGTTAGCAGTCTAGAGGAATCATAAACTTCTATGGTGGTTTGTACTAAATCTGAGAAAGACACCTGGCCATTCCCACAGTTCACATCTACATAATTTAATTTCTTTCTGATTTTGATTTCCCTTACCCTGTCCAGGTGAAATTGGCCCCATGCCAGGAGAGGTTTAACAATAAAGTAATACAGACAGTGCATCTCTGGCTCTGTTTCATACTATCAGCCTCAGTTTCTCAGAGCCTGTTTGGATTCCCCCCCTTATAAAGCAGCTGTCTGAAGTAGGAACTTTGTCAGGTTCACATTTCTTGCATTTTCTTTTCCAATTTTCTTTTTCCCACTCAGCAATGCTTGTTTAGGAGTTGACAGCTTCTTGCATTTATCTTCAGATTTCCTTAACAGCAATAGTTCAGACAGTGTCCTGATAGTTCTACTTTTGGGAGTGCCAGTTTGTTTTTAAATAGAAATAATTTGGGGACTGGTCTGCTGTCTACAAGTTCATATATTTCAAAGTTACCTTCAAAAGATACGGTATACATCATGTCCTTGGATAGCTCATTTAACAGAGCATGCCAAAACCAATTTTTGGTATTCTAAGTAGTGAATATTTTGCTTTACAAAGATTTGGTGTGTACTGTTTCCATCACTCTCCTAGTACTTTTTCCAGTTGTTCTAGACTAATGCAGAATTTCTGCTCTATCCACATGCAGAAAGACAGATATTTCATCCTTTCAGTGTTTCAGATAGTATTCAAACACTGAGACAGGCTTCCTAGTAAGGTGGCTGGTGCACAATGAATGTCAGTGTTCATCAGGAGACATATAGATAATGCCCACAATAATACGCTTTAACTTTAGGTCATCCCTGAAGAGGTCAGGCAGCTAGATATGGGACCTTCAAAGTTCATGTTCCAGCACTCCTTAGCAGGGTCTGTTGTGATAGGACAAGGGGAAATGGTTTCACACTAAAAGAGAGGAGATTTAGATTGGATATAAGGAAAAAAAATTACAATAAGGGTAGTGAAGCACTGGAACAGGTTGCCCAGAGAGGTGGTGGATGCCCCAATCCTGGAGACATTCAAGGTCATCAGGCTGGATGGAGCTCTGAGCATCTGATTCAGCTGTAGGTGTCCCTGCTCATTGCAGGTGGGTTGAACTAAATGAGCTTTAAAGGTCCCTTGCAACTCAAATGATTCTATGATTCTATGATTCTATGATTCTATGATTCTATGAACTATTCTATTCCATTCTATTGTAGTCTAGTCTAGTCTAGTCTACTCTATGCTAGTTCCATACTATTTCAGCAACCTGTCCTCAAAATAGACTGCTGCAGAAACTGTGGATTAACTGTAAAGGCTGAAACAAAGCTGGAAAGGTAAAAATCTGTTTAGTAACAAAACATTTTAATATATTTTTCTCACTCTCTTTTTTCCACTTAAAAAAAAAGGAAGAACTTTTCCACCATGTTTTCTCTTCCTTTTATGTTTCTTTTTCCTTTTATATATATATATATATTTCTCAATATGAACACTTACTTCAATTTATCATAATCAGTGGGAAATACATGGCTGGTCAGTCAGAACACATGCAAAGAAACTGAACCAAGCAGCACATGTATTTAGTAACAAACCTGACTGATAAAAAGAAAGAAGATTATAAGGTCTCTAGTCTAGAGTATCATAGCCTTCACTAGACCAATGCTGCTCAGTATTTTCTTAGATACAATATGTACTATTTCCCTTTGTTTGAAACAAAGAATCAAACAAAAACCAAACAGGTGTATGACTACTGTTTCCTTAGAAATTTTAAAATGAGTACACTGAAAATTCAGTGGTGGGTCAAGCACTTTATTGTATCCAGTGCCAGGTCTCCACTTACTGATGGTTCAGATAGTCTCCTTTTGTGACATCTTCTCACTTGAGTACAGCCATTCCCTCCATCCTTTTGTAATTTAAAGACCTTTCTTTCTCTGAATATGCTGGCTGTTGACTTCATAAGCTTGAGGGAAAAAGGCATTTTAAATGCTGTTGTATGCATATTATATGCATGAGGGAGAATATTCTTTGCTGTATAAAATGCTTTTTATCTGTAGTGAGAATATAACTAAGCCAATGTTGATCTGTTTTGTGTCTGCAATGTAGCAACGATGGCCAGATGAGAGAGAAATTTAGTCACTTACAAAAATGAATTTGCGACAGTAAACTACGCAGTCAGGCCATATTCATTTCAAAGACAAAACGCATTACAAGGCAACACACAACCTTATGCAAAACAGCCTCCCTCTTCCATAGGCAGGAATACTGCTTGGGTATTAATCTTATAAATGGAATGCTAAACACAGGATGCATACGGTAATGATGAAAGGGGATGGTACTATCCGTCTGTCACTACACATTAAAGGGAAAAAAATAAAAATTGGATACACGAGTAATGAAAAGGTATGCCTTGCTTCACCAGTGTCACATATTAAATATTTTAGAGTCATACCAGGTTTTGCAAAGAACTAGAATTCTGTTTTATATTCAGATTATCTCACATGTCCAAATTACATAATCAGCTTTTTATTCATTCTTTGTAGGAGCTACGTGTGAACCAACCATTCCCAGTTCCTCTTATAGTCAGTCGAGCAGAATATGTACTTTTAGGATACAGCTGACTTATTCGAAACATCTACACTGAAATGACATGAATTACATCCTAGAAAGGCCTATCTATTTTCTGTGACTACTAAAGCAGATGTGATGACTAGCATAGACACCACTACCTACATTACAGATGTATATTTGGTCATGTGAATGTATCCCCTTTTTCGACAGATTTGTGAAAACACAGGTTGTCATCCTACAACCATTCTCCTATTTCTGTTAAGCTATGACTTAGTCACATCTGAGGTAGTGAAGCTTTGTTTCATACTCCATGCTTCTTCACTTTTTTACTTTGAATTATTCAAACAAACGGGCCCCTGCTTTTTATTTATCGAGGCTATTTCCAAGGCTAACAAACCAGTAGTGAAATATATTCCTTACTTATGATGTACAGAAATGTTTAATGGTAAAGTTAAATTTTCATTTGTTCTGTCTCACCCCATTAAGTTTCACCACTCCATAGTGCTTCCAATCAGTTTCTCTAGCCTAAGTCATTGTTTTGCCATGAACAAACCATGCTTTGTTTCTCTTCACTGCATTGCTAAACAAACAAACAAATGAAAAAAAAAAATCACCAATGCTCACTCCCACCAATGGAAGGCTGAGACTCAGGGACAAGTTACTGCATTTGGACCACATATTTTGTGTCAACGGAGCTACTAGAACTACCTGTATCTCTGTGATTACCCTGACAAAAGGCAAGAGACTGTAAACACACACATATATTTTGAGGATTGAGCTCAGTACATTATATCTCATCAGACATGACACTGTATATAAAATAACCACAGCACAGTTAATGTACCAGAACTTGTTAAACCATCATGTTGATCAACTTGTTTTGAGCATGAGTCTGTGCTCTCTGAAGAAGTTCTCTTGAGAGAGAGGAATTATCCTCATGGGCTTGAGTACGTTCTGCTTCAGCTTTTATTTTTTTTGCTACTGTCCAGCACTGATTGCTGAAATATCTATTTTGGTGCCTATTACTACTCAGGCTTGCTCAACATACTGGATTTCACACTCCACTTCTCTCTGAAGATTGGTGTTCTGAATTGTTTTCCTTTCAAGGTGGATTAGCTTTCATTTTTCAAAACAAAATGTCATCTTTTGTTGTGCTATTAACCCCTCTAATTCCCTTCATGCTCTTTATTGCCATGCAATGCTCCCCAATTAGTCATAATTTTCATGAAAAAAATGCAGCTTACTCCATTTATGTTTAGATTCTTAATATATGTTAAATAAAGGAAGACCGAATAGCAACTACTATCGCACCTCTTCAGTGATTAACTTTCTCTAGATTAATATACTTTCACAACACCATTGGCCTTTACTCATCAGTCTTAATTAGGTTTTCTTACAAAGAAATGTTAGATTCTGTCTTTTATAAATCATTCCTTTACATATAGCTATGAAAAATACTTTATTGACTATGTGAATCTACAGATATTTGTCATCTAGTGTTTATTATTTCTGTTTTTTGATAAAATATTACCAGATTCCTTGTTCTAAAGCTCTGTAGGCTTTTAAAAGACAAACATTTGGCACATGAAAATACTAGAGCTTCACTTTCCAACCTCTACTCATCAGAAAGAAAGTAGCAGGCATTTCTGTATAGAATCCCCCTTTTTTTTTCTTTCTCTTTCGAAGCACAGAGTAACATACATTCAGCGAAATGAATGACTTGAGAGGAATAAATATCTTTAATTAAAGAAATTAAGTCCTACTATTCAATTCAGGCAATTGCAAATTGTAATGGACGCTCATAACAAACCATCATGAAAATGTATTTGGCTAAACTGTTAAAAGCTGTTAGTTATCACTGTTGAGGTGTTCAAACTTCTGTCATTATCGCTTTCTTACAGATAAGTATTGACTCTCCCCCTCTAGTTGTGTGTATGTTTACTGTGTCAGGTTAGTCATAAAAACAAAGTTGCTAGAAGCTATTTTTTAAAGGAGAGAAAAATATGCTTTGTTTGATCTTTGTTGTTCAAAAAGAAACAACACAATTGCTATACAATAATTTTACAAGGAAAAAAGACACAAAATGGCTTATACAGACTAATAATCATGTAAATGGCTGAAAGACTGCTCCAATTTTGATCTACCTTAATTATGCTATATAAAAAAATACATACAAAGCTCGCAGCACTGGGTTGGGACTATAAGAGTTTGCTGCAGACATCACACACAATATTGAAGGGTGAAAGGTCCTGAAATGCTCTAGTTTTGCCCTTATACAGAGTAGGGATTGTTGAGACTCAAAACACAAACATTTTGCCTAGAATACTTAATTGCAGACATACTTTTCCAGTACCAGTAGTATTACCTCCCACAACACGGAAATTAATTTCCCAACTAGCACACAAGGATGTAGTGAATATACGGATGTCTTATGGTTTAGAACCTTTTACACACATTTTTGCAATTGTACAGACTTTCCAAACTTACCTCCTCTATGGATAATCAAAGAAGTTTCACTTCCAACAGGACATTCCTTAAGTATATCCACTACTTCTGCATGGCTCAGGTTCTGTACATTCTGCTGGTTGATCTCAACAATGAGGTCACCTTC
>JANHGO010000069.1:17363934-17393456 GCA_024606505.1 Aquila spilogaster | reverse complement strand
GGGTATCCACGACATAGCACCAAGTTGACACTCTGACCAATAGGAACAGACTGGAAGAGTTTGACTACATCTGCGTGGGTATGTCCAAGGACACAAACTTCATTAATATAGACAATGACATCACCTAGAAAGAGAAGAAAAAACAGTGACAACATGAGACAACTTCAGTTACTGTGCATGTAGTGCAAAATTTTTTTTTAGGAGATAGAACTCTACTAAAAAATAAAATAAATTAGATCACCATACTAACTCAAATAATGGAGACGACAAAGAAAAGTTTGTCTGCCAGCAAATATAATACAAATAGACAGTGACAGTACTATTTCTTTTCTGTGGAAGCTCACAGCTGGACAATTAAGCTGGGTCCAGACATACACCTTTTCTTAACCTTTCTTCCCTATTTTTTCAGCTCTTTTCAGTGTAGTCCACAGATTACTTTTTTATAAGATACAACAGAAGTTTATTTGGAGGGTTCATTATCAGGAAATACCATTGTTTGGTGAAGAGGTAGAAGGAAAAAGAAAGGAAATAGTAAGCACTCCTGGACTAAAAAATCAATGAATAGGGATGCAAGACTGTGCATGCATGTGCATAAGGAAATCTTTTTTCCATTGGTTATGATATTGACAGTTTCCTATTAAATGTCTTGCCATCAGACATCCAGGACTACTACAGTCATTTCCTATTCTAGGCATGAACTAAACTGTATCTTGCATATCACAGAGATGTTTAGTGGCATTTTGTTGTAGCCATGATGGTTCAAGGACAATGACAGGACAAATTTTTTAGGTAGGTATAATAGTTTTTTATTAGAAAATCTAGGCAAATGTCTAAAAATCAGCTTAATATTTCCAGCTAAACAAGCTGGTCAAATAAAGATACTACCTTTACCTCCAACTCTTGTCTCACATATAGTACAGAGCTACCAGTCAGAGCATATATGAAAGCAGAATACTTTGAGTCAACAGGCTATTTATGGGTCTCCATATTGCTCATGAACCAACCAACTTCTGTTACTAAAAAGTTCAGAAATAAGTTCAAGTTCGTTCTTGTTGTTAGAATGGATCTATATATTTATAGCCATAAATAATTTTTTTATGGTACTGTTAAGGTGCATGTTAAAATTAAAATGAGTAATCAGTATAAACGATATTCAGAATAGTTTGACGAGCCACAGTCAGTTTCCACTTTAATAAAACAGTTTGCATCTTTATAACAAAGGAGAAGGATGTTTAGTTAAAGAACTCCACAAGTTAAAGTATTTTTCTAAGTGAAGATCATATTATCCTACCATTAATTAGGAACAAGAAATCATTTATACAGACAGCACTGTGAGGCGTCTACAAGGTATACAGTTCAACAATTGGCCTATCATAACGTAATGTTTTTTAATGGTATTTGAAAATTCAGCAATAAAATGAGAATGATTTAGGGAGGATGAGGTGGTTTGTGTGGAATTGCTTCAAGTGTATTTATGAAATGATGTCTTTCAAGTACTTCAATCAAAAGATCTAATCAAGCAAACTGAGGAAGAAAGAGCATCATCAAGATGCCAGTGCAAGGGCTGTTTCTCTGTGACAACAAAAGGCAAAGGCTGTTTCTATGTGAAAACGAAATGGTCAATTCCCACACGATCAGCCCGTTAACAGCCTGACAGTAATTAACTGCATATGGACAAATTGTGATTCAGAGAAAGCTTTCTTCAGATGATGTCTAGGGAAAAAATGCTAAGAGAGTTTGTTTAAATGTTTGCAAATATTATTCACAGAAACCTTAGGAGCTGGAAATACTGCCTTAAAAGTGCATCATAAATAGATTTCAAACTACAAGCAAAAGCAGTAAGGTCACTTCATAGTCAGTGCTGAAAGAACTCCAATGCTTCTGTCTCAAGCAGCTGAGAGTAAAACAGTTTTCAAAACTCAAGATTTAAAAGAGAAAAAGAATGTACTGTTCTAAATTGTCATGGCAATGGCTGCAATTCATTGTGATTTGCTCATGCCCTGGTATAGAAAGATCTTACCTGCATTCTCATGCCCAGCTTCCGCATTAGCAGTGAGGTTGACATTGCTCATAATAGGACTGATACTGTTCAACTGAGACCTCTTCAATGCATGTTCCTGTTTCAGTAGCTTGTGCCTTAATAGTACCCTTGCAACTTTTTAATCCATGCAGTCTTTATTTCCCTGAGTGCTGGCAATGCAGATATGTGGTGGGAGGAGACCAATCTGTTCATCCTCTCTTGCAATACTTAAGCAGGGTGCAAAAGGAACAATGCACTTATTGTGTTGGGCAAGTAAATCGTTGTCTGTTTTCACCCCTTCACTTTATGCATTTGTACAGGATTAGCTATGATATAAAACTTAAATCAATATGTTTTTCATAAATCAGAAAATCAGATAAACTTGTTGACATTACATAAGTCTCCACTGAAAAGGAATTAGCTTGCGCACAAGGAGTGCAGTCAGGAAACACGCAGGCCAAGTAGACCCTTTCCCTAGTCACTAAACAGGCAAAACAGCATTAGAAGGTCTTGGGTAAGAATATATGGCCCTGCATTATCTCTCACAAGACAGCAGAAAATTCTTCAGCATTTTTTGAAGCAACATTTTTAAAGGTCTTTGTGGTTTCTGAGGTATAACATGAATAGAATGTCTAGGGACACTGAAGTTGTAACTCACTCACAGCTGAACCGTTTGGGACCCATAATGCTGTACTGTCATATGGAGAACATACGGCTGAAGGTTGAGGGATGGGGAAAAAGGCATGAGGTACTAATTTCAACTCAAAAAAATAGCTATGGTGGTGTTAAACTGGGAAGAAACAGTTTCAGATCATGAGACATGAAGGAGGAATAAAAGGGGTTAATTTCAGAAATCCTTCAAATAAATCTCTGGACTGTAGGAGTTTCTCCAAATCTAACTCATTTTCCAGGCTGAGAGTTCCTCACTGCTGACACAGAGAGAAGTACCCAGCATTTGGTAGGAAGAGAGAGATAAGTTAAGAGCATTACAGAGCCAGTGCCATGCTAATGCAAAGTTCAAAACCTCTCTAATTTAGGAAAACTTCCTGAAACATTTCTGTAGCATCTTTTCTGTCTGTTCTCTTCTGCTGCTTCTAATAATAATGGGTGCATATGGACAAGCATAATAGCGAACCCCTTTATAATTCCTGCCTGATTTTCCGAGCAAGCCATAGTCTGCCTCCAGAAATCACAGTTTCACAGTGAGTGGGTATCTTTGAAGTTATGCAGAACATTTATATTAAGCATCAAACTTTGCTTGGCTTTTAGAATTAAACCTACTAAAATGACTGGAGCTTGCTTACAGAACCACAGAATGCTTGAGTTTGGCAGGGATCTCTGAAGGTTATCTGGTCCACCTCCCCTGCTCAAGCAGGGCCACCTATGGCAGGTTGCCCAGGCCCATGTCCAGCTTTTGAATATCTCCAAGCATGGAGACTCCACCACTGCTCTGGGCGACCTGTGCCAGTGCTCAGCCACCCTCACAGTGAAAAAGTGTTTCCTGATGTTCAGAGGGAACCTCCTGTGTTTCAGTTTGTGTCCGTTGCCTCTGGTCCTGTCACTGGGCACTACTAGATAGAGCTTGGCTTCGTCCCTTCAGGTATTTATAGACATTGATGAGATCCCCCTGAGCCTTCTCTTCTCCAGGCTGAACATCTCTGTACTTCAACGTCCTCACTGTGGAGTGCTCTCCCCAATTTCATCTTCCTCACCAGCCTGTACAAACTCTACGCATGTCCTACTAACCCTATCTTACTTGAGACTGTTCAGGGATGAGGGAAACCATGAGGGTTGGTCTACGGAAAAGGTATCTAAATGAGACTTTCCAGGTGAAGTGGCAGGTTTGATAGATACCCAGTAGAGTAGACAATAAATATCCTGTCCTACATCTCAAACATCTACACCGTCACAAGAACAGATTCTGCTGTCCAGCAGCCAGCACCCAAATTCAGCATTGAGTCAAAGAATGTTAGAGAATACTGACAGCAACCAAATTTGTCAAACTGTCTTGCAATTACCTCTGCTTTACTTAAGGCTCTTGCATTTAACTGACAAATTTAGGAACATAGGTCTGGAGGGGACTTCCTGGATGGCTGAACTTAGTCCCCTGTTGTCAGACACAACACAGTATGTTACACTTGATGAAATTTGATGTCTTCTTCACAGAAATATCCATGAAGCCCCAGAATATTTCCCTTCTTTAACTAGCTTGTTTTGCTTATTAAAGTTTGCTGACCATTACTTATTTTGTCATGTAATGTTAATGGACTCAATGCCTGAATGCTTCGTTAAAGGTTACATTTTGTATCTACATAATTCAAAGTAAAAATCAGTTCTAAACTATCATTATCTTCTGCTGGTTTGGTAACTGGTGAAGAAATTTGTGAGCTTCAGCATCCTTTAATGACAGATTCTTACATTCCTCTCTACAATAGTGTTGCAGAGTTAAATCTGACACCCTGGGGATTTTCTGCAAGCATTAATTCTGCAAAAATACTTTTTTCACTCTTGAAGTGCTTGATCCAAACAGAATCTGGTTTATTGACATAAGTCATTTCATCACAAATAATCCTAATGTTTCATGTAATGCTACCACCTCTATTTCCCTCCCTTCTGAAGAACCTATATTATTCAGTGACTCCAGATATTGTTTCTGCTATGTTTTTATTACCCCTAGAATGTCTGTATACACATCTTGCACTAGTAGGTAAAGTTCCCTTTTCTTACCTGTGTTCCCACCATTTGTATACAAACACTTTGCTTATTTCTTGTTATTACCATTTCTTGCACACTCAGTTTCCTGGCTGGAATTTTTTATGGTACCTCAGTGAACTGAATTGCCTACTGGACTGCCCTTCTTCTTACTATTTAGAATTCTTTAAACTTTGAAGTCTGAATGCAGAGGAAAAAGTGCAGATTAGATCTTTGTTGTTAATTTACGATCACATTCCAAGTTTAGTAAAAACATCTCCATTGTTTCTAATGGGTTTCGGATCAAGCTCTTAGTATCTGTGTTCATGTGCTTAAAATATGACAGAATGCTGTGATTTGGTGGGGGGCAGAGACAGCTCTGCTACCCCCCTGCGGCCAGCACAAGCCAATAGCAATGGAGCTAAAACCAGCCCACAGTTTGGCAAGTCAGCACAGGAAGCACGAGCTCTACAAGACTCAGGCTGCATTTTTTTTGCTGCATTTATAGCCCAGGTAAACTCTGATAACTTCTCCACCATTACTTATTCTCACTTGCATTTCTCAACCGTATACTCTAAATTCTGCATATGCATACTTTGCATGAGCTTCAGAACTAGCAATACATGATTACTTTACTGTTGAAGCTTTCCCTTCACCTGCCCACCCACACTATCTACTGTCATTACCAGCTATTTCTGTCACTTCTCAGCAGTGACCTTGTCTTCTCTTTCTGCAAAGTGCTGCAAGATTGCTGGCACTGTAGCCTATTAATAATAAATTCAGTGGTGTTAGCATGTTTCCAGTACTGAGATATAAACTGGGGTAATTTCAATAAGAATGGCACGTGATCGATGGTCATGAAAGAGGTGAAGATTTGTTAGAAACAAACCATTTTTACATGTGCACATACAGTTACTAGTAGCAGTACAGAGAACTAGTGCATGAGAGATTATTTAGTTAAACAGTAGCAGCCAAATTACATTCTGAAACTTTGAATCTTAACTTCCTTCCACTTGCCATAGGTGTTAATCCAGTGTGTGAATAAGTAATTTTTGTTAAGAATGGGTGGAGGTATTTCTTTGGATGTAAAAGACTTCAAAAGGTTCTGCATAAACAGAAATTCTCTTGTACTCTGACCTGCCACAGAACCCTGTAAAACCAATTTGGCTCTAGCTGCTAACATCTGCACAGCAAAACTTTAACAGACAAAAGATAAAACCTAGGATCCTGCAGTTCATGGTAGTCTGATTTATCTTTTTTTGAAAAATTTGGGCCTACTTTTTGTTAACACTCATTACATAATCACCCTTATTTTTAAAATAAAAATTACTGAATTATAATAACTTCTTAAAGGAGATTGCAGTGTAGATGACTATTGCATATTAATACTGAAATACTTAAAACACCTGTCAAGAAAATTCTAACTTATTTCTTTTAAAAAGGAACACTAAATTAACTGCTAAAACATATCAAGAATGTAACCTGGGGAGAAGTACATGCATATAATGACTACAGCTACTGATCGGAAGAGCTAAATTTAAAATTGACCACTTTATTATTAGTTTTATAACAATTTTATCTGATAGGTAATACTGTGGCAGCCACAGTAAGATGAAAAGAGCTGCTGGGAGACATAATGCTCAGCTGCCTCTGCACTCTGAAATAATTTCAGGACCACTTGCTGGTATGTGAGAACACTGAACAGCCCATTAAAATATCTCTGCTCATATTAGTGTAGGAGAACCCTTTCCCAGTCTTCACCTTGTACAGAATGTTTTACCCATGTGCTGACAAACTCTGCAAAGCTGACAGGTAACCACTATCCACAGATCCTCCTTTCAGTCACTGGACTCTGGGAACTGAGGTTTAGTGGAAAAACTCAGGGTAACAAAAATTATTATTTACTAAAACTGACAAAAAGTGAAATCGAAATGTGTTTCTAGGCATTCAGGCACTCAAATTTGCACTAGATAGATAGGCCTAAATTTTCCTCTTAATGAAACCTGAGCAACAGATGTAAATCGGCTGTTTGTCACATTTGAAAGTCAGTAATTCTGCAAAGTATCATTGTAGAAGTGGTTAACTCAGGCTAAAATCTGTCCCCATCATTGGAAGGATAGAGCACACTGGGTCTGAACTTGGCTTCCTCTACAAGGGCCATCAGAAGGATGTGACACAGACGCGTGTCTGCAACTTTACCCAAGAAGCAGATCTGTTGAGTAAGCAGGTGCCATTTTTATACAATCAATTTTTCAGAACCCTTTTTAATTCTACTGTGACCCAATGCACATGCCTAATTAAAAAGCTGTCTATTCAAAATTTTTGTGCTTAACCAGCATGTATCATGTAATTACACCCAGGCAGATGT
Organism: Aquila spilogaster; assembly: GCA_024606505.1. Taxonomy (NCBI): domain Eukaryota; kingdom Metazoa; phylum Chordata; class Aves; order Accipitriformes; family Accipitridae; genus Aquila; species Aquila spilogaster. Next base: position 17,386,377 of record JANHGO010000069.1, on the reverse strand, counting down.
GGATTAGTAGAAGAAACTATTTACATTTTATTTGTATTTTGCATATAGTGGTAAAAGCTATTTAAATAGAGGCATTTAACTTTTTTGAGGAGAGGAATAAAATACATTCCAAAAAAATCTAAAGACCTCGATTATTTGCTGATCCAGTAAACATGAAACATTGCAGATTAAAAACGTAAGTAAAGCAATAGCAAAGGAATACTTAAATGAATACTGCTCATAAAGTGCTATAAAGCAGGCAAATTCTCTTCCAGCTAGACAGTTTTTAGTTCTTCAAGCATCTGAAAGCATAACATGGATGTTAAAACTGCCACTTTACAAAAAAGTAATTATTTAAAAGATGATAAGCAACTTGGAGGCAAGACCACAGAAAAAGGACCTATTTTCAAGGCAGCCTTTTATTTACAAATTATGTAAGCCTGTTCTGTCTAGGTTTTGCTTGCAGGAACTGCTTGTGCATCCTGAAATGCCTGGTGTGAATGAACTGCGTGACAAAACATCAGTGGATCTGAAGAGCAAGATAAAAAAAGTATGCCATGTTTGCATAGCTATTTGGGATCACTTTGAAAGGTGTCACTGTGTGCAGAGGCTCATGTAGAAATGAAACCCTTTTTTTTCTTTAGAAAAAGGAGGTCAAAATTTACAACACATTTGCTTTTGTATGCACAACATTTTATTTCTGTACGCAGAGCATCACATTTATCTAGGTAATGGCTCCCAGGAGGAAGAAAGTAGCCCAGCCAGCCTCCCAGCAGCCTAAAGGCATAAGGGTATGGCAAAGCATGATGTAAATACCAAGCAGCCCCTGTCCCTGCCTGGGAATCCTGGCAATGTGTCACCTGTCCCCCGTGGATGACATTTTCAGCAGCATTGTTGACTGCACACCATTGCAACTGCTAATTCTTGGCATAAACTGCCGGGAAGGAAAGAGGGAGATGAATGAGGTGAGGAACTAGATGGAGCATTTACAAAGAGGCTGCAGCACAAAGACAAATGTCTTTATATGTTGAAATATATATGTAACTGGGAGTTTTTAGTAACAGGCAGTCATGCTTTACTTGTGAACTGAAATGGTTAATAGAGGTTTTTTCTTTCTTTGAGTAACGCTAGCACCATGAAGACAAGCAATAGCTAGTCACATACTACATTAGTATTTAGTGAAAGTAACAGCAGTTAGTTGGACACTTAAAAAACATGTGCAAAGACAGATGAGTAGGATTAGTCTTCATTTTAAATCTATAGAGGTACAACTTGAAAGTTCATTTTGATTTTACAGATATTGTGGTTTCTGAGGACATTCCCTGTAACAGGAGTGGGCATTACTGCCAGAACTGGGCAGTTTTATAACTCTGTTATCTATTTACTAAGACCATGATTTTCATCACTGTTTGATCAATACTCTGTTTTTCTTGCTACACTCACAAAGAGTGGTCATCCAGGTGCCTAACTTTAGCAGCTGACTCTCTGAGACCAGTGCAAATCTGATTTCACTATCAGTCAGGTCATTAACTTAATTTAAAGCTAAGACTAGAAGTTTTGATTTGTGGATTTTTTTGTGTATTCATTGCTCAGGTCCACATTCTGCTGACCAAGCTCAATGGGAACTGCCAGCCCTCAGCACCTCTGAAAATCAGCATGCTTATTTCAGAGCCAAACCATGGATGTGGAGTCAAATGCCAGGCATGAAATCTGAAGGTGTTGCTATGATGTATTGTTTAGCAAGTTCAATGTATTATAAAAATATGCATCCAAATGCTTCCCATGAGAAATATTTACAATTACTGTTGCCCCAGATGCTGCTGTTAACACTATAAATTCACTCCCAAACTTTATGCTGAAGAATCTGATTCTGGCTAAATATCTTGTGTCCTTAATCCTGCCAGTTGTGATGAACTGTGTGCTCATTCACTGCTTCATGTTAGTTATTAGAGCTTCTACTGTCTTGCCAAACCAGAAATTCAGAATATCTACATGGGCGTTCATATTTGTACATATATATAAATCCTCAAATCTTGCCGTATCTTGAAAGCAGTCATCTAGATTTACAAGGTCAGTATCTTCCAGAGATAAAGACAGACACTTCAGAAGAAGTCTGGATTACTACAGGTTAATGCTTTTATGCAAAGTTAAAGACAGGAAGTGTTATATTTGTATCAAGCAGAATTTAAATGTATCAAAACAGTGAAATAATTTCCAGTTAAATAAGTGGATTTTTACTAATAGTCTACTACACATAAATACCTCAGTGCATTTAAAATGGAGTCATCTTTGATTACCAATTCATGAACAAATATCTTATACAATTGCATGGCTAGTATATGAGTCATTTTCTACTTAAGAGTTTTATAAAGGCCATTCAACCTTTAGGTTGATACATGCTTATCTTATGTATTACCTCTATTTTATCTTTTTTGATAGTAAAATCATCAACATAAAAGTTACCTCTACTTCAGAGACCTTCTCACATCATTTCTGTACCAAAAGACCTACTTAATAGTTTTTCAGCCATGTATAAACATATTACTTGCTTTAAAATTGTACGGCAAAGAGAAATAGTGGAGGTCCTTTTGATTCTCTCAGGTTTTACAGTATTTTTCCAGGTTAATAGAGGGTAATGTATTATCAAACCGACCTTCCTTCCAAGCAAATGTTATCTTAATATCTCTAGAGCCTCCTTCACTGCCAAGCACTCATTTTCAAGGACAATATATTTTTATTCTTTGCAAAACAATTTAACACCTTCACCACTGAATAATTTATGCTTTCTTTTCCAGCCCATTCCTGAATACTACACTGAGTCTAAACTACAAAATTCAGCTTGCATAATAATTTCTTGGCGAGATGAAGGATGCAACATCATTAACAGAAGTCCCACCAAGCCCCTTTAAGACTGCTTTGTAACACACAGGAAACTCCAGCCTTATAATGGTTAGGAAAAGGTCACTTTTCACCCTTATAGCTGCATGGCTAAGAATCACATTCTCCTTTTATGAGGATTATCCAATCTCCCACTAGCTAGTCTGTCTCCTTGTATGTCTCAATCACCTTCTCTATTTCTGTTTTGGTTTGTAAACCTTCTGAGAGAGAGATGAGAATGTGCAGTGCTCCTGTACAGTTTATAGCACTGAGGACTCACAATTTCGCTGTGACTTCATTTCCACTGCAGTAAATGTTTGAACAACAATGACACCACTGCAGGGTAAATACTCTATCATTTTCCAGTGCAATGTAGGCGTTCAGCTTAATGCTTGGATCTTAACACTTGCAACAAACTAAGCTGCATTATGGATGCATTGACTACTGCTCAATAGTCAAATCTCAGATTTTATATATAAAGGGGCATTAATCCTCTGTTGTGTATGAGAACACACCATATCTTCGTCTTTAGAAAAAAATTAATTTTCTGGATGTTTGAATTTATTAATTTGTTAATTAGCTAATGAATACAAGTAAATTAAAATGGGTTATTATGAATGACTGTGATCCCGTATCAGACTATTTGTTCAGACTGAAAAAGCAGTCTCACAGTATGCCTGCCATCTCCTAATGTTCTCACTGTGAATCATCCCACGGGTGGCCTGTAGTTAAAAAACCCTTCCCAAAATGATCATTGTATCTAATTGTTCCTCAGAAGGCTATGACTTATTGTCATTAGCTTCCATACAACATTTCTATCCTGCTCTTGAGAAAGTAGGTGGTACCGTCTCTCCTGAGAGCGTATCGCTTCTATGTCCATCAAAAATTGAGAGCAAGTTGTAGTCTCCCATCCAATTGGAGATAGTAGCCATAGTGACAGAAGGCAATTCATGGAAAATTTCTCAAGCATATTTTATGCACAGCTTACCCTTATTTGGTAAGCCTGAGAAAATGGTAGGAAATGGGACAGCCATTTCACAAACTGCCTTCTCAGAACTATCTGCTGCATGAGAAGTGCACAAAGAAGGGTAAAAGTACGTGTGCAGGGATGCAGCACGTTAGAGACAGGAGATAACTAAGGATGAGCAATGGGTGAGCATGTGTGCTGGGGGATACAGGAACAGAAGGAGCAGGCGGAATCTGGGATGTGAATGCCAGCAGCAGAGTGCTAGAGAAAGCGGAAAGGAAACTGATGTGTGCTGGGTGCTTTGTTTTTCCCTGTCTTTAAAAATACCTTAACTGGCTGCATGTCTAAGACCCCTATCCGGCTTCAGGCAGGCACAAAAAGCCTACAGTATATTGGTGAATCCTGCTCCAAAAATCAGTGTTTTAAAAATGGTTGGCAATTTGTATTACAACTGCTTTTGTTCTTTTTGCTTCTTATGACAGTTCAAGTATGAAATTATTAATTTTTCAGGCTTGTGTGCACACAATGCTCACATACATGCTCTGCCAGAAAGCAATTTCCAGACAAAAAACACAGTAAGGTGTCGACTGTATGTATGAGTGATTTTTAGAAATACAGTGAAATGACACAGTCATAAATTCCAATGGGGATTACAATCAGAAGAAACTCAGCTAAGGTTAAACTAAAAAACCCGAAGAACCGTAGTTACAAAAATGAAAGCAGGGCTCCTTGTCTATTTTAATTCTTTCCACATTTACTATAATCAAGAAGATACAAGTTCATGAAAAGAAACCCAAAATTGTCTTTATGAATCACTCAAACCAAATCTGGGGCTGCTGACACTAACAAGAGAGACATCACTATAAATAGTATTGTCCTACCAGCAAAGTTAAGCATGGCTGGGTGAATGAATTCTAGCAGGGAGAACGTACCTGTTCATAGGACAATAAACCAACTCATAAAATAGAACAAGCTTTTACAAGAATTGAAAACAAGGTACTAAATGTTATATTTACACAATATAAGTATAATTTTTTTTCTAATTTTATACTGTTAAAAGTTTACATATTATGTTCCTAGTTAATATTAGAAGAACGAATCACAGCACTTTCAAACTGGCAGTCCTTTAGCTTTTCTCAGCAAGGAATCCCCAAATTGTTTAGCCTTGACAGATTTACCTACATAAAGATGAACCAATCAATCAATGTATTTAATGTCTAGTGAACCTGGAGTACTGTAAACTACTACTGAAACATTACCAAGACTGGATCTTCAGGGTTAATAAATTGGTGGAATTATAGTTAAGCACTGTGAAGAAACAAATTTTGAAAACTTCTATCATTTTATTTTCATTGAGAATGAAACTATCCAGTCTTTTTACTATCACTCCAAAAATATGTATATCATTATCCCACATGAGAGAACTATTTTAACAGCACTGCTAGCATTCCCATGGCAAGGAGTATTCGGATTAACCGGGGACAGTGGAGGAGGTTTATGCAATGAAAAGGTCTGATAGTATGCTGTAAGTCACTTTAGTACAATTATTAACACTACCTTTATGAATTATTTAATATGCTAGGGATAACTAATGCGAAACACTTCTCAATGCGCTTATATGTTGTTATATGATAAAGACCATAAAAAGAGAGGACACTAACTTTGGTATGTGCAGTGTCCATATTCATTTTCTTTCTCAGATTTCACTGTCCTCCAGGATTTATTGCAATGACCTGTGGACTAAATGCTGAATACCATAAAGCACTCATAGTAGAACTCATCTAAAAGGTACTTTTGGAAAACAGAGGTATGCATATTTTCACACTTATTCATATAGCTTCAGCTAGCTTCAAAAAGAGTAGTTATTAGGAGAATCAGTGGTCCATTTAGTCTAAGACCTGGAGAGTGTGCTTTGGATTCCGAGGCAATCCTGAATTTATATAACTGCAAGCATAGAAGTTTCTCTGGTGCAGTGTTGCTGGTAACCATAGGTGGCACATTTTCCTCCAGCTGTGTTCACTTCGGCTTGAAGGCACAGGACAGCCTTTAGTCTGATAGAGCTGAGACCATCTGCCTCTATGTCCAGATTTAGGCTGTTGCTATCAGAAAGAGCTCCATAGCACCAGGGATCGCTTGAGGCCAGCCTAGCACAAGAGGACTGGGAACAGTGGAACTGATAATGTCATTTACGTGACATGGAAATAAAGAAAAAAGCAAATACTAGCAGCAATGGAGGGAGAAACTTTATGGCATGGAGAAAGTGTAGGATAAATCCCTCCGATATTGGTGGCTACTGTCCCACATGCTGGCCAAAGAAGCTGAAAGGTACTTCTGTATTTGCACAGTCCTTGCCTTAGGATTTGCATAATCTTACAAAGAGCATGCTCCCCAAACTTATCAGTGGCTGTGTCCTAGCATTCAAAAAATGATACCATCATTAAAATAAGTAATGATGTCAAAGATGAGGTTTAGGTCCAGTTGCAGGTCTTCTGCATGCACAGGGAAGAACTGTTTGCATATACCAGATGTTCTTCTCCTCCACTGGGGTCTAGTCAGGTTCTACTTTGGATTTGAATTAAATGTTTTCCTAACTTGGTTTTTACCCACTCTCTACATTTCTTCTACTGAAGGATTCTCCCCCTCCCCCCAACTATGAAAAGAAGTAGAAGAAGTGTACTTGTCTGTATGGTTATTTTCGTGTAGTTAAAGGCAATGTGCAAAAGCAAGACTGTTTAAGACGACTGATAATATATTCTTCTTTTTCACTTGCACAAATAGAATCCATTTGGAAAGGATGCTCTCGAGGCATAACAAAGATTTTGAATACCTAAGTAAGACCCAGATGTGCTCAGATACCAACAAGACGTGAAAGAGATTAAAAGCTGTCGCCATTAAAAGAGAAATTAGTTATGTGAGCATTCTGCAATTTCCTCAAATCCCTCACTCTCCCAAATTAAAAAACAGACGTGCTGCCTAATTCAAACACAAAAATACGAGGTGTGCCTTCATCTAATGGCAAATTAATACTGTTGCATCAAATTGACTGAAATGTAAAGATGTGAAAGAAAAAGGAATAAAAATTACACAAGCTTAATGTGAATTCTCTCTTTTCCAGCTAAATCAGGATTTAAAGGAACATCTAATTCCATCACTGATAGCAATATAATAGAAAGACTACAATGCATGAGAAATTTAAATTACTCTGAAAGAACAGGTTCGATATATAGCCCGTCCCTAAAAACTGCTATTGCAAGATGCAAACAGAGGTCACAAAGAAGTCACGGTAGCCCATGTAATTTCTAAGATTTGGGAGAAGAACTTGCTGCCACTGCAAGGAGTAAAAATCTTGCTGAAGTCTGTTGAAGCAGATGCAATTATACTGTATGAGGTATTATGCACCACTCTGCTTGTCAAGTGGATAGGGCTGCTTTCATGGTATTTATAGGCAGGCTATCAGGCACTGACTAAACACACTGACTTTCCTCTTCCAGTTTTGACTCAGAGGAATTGTTTCAAGTCTCTTTTATGACATCTATTATATACCCAAAAAGAAAACTTTCAAATTTGGAAAATGATGGATTAAAGGTTGTCTACATGCATACGATGTGTTTGCATTGTGCAAACAGATTTTGAGACAGTCTTTACTGAGATAACACCTTATATTTTATCCTTTGCTTTACTGTCTTTGTTCCAGTCCCTCCTTTTTCCTGCACTTGGTCTGGCTCTTCCCCTCAGCTGCATTCCAGTTATGTGTGTGTGAGAGAGAGAAAGAGAGTCTTGATATTGATTTCTCTGGCCACTGCCACTCCTGCACTTTACTGGTAGAAGACCCAAATCAGGCAAAGCTTGGCTTTTTCTGTCAATCCAAGATAAAGGATCACACAGAAGTCATAGTGAAAGAGTATCAGCTCCTAATTCTAACACACACATGTAAAAATGAGTTAACGTCGACATGTGGATGTATTTCTACATGGGAAAGTCAAAATCTATATCCCTGGGACCAGGCTGATCACTGTAAAAGTCACTGCTCCGTGGCATGCAGCCCCTCAGTGATATGTCTGTAAGAATATTTGATGTGTTGAAATAATATTGTAGTTCCTCCACCTCTCCTAGTTCCTAGAAACCGCTGCATTTTTTTCCTGAAATGGACTCAATTTTATGTTTATTTTATATATATAAATTTATATATTTTCACACATGCATGTGTATATTTTTACAGAGATACGCTTTCAGCACACCTACCCACAGGCATACATATATAAAAGCACTTCATCATACACATTCAACATTTGTTAGTATTATAAGCAGTTGTATATTACTATCTGTTTAACACTTTTAGATACATCCAGATACCTGTACTACATATATATGCATACCACTGTTTTATACTGGATTATCTCTAACAGACTGTGATTAGAAAAAGTATGTTATTTGGAAGTGTGACATAGAATTGGATGACTCAGGTGAAACTCTGACTGAGATGATGCCTTTGAAAATGGTTGTACAGGATGTTGCTGTAAAAAGACCTGGGGTGCTGGGCGGCCTGGGGGAGCACTGATACCAGTGTCATTGCTGGAGCTCCAGTAATGCTGGACCACTATATCTATACCTATACATACACTACAAACATACACACTGTTTACAAACCTCAAGAAAATTCTTATCATTAGGAGCTTTGTTAAACTGAAAGGTAAGATATAGCTTGTAAAAAGAGGTTATACAAAGAACTATGTGTTTTCTGAGAATTTTTTTCTAGGTTGGGGATAGCTAGAAGAAATTGCCAGTTTGTGGCAATTTTGCTGGAACAGTTAGTTTAAAAAACTCTAAAAATTAGAACCATTATGGTTTTGTTTCTTCACTGAATTTTCTTAAGCTCATATTACTTTCAATTTGAACTTTAAAAAAAAAAGTTATTTCCCAACAGTTTTGGAAAAATATTACTTCCATTTGACTTGAAATTACATATATTATGCTCTAGCAAAGCAGAAATCATTATTCTTGTAGCAAATGAAATGTTTAAAATATTACAATCCTGCATTCAGAACTGAACAGACTATCGAAAGTTAGTATTTGCAACACTGTGCAGTTTAAAATAAAAATCCATCAGCTTGGCACATTGGATGAAGTAGCATTTTTGACATGAATAATTGTTCAAGTGCAATTCTTATTATTATTCCTATTTCTCAAGACAATTCAGAACTATTTTTTAAATAAGTAGGAACTGCACTAGAAACACTTGAATCTCTTATATAATAGTCAACTACATTTCCTTTTGATGCAATCAAGTTTGGCCTAAAAAATACACTCTGTCTGATATACAGAAAATAATCAGAATAAGACAGACTAAACAGATTGCTGAAAACAATCTACCAAAAAACCAGAAAGATTTTTTGAACTCTGAGTAATGATGCTGCCATTTTAACCTGTCTGGAAAACAACCAAAGGTAAAATGATAGTATTTTTAACTTCTCTTGTCTATGTTAGAACATCTCCCCCCTAAAATAAAGCAATCTTCTAAAATGATATAAAAAGTATGAACAAATGAATGTGGTCAATATTTTAGCACCATGTGTAGCACTGCAGCGCTACATGAATATCATGTGGAATTTTACAAAGGAATCTACCCCCAAACCCACCTATTAATTAAACAAGGTTAAGTACATGGGTGATGTCTGGTGTCAGTGATGAGGTCTGATGGCAGGCAGTGTCTGTGCTGTGGTGGATGCTTTCCTCTCCAGTTGACTGGGGACAACCTGTCTGAGCCCACCAGGCTGCCTTGTGGTGCATGGACTTTTCTAGAGGTTTCGGTGCAAGAAAGTCAGCCAGGCTCCATTGAACAAGGTGGGTACTGAGAGCCCTGGCTGAGGCTCTGGCCAATACCGGGGGAATAATCCCAGTAACATGCTAGTGATGGTGGTATGATGAATGCCGCCCCGAAAACCTAGTGTGTTTTTCATTCCCATACAATCGCAATGATGTTTCTATTGAACTATAACCTGCACCTCTCCCTTACAAGACATGAAAGCACTGTCAGGTTCCCATTGCTACCTCAATTTCATCTTTTTCCAGTTTCCCACCTCTTTCTGCTGCCTGTTTTCTCTAAATTGCCCCAGCGCGAAACCACCAATTTTTCCCGTGCTCTTTCAGTCCTTCACCATGTTACAGGCACCCCCAGCTCAGCCCTGCCAGCTTCTGCAGAGCTGATGGGTTCGCAGGATTCAAAGGTGTGATTTCAGGCCAATAATCATCAACTGCTGATAGCCTTTGCTTATTGAGACTTGTTATTTTGTGTATGTAAAGCTGGAATAGAAAAGATCGTGAAGAACAGTGCAGCAGCATAAGCCTGCATGCTTCATGACTCACTACTAGCCTATGAATAAATTCCCAAGGTACAGTCCTATCACGAAGAGGTGTCCACTACGATCTGACTTTCCTCAGCACTACCACAGGTGATGCTCAGTATGGCAAAGAAAGTGTCAGTAAGTACTGCATACAACGATGCTGATTCTAATGCAGAAGAAATAGTTGAATACTAAGAATTTTAATTTACTTTCATTAGGAGATGAAGAAGAAAGCAATACATCAAAAGGAGTGAAAGTGCCAGTGTTTAAAAGATCTATACTCACATCATTGCTCTCAGACCTTTCTCGCAGAGCTCCTTCTCTTCTTTTCTTTAGTACCTTGCCCTCCCCTCTCCCGCCTCCTTCTCCACACACACACATGCATACAAACACCCACTCTCCAGCCACCACTGAGCATAAAATTACTGCCTTTTCTCCCTGCCTCCCCGCAGAAGAGAAACAAATTGTCACATCTTCAGCTCCAGCAAATCCTAGTCCAATTGGTTTTCTCCCAGTCCTGCACCCAGCCTCTGGAGACGGGACCCTCTTCTCCCCCCATCACCCAGTCACCCTCTGAGGCTGAAAGCTGAGACCTGGCAAAACTCCTGAGCTCCAGTCACCAAGAATTTACCTAGCTCCTGTACACAGTCCTCACTTATCTGGGCACGACGGAGGAGCGGCGTTTCGGGGAGCCTGGCTCCGCCACCACAGCACCGCTCCCCCGTGCTACCTGCTGAAGGAGGAGACGAGCAGAAGAAGCGTGTGCTGCCCCGGCAGCTCCCTGCTGCTGCACGCACACAGCACACGGCAGCAGCATTGCATCTTGAGCTCCACCTCCATTCGCCGACTCAGAATCAATATTGTGCTCACGGGACTGCTGGAGGGGAGAAGACTTTTGTGGGGCAGAGAGAGGAACGGCTGGATGAAATTTTCCATCAGCATTAACTGCATGCCCGCATACTGGTTTGAAAAGTGCTCCTTACGTTATCGAGAAATTTTCATTACAGGTTTTTAAACAAACAAGCCATTTTTCAAAATGTCAGAATCACCAGTTACAAAGAGGCAGTTGCATAAGTGCTGAAATAAACTTTGCTCTTCTTACAAAGGCTATGCGAAGAGCTAAGCAGGGTCACATGAGAGGTACCTCTGTGCTAATATCCTGATTCCGGCAATAGACAGCGAAAGATGCTTTAGGAGTGAACTCATAACAAAATTGCCTGAAATGTCTCTGTAACCCCCATTAGCTAAAGGTTCACAAAGCTCCTGGAATATGACTTATGTGCCTGGAAATGTTTCTTCATCTCTAACACAACTCTGGATATTTTTACTTTATGCCATGCATCATATGAGAAACTCAGAGCACTGACAAAAAATTGATCTACATGCGATTGAGCACAGATTTCTGGTTTAATGTATACCACACAATTGGACATACACAGTATTGGGCCTAAATATCTTAAGCTGAACTCCATTAAGCTTCTCTTCACTAATATTTGTAGTAGTTATGACGGGAGTTGCTAACTGCAACTGTTATTGGACTTTACAAAGTTCTAAAAAGACTATTTCTCCTTTTGGATGGAGAAATTCAGGTACAGGGATATTAACTAATTTGTTCAAGTAAAGTGTTTGCTAACTGCCAAGAAAGATATTTCCCATTCTAAATACACAGCAGGAATTGTATCTTAAAAGTCATTATTTAATTTATTCTTAAATTTTCAAAGGGTTTAAAATTTGCTTTAAATTTCAGCTTTAAAATTTGTTCTCAAAGAATAGTTAAAGGAAATGAAGAGTTGAATTTCTGAACTCTCAGATTTTAATATAGATACAGATTGTATTTAGTTGCAGAAATGTGGAGGCAGAGGTGATTATGCATTCTTAATTTATTTAATTTTTAATACAAAATGAAAAAAATCTGAAACTCAGCTAAATGTTTACTTTTTGTTTTGATAATTGAATGGTATAATAAAGCCCTATATGCCAAAACAACACAATTAAAAGAAAATCAAAGGTGGCATGGCTGATGATATTGAAAAGTACAGTTCCATATTATTAATTTTGTTAGTGCAATATGAAGTTCTCACTTTCCCTATCACCTCTTTATATAGAAAGAAGCTCTTTCCCTCCTCCCAGATCATTCTTCTTGTCAAGAAATAAGACATCATTATTTATTGAATGAAACAGTACATGAGAAGATGCTGACTATTATTTTCAATGTATATTTTTGTCTGTTCATACAAATAGCCAAATCATGTGAGATAGATGTTAATTACATTTGATAGGAGAAAAGTTATTTCTGCAACTGCAGCATTTTTGGCAGCCACTGAGTTCATTGCACACTGCTTACTCAACTGGCAACTTGCAAAATTTACAAAAATTGTCCTAATAAATGTGAGGATTATGACAATACATTTGTCATCTCCTGACCCATGTTAAACATCCTACTAGCAGAATCTGCAGATTTTGTATGACGGGTTTCAGATTGAAGAATGAATTTATGGGCTTCCGAGACTTGTCGTGCACACTTGTTTTGTGTATGACAATATGAACGGTAAAATGGGATAAAAGTGTGTGGCGGTAGTGTAGGGTACGGCGTTCGGAAGATCTCGCGATGTCATGGAAAGGTAGAAGGCTAGTCGTTGCCTCCCTATGACGTATCAGTAATCCCACCTACCGTTGTTAGTATAAAAGGAATTAACTGCGCAATAAAAGACGGAGTTGGCGCTCACACCATGTGTGTTATCTGTCTCTTCCCTGGTCCGGGCCGACCAGTGATCTAATTGCGGCACCTTGATATGTAGCAACGCTACACAGTAGACAGGAAAAAATTATTTAACATTTCTTCTGCCTTTGTATTTTGCATACTGCAATACGTATGGCATAGTTTTAGTATCCTTGTCTATGCTTTTGGCCTTTGTGGCCATGTTTGCCATGGAGTCAGACCTTGAATTAATAGGAAGGTGAGGCTGCACATACTTGAATAGTTCGTGTTCCAAACACTCTCTCTGCTTTTTCATGTTCACTCTTTTATATTTTACTTTACCATGTTTCTTGATTTCTGTACGATCTCATTCTCTGCTAAAGATATGGCACCTTTGAGCACCAGATCTCCATTTACTCTTGTTACAGAGACCTAGACTGGCAGCTTAGTTTAAACAGAGTGCGTATGTCCTGTGTATATGATTTGTGTTGCATTTGTCCATAAGATACAGGATCGTTTATATTATCATAGATCATATCTGCATTATGTCCTCTCTTCCCATCACATTGCTTCACCTTTGGTTTCTCGGTTAAATAAAAACATAACTGCAGTGAAAATATGGTCAAAGGTGAAACAGTTGGATAAAAAGACAGTAAGTGCTGTACATGTGGAATCTGGCATGGTTGGACACGTTCAGACCTCAGCCATCTCTAATGAAACATGTTCAACTTTTCTGTAGTCGGTGCCGGAAGAGTTGCTCTAATGGCTTAGCCATTAGAATTAACTTACTACATATAAGCAGATCTGCTTATATATTCGCCCCTGCAGAAGACCGTGGCACACTTACATAACCCAGAACTTCACCTATTTACATGTCCAGTATTTTACTGTTTCAAGTAGCAAGCACATATTATCATTCCTAGGACCGATAAACATACATCAAAACATAGTGTCAACAAATGTGTATTTCTTTCAAAATGAAGTAAGTGCCATAAACCATGCATACTATGAGTTGTCTCCTGTGTATAAATATGGATTTTGTCAAAGCAAAATGAAAGCTTGCTGTTCTTTTCAGATTCCTACTGCATTTCTGTGTATTATCTGGACTTGAAAATAATTAGTCTTTTGACGAGTCACTATAGGAAAGAAAACAATTTACATATATTATTCAATCCTAGTATTGGTATATACTTTATGGGCAGTAATAATATCTGAACCAAAATATTATAAGTGCTGGAGAAGAAAATTAATTTCTAATCACCAGTATACAGCTGAACTCAACCATCAGACTTCTTATAATGTTGTTGTTTGAATAGTTAAATGAGAGAAAATTAAGCCTATTAAGTTTAAAAGGGTTTTTGCCATTTCTTTTAAGTGTTCATAAAACCACAAGTGTGAGCTTGAATTAGGCTAGGGGAAACAAATATCCTTAAAATTGTCAGAAAACTGTTATTACAGTAATGAATCGATCACTGCTTGCTGTAATAGATGACAACGAAAAACAAAAGAGTCTATTAACACACTCCTCTTAAGGCACTGAAGGAGGAATGGGGTTGTTTAAGCAGGCATCTAATGTACTTTACAACAGCCTTGGGCATTTGAAATGTTCATATGGGACTTGCAGGTACAACACAGGACTTACAAGAGAGTGTTGCCTGGAAGGGCAGGAGGAGGCTGGGTGGGTTCTCTGGCACTTTTAATGGCACTGGACACCTACGTTTACGCAACTGAATTACACCCCAAATGTTGGTAGTCTCAGTTGTCCGCTGGAGGAAACCTTTTCCTCCCTATTGACATTCTACTTGGGGATCTAAGTTCCTTGATGTGATGCTTTGAACCACCTCGAATTAAGGTACTAAGCCTAAAGCTTGAGAGAGAGGATTCCCCAAATTTCTAAATTATGGCAAACTTTAGGGCTAAAACCCAACATATGGATTCAGAGACCACTGAGTCCCATTTGTACTAGTAATGCAAAACCAGAATCATCTCATGAAGTGAGACGGCACGTGAGGTGAAGACAAGAAGTTCCGAAGAATTTTTTTCTAATTTTTCCTGTGACTTAAAGAACATACTGTCCATTTTCAGAAGCATTTTGAAATCCAAGTTAGATGCTGTGCTGTAATTGCTCTTCCAGTTTGTATAAACAATTTTAATTGAAGACTTCAAGGGAATAGCCAAATGACAGGGCTAAAAAGAATCAGTAGCTCTCTTCGTACGTCAAGGAATATTTATGCAAAGTGGAATGGTTTTAATAGGAAAGATTTGCATGCAGTGCTTAATGAATGCTCAGTAGCTTGATAGATAGGCAAGATGGACTCAAGCTCTAACTCCATATCAGGCAGAACAGATAGTGACATATGGATTTTCTGCACCTCGGGGAGAACACAAGGCTATTGAATATCACACCAACCAACCGAAGAAATCTGACAAGATGCACACAAAGACCTCAGATGTAGACAGTAACAGTGTGTGGTACACAAAATATGGATACATTTTTTTCAGTCTAGGCTCATCTCTGTCCTGGTTATCATTCAATGAGTACCTAACAATCTAGTGAGTACCAAAAGAATAAAAATATGAAGAAAACACTAAAATAGGAACCTCATGGAGATTAGAATTCAGTAACTTTGTGACAGAAGTGGACACTTTTCCCAGGTCTTTGGTTAATGTAAGAAGAAATTTACAGATATTACTGTGACCACTGTAGCAATATGAAAGCAATAGAAACACAAAAAATATACTGCAAAATTAATGTTGGAAAAAATAGCACAAGTACTAAAAATTTCTAGCAACCTAAATGCTATCTTCTGGTCTATCTATTTACACGCAGAGTTCAATGAATTGCCTACTTTAAAATGTGAAAGAAAGGGGGATTGAAAAAGAATATCTTTCTGCTACCAAGTTCTTCATTGCTATTAATATTCCTAAAATGCAAGTATTATTTTTACTGTCACCATCAAGCATTCAAAACCACAAGTCATATCCCTTCCCCCAGCTAATGTGACAGTCTCTATACATGATATCAAATAAATAGTAAAACTGGCAGGTTTTTTTCTGTGCTTTCTGTTTGAAACCTCTTAAATATAACGTGTTCATACTTCAGAGCTTTCCTCTGCAACTAGGGGAATAGAAACTTTTATCTTGTAAAATTAGGCTAATATTCACATTTAGTCACCTTTTAAAAAAAATAATTAAGAGTTGCGCTTTAAAGGATTCTCATTACATAGAGATTCAGGATAAAATTGTGAGGACTAGCAACACTGCATCAGGCTACCTTGGGAAGATTCTCAAAAGTCAGAGTTAATTTTACCTATACACCTCTTGAACAGTTTTGGCAGTAGTTATATGACATATGCAAGCTTTTATAGTGAGAAATATAAAGTGGATTGAATGAAGTGGGATGCTGTGTACTGCATAAAGGAAAAAAAGTGAAGTGCAGCTCCTAGATGTCCCTTCATCTCAGCTATGAACTAGCAGGGCATCTATTAGCTCCATCCTCACGTGGGGTGTAAAGACCACAGCATTCACATTGCAGTTCCAGTCTCAGTGCCTTCTCAATCTCCTCTCCTCGAAAAGCCAAATTATATTGTGAAATGAAAGAAGACTGGTTTTGGAAAACCAGGTTGAGGTTTTACCAAATAGTTACTCCTGGTTTGACTCACAAAAAGGAAAATGTAACCAGCATCACTGGTGAAAGGAACTGTAGGTGTCATGGCTGAACAGAGAATGCAATGATTTTGGTTGTACATGATGGAAACACACTGTTTCTGCTGTGTTTTGCACTGTTTCTTCAGCTGCCTGTGCTAGAAGATGTAGGAATACAAGCAGTAAACATAAACCAAATCCACACTGACTGGCCTAACACGGGTGGGAAAAATTATCCCTGTCCATGACGCCTGAAATATTTTTTGTTATTGCTGTTAGTTACTTTCCAAACAGTTAATTTTCCTTCTTTTAACTCCATGGGATTAATAGCAACATCTGGCGAGAGAGATCTTCGGACTTAGCTAGACTGAAATGGGGAGACAAGAGACCACTGCCCGTTCAGATGAAACATCCTAGCTTCCAAACAAAGCAAGGGTGTTAAGGGAGGCTGCTAACACAAGCTGTTTTCATGTATGCTGCTCCGCTCTCACAGACCTGCCACGTGGCATAAGCTTGCAGCTGCAAGACTGACACTTGATGAGGCCTTGGTATATATTAAAAGAGTGGTTTAGCCTGGAGATGCATAAAGATAATGAAAAGATAGTCCTTCCTCAGCAGTCCAATAAGTAGCACAATCTCTCATGTTCATAATGCCATGCCTTAATTTTGGGAGGCCAGTCTTCCTGGTGCCACTGGATGAGGTAGTGTCAGGCAGGTGAGCTAACTAAATTTCAGCCAACTTCTGGTATTGTGGAAATGAAGTCCTACATATATGTTTGACCAGTTCTTCACTGAACTCCTGGTCAGTGAACCTCTTGAGATGACAACTGCGGTAAACAGTTGGCTACCAGGTGGAGGGAATATTGTAAAAGAGAATATTGTCATATGGATCTTGACTGATAGCACGTGAGAGAGACTTGACCTGTTTGAAAAAGAAGATAGGTACAGTGGTGTGTGGTCATGATACACGGAGTCCTTTAGTGAAATTCTGACAGTATTCACATTCCCAGATGACTGCCAACACTTTTTTTTAAATTTTAGCGTATTTGCTTCTTTGGATTGAAGGCATTCCTTGTTCCTTCCATATATAGTTCACCTTTTCTGGTGTTGCTGAAACTGGACAGCTTGCATCTCATCTGATCTGACATTAGGTGAGATAATGGTTTGTTCATCCAAACTGACAATCGACAAACAGGGAACAGAACTAAGGATCTGTTTGAACCTGTAAAAATGCATCCTTTTGCAGATGTCCCCAATTCCTTGTCTTGAGTACCCTACTTTTTACAGAGGTTGTGAGATATTAGCCTTACTGTGCAAAAATATGATGAATAGAGAATTATTCCCTAAGCCTAGTGACATTGTAGGGTCAACCACCTGATAATTGCTTTAGTGTTGCTCTTAAGCAAGTGAATAACAACATTTATGACTTTGTAGATCAACAAGTGTGCAGTCTCTCCAATTTGCTAAATTTTACCCTAAATTTTACATTTAGAGTAACCTCAGCTTCTTGAAAAATTCATCATGTATAGAAGACTGTTATGGGTCTCAACGGTAGGCCCGCAGATAGCAGCAAGGCCACGGGTGACTCCTTCCAGTATTTCTAACAGCTGCCTCATTCCCTCTGGAGATCTCTCAGGTGCAGCAGAAATTCTGAGTGGTAGATGTGGGTCTGATCTCTAGACTCTAGATCTCTAGTCTCTAGGCTTCATCCTAATACAGTTATCTAGAAGTGGTGGATGTCTACTCATATGGTAGGTGTAGACATCTGTCTTTAGACTTCTGTACCTCTTAGCTGAACTCTATCTTACGTTTATGAACTTTTACCTCTAGAGTGGATTAACTAATACAGTGAAGCTACCATTCCTGAGAGAATAACATCTAAAAGAGCCCAAGTCTGCATTGTTTACAGATGATTTACCATCTTGGAGCTGGCCAGGTGTATGCTTGGCTGATGAAATGAAAGAACATGTTTCCCATTCCTTGGTTCACACTGTTGAGCTGTGACAATTCATCACGGATGTATGCACATTCCTGGAAGGTTCAACCTGCAGTGACCATAGCTATTCATCAGTTAGAAGGGTCATCAACAGACCCAATTAACCCCTTGTGCACTGTGTTTTTGAGCTGCTTCCTGGAAACTTTCACCAAAGGAACTGGAACTTGCTGAAATGCGCAGAGTGAGAATCTTGATTATGCGGGAGTGTTTCAGTTTATCTAGTCCATTGAATAACCTTGAGAACTGTAGGAAAGTTTTTGCCTTTGCAGCTTGAGCTTTCATCTGACTCAGCCGCAGGCCTAAATCTTTGTTTGCCTTAGAACAGCAGTCATTCAAAATCACTCACTGTATAAAAATCTTTTCATATAGATGCAGTCTCTTACCAGTGACGTTCACTCAGCATTTTAATGGGATACAGGGGCCTCTTAAATGCAGACAGTTTTCTATCGGCAGCATGAGGCTTCAGACAAGACAAAGCAATGTAACCTCTCAGGAAAGAATGTGGTATCAGCTCCTAGGCTGTCCTGAGGTAGACAGAGATGCTGTGGAGTGTAATGTTCATATCCAGCAGCTTGATTGAGCTCCAAATGCTAAAACATGTCCTAGGAAGGCATTTGCAGTATTATTAACAGCCATTAGCTCACAGATGCCAGATTTACACGAGGGCATAATAACCCTTAGGAATTCTGAAACATCTGGCAAATGGGATCAGGAATGTAATTTTGGCTGGTTTTGACTCATCCACTGAGATGTCGTTCCTCTGAGTCTGCTTGTGAGGTTTTTTGTGGGTCTGTGACAATTACAGCTACCTCTTAGTGCCTGGCACTGGGCACTGAGTGGTCGTGTTAGATCACCAGGACCTCAGACATCACTTGTTGCATCTCAGTGCACTCAGTTTGCCTCACTACTTTAATTGTTTCATAGCATCACAGCAATGCCAAGTCACTGTCAGGCAGCTGCTTCCATGTTCCAAGGGATGAAATCCAAAATTGTTTCATTTTGAAACCTGCAGGTGAAATCACTGTGTTGTGACCATGTTAAAGGGTGACAATAACATCTTACATAGATTCACACTTCTCTTTGAATAGCATTTGTATTTGACCCCTAAATTAGATTTTGGGGGGAGAAGTAAACCCAAATTACAATATTAGGTTTTTATGAGCTTGGTTCTTTAACAACTAGGATAAAGTACGGCATTGGTGTCTTCAGCATGTGGCCAAGATCAGGTAAGATGAAGGAGATGGTGCCTTTTCTTCCTTTTTTCCCTGTCTCTGATGCAGGTCTGAAACACTAGGATTTTGTTTACCACTTGGCCATAAAAAGTATCAGCCTTGCAAGGGAAAAGCTCCAGACTGGTATTACAGCTGGGAGCACCAGCACCTGTGGTTACCACTAACACCCAGGTTGCTTCACAGATCTTAGTGCCATTGTCCTCAGGCTTTCTATTATGATGCTCTACTGCCACAATATGATATTTTGATCATTTATCAAAGCCTCCTATGACTGTGATCATAGCTGGAGTGCACATAAATTGCACAACAACGCACCGTTCGTGTCAAAAGAATAAATAAAATCTACTTTAAAAGCTCTATTCATCATCCAATGATGCCTACGTAACAAAAAAAGGTACATATGTAATTTCAAATAGTTTTAAAACATAAGATTTGAACAGCTTTATGAACAAAATGCAATTGATGGAACCTGGGTGGGTTTCATATCTCCAGTTGATTAGATTGTAAAATGGCTGAATAGGGAGAGTAATCCTGCTTCAGGAAGTGTGAAAAGTATTGGATATCAGGAGATACGAGCACTTTGCTGAACAGAGCTTTATAAATATTCTGACCTTAAATATCTTTTTTCAGTTTACCATTATCATATTTAGAAATCACTTCAAATATGCATAGAAACCATGTTAGACGCCACAATCATTAGCCTGAGATTCTCCAGTTCTCGGAAGTCTGTCACTCTTCTCAAAAATTAAGACATTTGAAGCCAGAATTTATTCTGAGATGTAATTTTGAACATATCAGGCTCACATAATTATAGTGATTATATATTTGAATGTACATTTCTGTCTTGCATTCTTAATATAGTTGAATTAATTACCTCAGAAAAATAATCAATGTTATTTCTATGCATTTTAAAGCACACTTTCCCTATATATTCTCATCACAATCCATGACTACAATAATCACCATCAATAGTATTATGACACCCATATTCCATTTCAACATCAAAATTTAAGTAAGTTGCAAGGATACTCTCTTCTCTGAGAAAAGAACTCCATATGAACAAGTTCACCAATAACCAGCCCACACTTCAGACAGATTAGCAAGTAACTATATTTGAGTGCTGGATCTGAGAATGCTAAACCATGACAAACAAGGAAAATCTCTCGTGCAGTGTATTAGGTAATATGAAAATATTAGGAAAAATGAAGTTCATGTTACTAAAATCTCCTGAACTTCAGAAAGTCTGTTGTATCCTTTGTTCACTTAATCAGCTAATTTAATTTTGCCTTTGGGAACCAAACTGCATTAAGTTAAAACGGCAACAAGAATTGAGAATTAAAAAGCTGTTAGACTAATTTTTTTATAAAACCAATGCCAGCAATCTGTATTATACTTCTTTCTTACATTTTACTTCTTTATATAAATTATTTGTTTATCTATTTGACGTCAGCAACGTCATGCCGGCTGTAATATAAGACTTGAGGCAAACTGTGTTTTTTTTAAAATAATGCTTTTCACAACCTTCACACTTCCTACTTGTGAAGTCCTGGAGAGTCCTACAGAATAAACTAGAGTTCAGGGTGATTTATTCTGACATACAATAGTCCAGATCATTCCTTTGCTACTATAAAAGAAGGATGAAAGGAAATTTCCAGAAGAATCACTTGGGAGTATTCCACCCACATTATTTGTGCTTGTGTGAGTTTATGTGTCTGCCTCCTGTACTGTAACACACTAAAAGGATCCTGCTCTGCTGCTGTGGCCCACCACAGTGATCTGTCACAGGCTAGGCAATACTCTTTATCTTCACAGTCACTCTGGCCACCATGAACTTGGTTTTCTGCAGAGACAACATAAATCCCAAACTAGCATTTCTTCTATAAAGTCTTGGTGAGAAATGGAAAGAAAAATTATGCACATGTCCCAGTACCAATGTGCAGCCTGACTATTATCTGAGGAACAGGGACTGCTGGGGAGAGACAGTACACACTGTCAGGGTTGCATGAACACAGGACTACAGTCACTGGTAACCAGTTGCACCAGTGGAAATCCCAATTGGATCTAAAGAACAAAAATCTTCACCATGAGAGGGAGGGGTTAAGTATTGGGACAGGAGCCCACAGAGGCTGTGGGATCTCTGTCCTATAAAATTTTCTAAAGTCCCATGGATGAAGCCCTAAGCAACCCGATCCAACCACAAAGTTAGCCCTGCTTTGAGCAGGAGGTTAGTGACTAGAGGTCCCTGCCAACTGAAATTATTCTATTATTCTCTGATTGTCTTCTCCTACGGTAGATGATAGCTGGCTTGGAAACTGAGTTCACCTTCCTCCAAAAATGTTTCATCCACATAGACCCGTTGTGACCTTGCAAACCTTTAAGACAGTAGCTTGCAATCTTTATCAATCTGCGGACATGAAAATATTTCCAGTGGTGGTCCAGATCTTAAGAGCAGCTTTAAGTCTCTCCAGAGGAAGTTTCTTTTATTTAGTTAGTTTTCACAGATTCTTTATTAGTAAGCCACAGATGCCTACGTGTCCATATGCCATACTGAAAACTCTCGTTTTGATGTTTCTAATGAGAACAATGTTGGATCAGACTCGACTTTGATTATTTTGCAAAACCGTCCTTTCTAAAGAAATATATTTGCACTTAGTAGGCTGTGCTCTCTCTGCCTGTCTCTTTTTCTTTCCATGCACAGACTCCCCTTG
>JANHGO010000069.1:17353742-17363834 GCA_024606505.1 Aquila spilogaster | reverse complement strand
GAGGGAAAAGAGAGAGGAGAGGGAAAAGAGGGAACTGAGGGGAAAATGTAAGAAGAGACTCGCGAGGGAAAAGAGAGGCTCTGTAAGTAATGCCTCCTATTTATTTCTGTGGAAACTATAACAGCTACAAAGAGCACAATGACACTATTTGATAGAACAAATTCTCAGCTACAAAACACTGTTCTTCAACACCACTGCCACCATTAGCTATGCATTTTTGCTAGTAACGAACAAGAGCCTGCATGTCATGCTTGTAAAAATCTGCACCACTGTCACTACTGCTGAAACACAGCACTCACCACCTCACTATGTTCACATTCACTGGTTGGTCTCCATAAATGTTCAGCAAGCCCCAGCGTTAATGAGTGCCATTTTTTCTGTATGGAGGCATTCCATTCCACACCGTTGCTTTGTACATACTTCCTTGTCAGATGCCATTTTGTCAGACTGCCCCTCTGCTGCCGTCTGTCCCACAGCAACAAAATGTAATGGAATATTGGTGAGAAGGTTCAACCTCTTCTGCCACAGCACCACGAGTCTCTGACTTAGTGGACCAACATAATAAAATAGGAGG
Organism: Aquila spilogaster; assembly: GCA_024606505.1. Taxonomy (NCBI): domain Eukaryota; kingdom Metazoa; phylum Chordata; class Aves; order Accipitriformes; family Accipitridae; genus Aquila; species Aquila spilogaster. Next base: position 17,363,260 of record JANHGO010000069.1, on the reverse strand, counting down.
CATTACTTTTGGAGCAGCCCTCATACATCTTGAATTGTTTTGGTTTTAGTCACGTGATTCTTGCAAGCTATTCTGAGGAGAAATGTCATGGAATTATAGAATCAGAGGGTGGCTGAGGTTGGCAGGGACCTCTGGGTCCCTCTGTCCCAACCCTGCACCAGCAGGGACACCCAGAGCAGGGTACCCAAAGCCACGGCCAGGCGGCTTCTGGACATCTGGTGCCTGCACAGTACCGAAGTACTGAAGCCAGTACCTGGCTCCATCTTCATCGCATCCTCCTTTCAGGTATTTATGGACATTGAAAAGGTCTCCTCTGATCCTCCTCTTCTCCAGGCTGAATCAAGGGAGTCTGATATCTCAAGGTGCTTTGTATACACTGCTCCACTCTCACACAATTGCTGCGTGGCATAAGATTGCATCTGCAAGACTGACACTTGGTGAGGCATTAGTATATCTCAAAACAGCATTTAAGTCTGGAAATTCATAGGAATAACGGCAACACTCCTTCCTTTGAACTACAAGTAGCAATGCAGTCTCCAGCACTCATAAAACAATGCCTTAATTTGTGACAGCAATCCTTCTGGTGCAGTTGAGTGAGCTGGTGAAAGAGTGTCAGGGAAATAGGCGAACTATATTTCAGCCAACTTCTGATATTACTGGAAATGAAGTCCTACATATGTGTGTGGACAGTTCTTCACTGAGCTCCTTGTGAACTTCTTGATAGGACAACCACAGAAACCAACCAGCCACTAGAGGAAGAAATATTGTAAAAAAGAATAGTGTCACTGACACTTGGATCTTGACTGACAGCATCTGAGGGGGACTTGATCTGTTTGAAAAAGCAGAAAGGTACTGTAGCACATGGTCATGATATAGTAAGTCCCATATGATATTTACTTACAGTATTCACTTTCATAGTTGACTGCCAAAATACGCTTTTTTTAAAATTTAGATGTATTTATTTCTTTGCATTGAAGGCATTCCTCATATATATACAGTTGAACATTTTCTCTTTGCTGAAACTGGACAGTTTGAATCTCACCTGATCAGACACTGGATGAGATAATGGCTTGTTCATCTGAGCTGACAATGGACAAACAAGGAAACAAAGTAATGATAAGTTCAAGCTTTTTGCAGATGTACTCAATTCCTTCTCTCTTGAGTACTGTAATTTTTATAGAGGTTGTGAACTATTAGTGTTACGATGCAGAAAGATGCATGAATGATGACTAGATAATTATTCCCTAAGATTAGGGACACTGTAGGGTCAGCCTCCCTGTTACAGCTTCAAGTTTGCTTATTCAAGTGAATAACAACACTAATGACTTTGTAGATCAACAAGTGTGCACAGTCCCTCTAATTTGCTGGCCTTTAGAGTAACCTCAGCTTCTTGAAGAATTCCTTATCTATAGGAGACTGATACAGAACTTTATGCTAGGCCCACATATATCAATGAGGCTGTGGATCTGTCCTTCAAGTACTTCTAACAGTCAGCTTATTCCCTCTGGACATCTCACAAGTGCAGCAGAAATTTGGAGTGGTACATGTGAGACAGACCTCACCTAACTCTAGACTTCATCCTGCTGAAGTCATCTAAAAATGGTCATACAAAAGGTGAATATTTTTCTCCACTTTTGAGTAGCTAACAAATATAGAAATCTACTCAGCAAGTGTCTACACCTACTGGTTAACACTACTTAACCTGCTGGCAGTGTTAGCCATCAGGTGTAGACACCCGCTATGTAGACATTTATATTAGCTGAATCTTACCTTAAATGTATGATTTTTTTTTATTTCTAGAATAGATCAACAAATATAGTAAAGCTACAATTTCTGAGAGAACAGTATCTAAAAAAAGCTGAAGTCTGTGTTGTTTACAGATAATTTAGCATCTTACAGCTGGCCAAGTGTATGCTTGGCTGATGACATGAGAGAATATTTCCCATTCTTGATTCAAATTCTTGAGCTATATGACTTCATCACAGATGTGGAAACATATCTGGGAAGTTCATCCTGCAATGACCATGGCTATTTATCAGACAGAAGGGTCATCAACAAACTCAATTAATTACTTGTGCACTGTGGTTGAGTTGTTTCTTGAAAACGTTTACCAAAGGAACTGAAACTTGCAAAAATGTGCTTAGTGAAAATCTTTCCTGTGCCTGTTTATGTGTGAGTGTTCCAGTTTATCTAGTCCACTGAATAACCTTGAGAACTGTAGGAGAGTTTCAGCTTCTACAGCTTAAACTTTGATCTAAGTCAGCCGCAGGCCTAACTCTTTGTTTGCCTTAGAATGGCACTCATTCAAAATCATTCACTGTATAAAAAATCTTTACATGTTCATCCAGTCTTTTACTAGTGACTTTCATTCAGCATTTTAATGGGATTCAGCAGCCCCTCAAATGTAGACAGTTTTCTATTAGCAGCATGAGGTTTCAGCAAAGATAAAGCAATGGAACCTCTCAGGGAAGCATGTGGCATCAGCTCCTAGGCTGTCTTGAGGTAGATGGAGACGCTGTGGGGTGTAATGTTCATATCCAGCAGCTTGAGTGAACTCCAAATGCTAAAACTTGTCCTAGAAAGGCATTTGCAGTATTACTAAGAGCCATTAGCTCACAGATGCCAGATTTACACAAGTGCAAAACAACCCTCAGGAACTCCAAAACATCTGGCAAATAGGATCTAGAATGTAATTTTGTCTGTTTCTGATGCATCCTCTGAGATGTGGTTCCTCTGAGTTGCTTGTGAGGTTCGCTGTGGGTCTGCAGCAATTACAGCAATACCTCTTAATGCCCAGCACTGTGCTCTGAGCAGTGTTGTATGTCAGTGCACTCACTTCACCTTGCTGCATTGTTGCATAGCACTGCAGTGATGGTAAGTCTCTGTCAGGCAGCAGCTTCCGTGTTCCAAATGATGAAATCCAAAACTGTTTTGTTTTGCTGGAGAAATCACTGTGTTGTGATCAGGTTAAAAGGGTCACAATGAATCTTAAATAGATTCATCCTTCTCTTCAAGTAGTACTTGTATCTGACCACTACACTAGCTTCTGGGTAGAGAAGTAAAATAATGACAACATTTACAATATTCGTTTTCTATGAGTTTGTTTCTCTAACAATTAGAGTAAGTATACATGGTGTCTTCAAGCATATGGCCAGGATCCGGTAAGGTGCAGGAGGTGCCTGTCTGTCATTAGCCTTTTGTTTACCAGTTGGACAAAAAAAAGAAAAAGAAAAAAAAAAGAAAAAAAGAGCATCAGCCTTGCAAGGGAAAGAGTCCAGAGTTATATCACAGACGGGTACACCAGCACCTGTGGTTATCCCTCACATCCATGTCGCTTCACAGATCGTAGTGCCATTGTCCTCAAGCTTTTTACTATGGTACCCTGCTGACACAATATGATATTTTGATTGCTTATTAATGCCTCCTGCGACTGTGATTGTAGCTGGAGTGCACATAAATTGCACAACACCACACTGTTCATGTCAGAAGAATAAATAAAATCTATTTTAAAAGCTCTGTTTAAAATCTATTTAAAATCTCTGTTCACGGTGTAATGATGTCTACATAACAAAACAAAAGATCTGTAATCTCAAGCAGTTTTGAAACATAGGATTTTAAGAGATTTATCAACAAACACTGTTAATGGGACTTGAACTGTCATATCTCCAGCTGATTAGATTGTACAGTGTTTGAATAGGTAGAGAAATCATACTTCAGAAACTGTGGAAAGTACTGTGTATGCGATCACTTGGCTGAACAGCGCTTTTATGAATACTCTGACCTTAAATATCTTTTCCCAGTTCTCCATTATCATATTTAGGAATCACTACAAATATTCACGGCAACCATACTAAATGCCACAATCATTAGCATGAGATTCTCTAATTACTTTACTACAGAACTCTGTCAGTCTTCACAAAAATGAAGACATCTGCATACAGAATTTATTCAGAGATGTAACTTTGCACATAACAGGCTCACATAATTATAGAGCATATTTGAATGTATATTTCTATCATGGATTCTTAAGATGAATTAATTACCTCAGGAAAAAAAAATCTATTTCATTTCTATGCATTTTAAAGCTCATTTTTTTCCCATATATTCCCATTACAATCTGTGGCTACAGTAATGAACATCAAGGACATCCATATTGAATTTCAACATCAAAACTTAAATAGCTTGTAAGGGTGCTCTCTTTTCCAGAATAAAGTACTCCATATAACAAGTTCCCCACAACCAGTCCCCACACCAGACACACTTGCAGGTATTTGGGTGCTGCATCTGAGAATGCTAAACCACGAATAGCAAAAACCTCTCATGTAGCGTATTAGGTAATAACAAAATGTTAGGAGATATGAAGATCATGTTACTAAACTTATCTGCTACTTTAATTTTGCCTTTGGCATCCAAGTTGCATTTTTAAGTAAAAACAGCAAGAAGAATTGAGAATTAAAAAGCCGATAGACTTTTTTTTTAATAACAAAAAACAATCTATATTCTGCTTCTTTCTTACATTTTATTATTTGTAAAATATAAAGTATTTGTTAATTTGTTAACATGGCACCAGAAACATCATGCCAACAGTAATACAAGACTTTGGGCAAATGATAGTTTTAAAAATAATACTTTTCACAGCCTTCACACTTCCTACTTGCAAAGTCCTGGAGATTCCTACAGAATGAGTTAAAGCTTAGGGGAATTTATTACAATATGTGATAGTCTGAATTATTCCTCTGCAGCATCAGAACGAGGATGAAAGGAAATTTCCAGAAGAATCACGCGGGACTACTCCACCTACATTATTTGTGCTTATGTGTGTTTACATGTTTGCTCCCTGTACTGTAACAGAATATAAGGAACATGCTTTGCTGTTTTGCTCCATCCCCAGTGATCTGTCTCAGGCTAGAAAATTCTCTGCATCTTCACAGTGACTCTGGTCACCACGAACTGGGTTTTCTGCAAAGATAATGTGAATCCTGAACTACTATTTCTTCTGTAACGTGTTAGTGAGAAATGCATGGAAAATTATGTATGGGCCCTGATGCCAATGCACAGCCTAACTATTATCTGAGAAACAAGGACTGTTTGAGAGAGACCGCACAGTGACAGAGCTGTGTGGATGCAGGATGACAGTTGCCAGTAATCAATTTTAGCAGTGGAAATCCACATCAGATATAATGAAGAAAAATCTTCACCATGAGAATGGTTGCAGGACAGGAGCCTGCAGAGGCCGTGGAATCTCTGTCCTTCAGCATTCTGTTAGCTCCTCTGCATGAAGCCTTGAGACACCTTATGCAATCACAAAGTTAGCCCGACTTTGAGCAGGAGCTTGGTGGCTGGGGATCCCTTCCAACTTAAATTATTCTATCATTCTGCCATCGTATTCTCCTGCAGGAGATAATAGGAAACTGACATCATCTTCCTTCAAAAATGCTTCATCCATGCACAGGCCCTACAGTATTCTGCAATTTTTATCAATCTGTGGATATGAAAGTATTTCCAGTGGTGATCCAGACCTTAAGAGCAGCTTTAGATCTCTTCAGAAGTTTCTTTTCTTCAGTTAGTTTTCACAGATTCTTTATTAGTAGTCCACAGATGCCTACGTCTCCATATGTTACACTGAAAACTCATTTTGATGTTCTAGTGAAAACAAGGTTGGATCAGACTCGACTTTGATTGTTTTGCAAAGCTATCTTTTCTAAAGCCAGAATTTTTCTCTTAGTAGTCTGTGCTCTCTCTGCCCGTCCATGCACAAATTCCCCTTGAGTAAACAGGCTAAAAACTAAAGAACATTGTAGCCAGTTTTCATGTAGTAGAATGGAGAGCGTTTCTCAGTCTATTTTAATGTAGGAGAATGGAGAGACCCTTCTTCCCACAAAATAGTGTGAAAGGAGGAAGACGAGCTACTCAGCAATTTTAGAAAAAATAAGAGGAATTTCTATCTGAGGATTTATCTTTTCTTACAGAGGAACTGTTAGGCGTCCACACAGAAACTGATAGGGAAAAATGCACGCATTTATGGAGAGAGTGAATCTCAGACATAACAACTCATACTTGTTATATAAAAGAACAGAGGAACCATCTTAATTACCTGTTTCCATTTTCCCATCTTGTGCTGCAGGCCCATCAGGAATTACACTCTTCACCTGAAGAAACTCATCTGGCTCATCCCCACCAATGATGGTAAATCCAAAACCCATGTTGCTTTTCTTAAGAGTGGTGCTGAGGAAAGTCCCCTTCAGCTGTGATGCATCACGGGTGAAGAGTGGTTTTTCTACATCAGTCAACACAAACAAGAAAGACAAAAGTTCTGATCTAGTCAAAACATGGCAGGGACAGCAGATAACAATACCAGCTGGCAGCATGTGACAGCATATGAAAACAGAGGGAATAAAGAGTGCAGGCATTCCAGGAAAAAAATATTTGTGAGTTTTTATATTAAAACAAGGCTTAAAAAGTGTTTTAATCTATGGCAGATCAGCCATAAGTGGGGAGTTATATTCTTTCATATTAGATATAGGTTTAGAAGTGGATATTGTGTAGCTAAAATAATTACAACAATAAAAATGATATGTGAGGCAATTTTAAAACCTCTTTCCTAAACTATAAATCCAGCTCTGTCTACAAATACATTGTGTACAATTTCCCTCCCACTTGCAACAAGAGAAACATCCCCCATATTTCTCATTCCACGTGTTACAGACAGTGATAAACATTCAGCGATCTTTCCTCTCCCAGCGCGTGGGATTGGTGCCAAGTCTGACCGCTGTGATGGCGGTGCCACCTTCCCGTCCCCTTGCCATGTGCCCGGTGTGCAGTGCGGGTGGCTGTGGCCTCCCGCTGCCTCGCTTCCATGCTTGTCTGTGTGGGGAAGGGTAGGAGGAAGGTGCAAAGGTGGTGGCTTCCACTCATCTGGCTAAGTGGGCAGTGCAGTGGGGCTGGCAGGACATACCGTACGGCCCGCGTGTCCCGGCGGGGTCGCGCCGGCACTGGGACAGATCATTCACACTGCGGGACCGCTGCGGAACGGGGCGCAGGCGGACGAGTTTGGGCCTAGGCAGGGTTGATGAGGAGCTACCTACTATCACAAAGGAGAAGAAGCCTCATTCTCCAGCTGGAACCTCACGTTAAAGTTTATTTGTCTCTACCAATACTCTTTGCTGCTTACACAGCTCATTGTAACTTTCACATTACGAAGAGGCTGTATTCCTGTAAACTCCTACAGCACAGTGCCTGAGGCTTTTAACTTAACTGAAGCTTGCAAGATGAGCTAGCTAAGAAACATACCAAACATAGGCATCACGCCCGGGAAAAGTCTGTCCCCACGCGTCCCCCGGCTCTCCCCCCGCGCTGGGGCAGACCCACGAGACGGGACACACGGAACAAGAGTCTCTTGTGTCCCCACGGGGCGTCACACGGCAGCTGTGCCGAGCTGGGGGACACAACCGGGACGGCTCCGGCGGGTGCATCCTCCGTGCCCGCCTCTGGGTTTGCCCCTCCGGCGCCGACGGAGGCAGGGGGGTGCTGGGGGGTCCTCAGCGGCGTCCCCCCGCCCCGGTCCCGGGGACCTCACCTTGCGGAAAGGCGGCCACTCCTCCTCGCCCGCCTGGTTGAGGCTGTCGTTGTGCTCGCAGTCCGTCTGGAAGATGTTGGCGGTGCCCAGCTTGTAGAGGGGCTTCAGCGAGACCCCTGAGGCATCCCAGAACCGCACCGTGCCATCCTCGTGCCTGAGGGGGGGGGACAGGGAGGCCCTGTTAGCACGGAGCCCTGACATCTGCCCGGCTAACAAGAGCCGCCTGTGTGTTGGCAGCCACCGTGCCAGAAGGGGGGGGACAAGGGGGGACAACGCAGCAGCGGGTGACACACTCCTGCCCGGCCATCAAGCTGAATGAGAGGGGGGCAGCCCACCCAAGAAAAGTGGCTGGAACCCACTGCCACCCCATCCCACTCCTCCACCGCTGGAAGAGGCTGAGGATGTGTGCGTGTGTGTGTGCACATATGTCCCAGCACATTTTGGGTTTCTCAGGACCCCCCTCCCCACTGCCAGCCCACTCACCCCGTAAGGAGAAGCCCCCTCTGGGTGGGCTCCTGGGCCAGGTTCTTCCCCCCGTCGATGGGCCAAGCCTGGAGGGAAGGATGGAGGGAGGGATGGAGGCAGCCCACCCGTGGGGAGCAAGCATCATCCCTCCGCCAGCCCATCCTGGGGGGCTCGGAGGGATCTCCCCCCCCCCCCCCGCCGCTGCCATCCCCGTCACTCACCGCAGAGGAGAGCCGGGGGCTCTGCTGTTCGCCAGCGCTGACGATCCTCTCCCAGAGCTTGAGGGGCACGTTGGAGACGTGGCAGGAGCAGGTGATGGCGGAGGAGTGGAGCGGTGCCAGGTACGGGGCAGGGATGGTGGGCCAGCCCGGCGTCTGGAGATCGATGGCCACCAGTTCTTCCTCCACCAGCACAACAAGGGCACGGGGGTTCTCAAAGCCTGGGGAGGGGGGAGATGGCTGCTGCTAGCGGAGACCCCCCCCCCCCACCACCACCCGCTCCCCGGGGCCGCCCCGGCAGAACGTACCTCCCTCGGCCGCCTCGGCGCTCTGCACGGTGAAGAAGTCGATGACGCGGGAGGTGAAGTCGAGCGTGGCCAGAGTCTGGCCCTGCAGCACGCTGACGCAGTGCCGGTCGCCGTAGCTTGCCCGCGGCATCCCCCCGTTGAAGATGATGAAGGGGTTGCTGGGTGGGATGAAGCAGCCTCCATCAGATCCCAGACCCTGCAGAGCATCTTCCCTGGCAGCCTAAGTCCCCCCCCCCGCCATGCCCATCACCACCCTGGCCCAGCTGCTGGGGTGGGGGGGGGTGTGTGTGTGTGTGTGCACGCCGGAGCAGCCCCCCCGTGCCGCGGGGACGTACCCCGACTCGCAGGTCCGCCAGAGAATTTTGCTGATGGCTTTGCAAGGGAACGGACCTGAAACAAAAATATCAACCCCGCGGTTGCGGCACCGGCACCGGGATGGGGCGATCAGCCCCCAACCCCAACGACCCTCCCCGTACCGTAGGGGATGGTGGACATGACGGGCTGCTGGGTCTTCTGGCCGGCACCGCTCACCGCCCACACCATGTACCCGCCATCGCTGTGGGAGCTGACGATGCTCTTCCCGCTTTGCTCCCAGGCCAAGCTCTCCAGCTGCTGCAGGAGCACACGGCGGGGGGCTTGACACCCAGGATGGGGTTGGGGCGCGGGGGGGGGTGGTACACACGAGGCCGCGGCCCCGCCAGCCCCCCCACCATCCCCGGTACCTGGTTCCCTAGGAAAAGATGCTGGACGGTGCGCGTGCTCTGCTCCCAGAGGACCACCAGCCCCCGGCTGTACCCGATGAGGAGCCGGCTGCCGTCGCGCGGGTGTTCCTGGATGGACTCCACCGGCCCCAGCGCCTTCCCGCAGCGGTAGTCATCAGGTAGCATTTTGGTCTTCAGTTTACCCCTTCTCATTCTTCCGTGCCACGTTTTCTGTACTCAAGCAGGATGG
>JANHGO010000069.1:17323196-17351436 GCA_024606505.1 Aquila spilogaster | reverse complement strand
CCTTGGGCCTGCATAGGCTTTGTTCCAAGTTCTGCGTTGGGCATGTTATGCTGCTGTAGCTTCCTTTTTGCTTCTAGCACAGGGTTTTCAAATTGTGTTCTTCTATTTATGTGGCTGGAAAAAATTTGGTTTTGATTAAAAATTGGGTTCAGTTGGGGAAAATGATTATTTTCACAGTAGGACGTGTCTTAGGTGTGTGTGGTTAGATAGCAAAAATGTTATGAAACCCCAATGGGCCTAAGCATGTCCCTTATACTCTGTATAATTTTGGTGGGGATGAGAAATGCACAATCTATGCGCATAAAATAATGAACAGCGCTGGAAAGTGCCTTATCATTTCAATATGCTGAACTCTGCTACAGGCAAATGGTTTTGATCTATGGGACTACATGGTAAATTGCAGTACTGCTGAAGGGTGCCACAACAACAGTTTCTCATATCTTTAGTACAAACATTGTTCTGTTCATGATTCAAAGGGATTGAACCATTATTGTTTCATTGTTATTGATTAGCTGTAAATAAAATTACTTACAGAAAAAGTAAAGCCTGGCACACAGAGGGTTTTAATGATCACTGCTTAAAAAAAGAAATATATGTAACATAGGAAAGTAACTGAGGATGACTTCTTTAATTCTATGTTATGTACCTGCTAATGTGTACAGAAAAACGGGATGTTGTAGAAACTAAGACAGATGGTAGATTAAAACTATATACATAAATAATGAACTACAGGAGAAGTTAATGTTGTGCACCTTTTTTTCACCTTTTTAAAAAATGTATTACATTTCCTGCAGCAAGTCAGGAAGTACACCTGTCATTACATCACTAATTTTCTTTATTTTGCTTGGAACTACTATCTTAACTACTTACTCTAATCTTACCCTTGAGTTTAATTCTTTAACTTAAAGCATATATTTTACCAATTAATGACTATTCCTGCAATTCTGTTTCTCACTTCTGAAGAAGTCAGGGGGATTTAGGAGGAAGTATCAAACAATTCTAAAAGATAAGGTCATGACAGGGTCACAATTAAAAAAAAAACAACAAAAACTCTGCAGATACTGTTCTGGGGAAGTAAATACACACAATGTAAAATAAGGTTTCAAACACATCAGTCCTTATTTGTTCTTACTGAACTACTCTGTATTCATTTTTTTCTGCAAAGTCAATCTTGATCGTGGGCTTTAAGCACTTGGAGAGGTGACCTGGGAACTTCTGAGATCTCAAAATGGGTTGAATTCCTTCTATTTATTTTGAAACGACCTTTTATGCCCAAACATTAAGCACTTTTCAGGTCCCTCAGGACTAAGATCCTTACACTACTTCAAACAAAATGAGTGGAATTGATGTAGAGAAGGGGTTGAGGGAAGTCAGTAAGTCCTATGGGAGAGTATTATCCTTGGAAAACAAAGATTAATGCAATGAAAAGATTTCCATTCATGGAAAAAAAATACTTGACTTAATGACAGGAAGAATATATGATAAATTTTGGAGTTGCTATTCTGTTAACATGGCTATCCCTCATTCAAGTGGCAGCTAAATCACTCTTGTACTGTAAAATTTTGATTAACAGCTTTCTTATAAATATTAATCCATACTGCAAAAATAGAAGATTCTTTTTGCTTCTTTCCTTCTTCATACTGACTGATTAAGATTGCAGGCTTTCCTTTCCTAGGCTTTAGACTATGCCGTAATTGTCAGGGTCAGTTTTCATCACCTTTGTCTATTGCAAACCTAGAAATGTATGATGGAAGGGAGAGAAACTTGATCAGTTAGAAATGAAAGAAGACTCACGTGCATTAAATGATCACAGGATAATTATGAAATACCAATATGAGCATGAAAATGGTAGTTTTCATACTACTACCTATCATGTGATGTATTCCAGTACTATAAAGGAAATACTATTTTTGCCATTACAAAAGGAAGTTGTGAAACATCATGTGAAATACTAGATAAAGTTCTGATCTCCCAGGATCAAATAAAATGAATCCACAACAAAGGTTTTTACAGGAAGACCAGTGAAAGAGAGTACTCTATGACAGAACGCCAGAGGAGTTTTGCTTTTTTATTCAAGTAGAATGAATGCTGATATACAGTTGAATTTTATGAATATATTTGGAAGTAAATAGTAGTATATATTAAAAATGTCAGGATTTCAGTCATGAAATCTTTAGGCTTCTTTCATACAGAAGTGTGAAATTATGAAACAGATTCCAAGAGCAGATATGGGATAAAATGTCTAGCTTGTTTTATGATGGCATTTGATAAGATTGAAAACAAGTTTTCTACACAGTATGTTGAGTTAGTTGCCCAAACAAAGGGATTATATACAATTTTAGAGGCTCTAAAATATCCTGTCTCAGTCCTCAGCTGCCCTTCCGGAAGACCATGGGGTTCCTGTAACTTTTGTCTCATATAATGCAGAGGTAATGGATATTCCAAAATTACATTATACATCTACCTTTATGTAGGACCTTAGAATATGCTTAGAGCTTTGCTGTAAAGGCAGGTCACAGTGCAGTGCCCCCAGTCAAAACTTACACATGCTCCTGTGATTAAAATTAGGGATTCTACCTAATACAGGATGTGTCCATGGCTCATGGAAAATCAGCTCCTGTGATACTGCCATGACAGCTAAAATTTCTTATCAGCTGCCTCTCAGTAGTTTCTAGCAGGAGGTGGAGTTGTGGTTTAGTTTATTTAGACAGAAATGTTTTCTGTAATAGCTATCTTGAAAATGACCTTTTTGTTCTAACGTATCAGACAGGAAGACTAGCAGAGATACTTGAAGCACCTCACGGTGTTGATGAAATCTCAATAATCTTAACTCCAATTTATTTCCATATTTTGACTGTTTTATAGTAGAGTGCCATTTCAAAAACGCAATGTGAAAATTCCATCAAATTCATACAACTGCATTACATATTGGGCCCAATAAGAGCCCCCCCCCAAAATAATATTATACAGAAAATCAGTCCTTTTTATCAGTTACACTGGATCTATGCTCCTAGACTGATGAGACAAGAAGCACCTCCCTGTCGTGCAATTTTAAGTGCTCTACAGCTCCATGGCTAAATCAGAAAAATTGCTACTGATGAGTTTAGCTGAGAATGAAGTTATTAAGCTAAGTACTTTCCTTGAAAGGAAGGACATTCTAGCCTTTCATCTAGGTACTTCAACTGCATACAAAATAGGTATTACTGAACTAGGCCTTAATAAGACAATCTAAATGTGAGTTTTAGAGATGGTTACAAATAAGTGCTTTGGTGTTTAGTTGTATTGCTCATTGCCCTCAGCATCTAATTCAGTGAGCATTTCTCTCTTGACTTGAAAATTTTATCTAGTACTCTTCCTACCTAAAAATCCCATCTCTGATATTCTCCTAACTGGAATCCAGAAGGAAGACAGGGGACTGCCTACCTAAATCTAATGCATACCTGTGGGATAAGACCTCCCATGGAACTGTGTAAAGGTTTTTTTTCCTCTTTCCCTTCTCGTAACTATTTTTTCTGATTCAACTTTATTTTATACTATGAATATTAAATGTAAAAGCCTCATCCAAAAGTCTCCTAGTGCTATTGTGACCACAGAGAAGACTCATGCTGCATTTTGCTCGCTTTCTGGCTCCAGGAACCCCGATCATCTCCCTGCAGAGAAGAACGGGCAGCCAGTGCCACTGTTAGCCCACAGAATGCAAGCTGTAGGATTTGGGTTTGGGGTGCTTTTTAGCTGCAAAGTTGAAATAGTGAATCTTGTGTCACGAGGAGGTATGGTCAGCACCAGATATCCTTGAAGCACGTGTATCAGGAGAAGGATTTTAGCCTATTCTTCTCCTTAGTTACTTTAGTGGATGGTGATTCATTAGTAGTTTGTGGTTAAAACTCACCAAAGTAGTTCTGAGGATCAGGATGCCTAGAAGGCAGACATTCTGATGGATAATTCGTTACTGAGTCCATTCACATTTTTCAGTCACTTTTATAACAACAAAAAAAAACCTCTGGAAAGGTTTTCTTCTTGAGTAATAACAGAATGTTGTCAGAAATTGTAGGTTAAAGAGATACATTTTTCCAGAATAAATACCTGTATGGCCAATTTAGCTGTTCTATTACGGAGGCCATGTCAGGAAATTGAACTCTGTGTTGCAGTTAATCATCCTTAAAGCAGGAAATAATCTTTTGTCAATTAGAATGCTGAAAGACCCAGTGCACTTTAACAACCACATTCTCTCCATAGCCTTGCACAGATTAGTGCTGCTAGTTCTTAGTTCATAAATTAAGAGAGAATTGTATAAAAGTTAAGCCAGGTATAGCAAACACTTCTCATTCATGTGAAATGTCTACACCTTACAAATGAAGCCTGCATCTGCATAACAAGCCAAATTAAACTTTTAATAATGTCTTGAACTTACATTCATGCATGATTTATGTGAGGAAGTTATACTGGGGACCTGATTTTTTAACAGAATTTGCAAATACAGTGTGATAAATCTTAGTTAACTTTGCCAGCAGGGCCTTTTTATTTTCTTTGTTTGTTTTTGTTTGCTTGCTTGTTTTTTACATTATCTTTTGGTTTCAAGGTTTCGGAACTGTGCATGGCTGACTCACATAAAGTGAATCTGAATCCCTCTGCTCCATTGTCCTTCCTTACAATCTTCCCATGGGATACAGATGCGTCAGTGAGTGGAATATGAGCCCTTTCTTCACTGACAGTTTTAAAGGCCTGCATATAAACTTGAACTGGACTTGAATGTGAGAAAGTTCATAACACAGCTTTCCATGATTCACCCTACTCTTATGACATAAGACAATTTATTGTTAACTGATCATATCTAGCTAAAAATGAACTAATCCATTGAATACTGGTAATAAAAAAGGTGTCACTTCTACTTTTTAGAATGAAAAGTGGGAAGCAATTTGTTTAAGACTTATTGAGCTCAGACAGCAAATTAAAGTACAACTGCATTTTGCTGACTATAAAACTCCTTATGAACTTAGCATGGCTGCGGCTTTAATGCCATCCTGTGAACATTCATTCCACTTCTTAAATCCTCTGAGCCTACAGTAGGTTTTATATATCTTTCTACAAATCTTATCTGCAGTAGGATGAGTAAACCTGTCAGTAACGGCCTTGAAATATCTAATTGCACGATAACATCTGGGTCAAGTGCCTTGTGTCTGTTCACCTGTGGATGGACATGAAATGGGGATGAATACTTGCTCCTTTTGCAGGGAGAGCGTGAGCCACACCAGCGCCACAATGCTTTGGGCTGCACTAACAGCAAAGTGGGGCTCAGTAAGACACTAATACACAGAAGCTGCACAACATCCAAAATACAGTAAAAACCACCAAGACAGAATACACCCTGCAGCTTATAATTCTATGCGCAGAAATCTTCAGGGTGGGTTAAGTATAAAAATACATAAACTCCAACCACTAACTGCTCTTGGGTTCATAAAAGATCACAGGTACAATTTGATGGCATTACTTAGGGACATACCTTTAGGTAGAGAAGAATAGTGATCTGGACTGACTAAGCTGGCTTGGGCAAGCAGATAAGCAGATGGGGCTGCTGCTCTTGCACCTGCTAGGTGCACTTCAGCTAGGGGCAAAAAGCAGCAGAGCGGATGCTACTGCATTTGGAGAATGGAACAGAAGGACTCAGTGTGGCAGAGGCCAGACACAGGTTCCATTTGTTTGTTTGCTTTGCATGGGGCTAGGGAAGCTGCTGTTATAGTAATGAAGAAAGGTGGATCATCTTCTAACCCTTCTGAAACCAGATCTTTTTGTCCTCCCTCTATCCAGCTCTACCCTGTATACATTAACATCTGCATATTCCGTGGTCTGGAAAATTTGCAGTTCTAGCATACGTCCAGAGTGATCCTGTAATCAAAGCATTGGTATGGATTCAAGAGACCAAGGGAATGATGTGACACACAAATGAACATTTTCTGTTCTGTTTGAAATGACTAAAATAAATTTACTGCTTTGTGCCAGGATCTGAAACTGAAGTTTTAGGTCAGGTACTGTCCTCTGTCTCTTCTTTAATAAAAGAAAGAGTTAGACCTTTCTCAGTACAAATAGTCTGTAAAAATGCTGCCTGCACAGAGATAGGGAGTGGCTTTCTCCATCCTCTGCTATACACGAGGGCTGCTCCAAAAGTAATGCCTCCTATTTTATCATTTTGGTGGATAGATGGATATTGGTGGTATGGCAGTTCAGTTTGAACCTTCCCGCTGACATTCTGTTACATTTTGTTGCTATGAGACAGGCAGCAGCAGAGGGGCAGTCTGACAGAATAGTGTCTGACATGGAAGTGTGAATGAAGCAAAGGTGTGGAGCTGAATTCCTTCACATGGGAGAAATGGCACCCACTGACAGTCAATGACATTTGGTGAATATTTATGGAGACCAACCAGTGGATGTGAGCACAGTGAGGGGTGGGTGGTGCATTTCAGCACTGGCAACAGGGACACAAAAGACAAGCCACATTCCAGATGGCCATGCAGATTTTTATGACTGTGGCATGCGGGCTCTTGTTCATTGCTGGTGAAAATGCAGAGCTAACGGCGATGACTGTGTTGAAGAAGAATGTTTTGTAGCTGAGAATTTGCTCTATAAAACAGTGCTATTGTGCTCTCTGTATGTGTTGTAGTTTCCATGGAAATAAATAGAAGGCATTACTTTTGTAGTGACCTATGTACTTTGAGTAGCTATCAATAGGAGAGAAGAGTGAGAATAAAAACTGACCCCTCTGAGCAGGTATCACAAGCTGAATCTACATTCACCTTACATAAATCTGATTGACTCTGTTCAGCTAAATAGCATAGAAAATCATCTCTCTGATTTACCTGTTTTATGCACTAAATACCTGGAAAAGGCTTTCTCTATTACTTCAAACAAAAGCTTTCTATTCCCCTTTACACACAGGAGTTTCATGTTGCACAACTAAAATAAAGTATGAAAAACGAATGCAAGGACTGTGTTGTGAAATAAAACACAACATACCTAAAATTTTATATGCAGAGTGTGAAGATCTAATTTGTGAAAAGGAAAGAGTACCCAGAAAGGGGTTTTAACTGCGTTGAACTGATTATGCTTTGCTTTATTCATTGACTAACAAGATCTGCGCCTCACTGAATGTCCAAATCTTACAAAGAAAGTACAATATTTACTTAATTAATATAATATTTTACAAATTCCAACTGCAGTGTTACCATGAAATCAGACCCTCAAGAAACAGAATGACTGAATGACTGAGTCACTGATTTGAGACACGCTGAATATACTTGGCCACATTAACTGTACAGACGACTGAGAATTCCTGGTATACCTTCAGTTTAACAATCAATGTTTGTACCCATTTGTACCCAAATTCAGTAATTGCACCCATGTCTTGCCAGCTAAGCTCTGCAGAGGATACTAGTATTACATTATGACATATTAACAGCAACTTAATATTGAACTTGGGAACTTACTCAACATAATAAGTGCCATAAATGGGATCATCAATTTTCTCCCAGCCATATGGAAGCTCTGAAAAACAAAGATTTATCTCTCTCAGTAAATGAAATACAGAATGCTACAATTTCTGATAGTGAAATTGCGGATCTTTGCTGGATGTTGAGGGAAATAACTGGATAGTGAGGTCAGATAAAATCACCAAAGCAAATGCCAAACACTGAACACACACCAGGGTGACCACAAGTAGCAGTAACTTGAAAACTGGCATGCAAACAAAGATCTCAGTCTTGAGAAAAACACATTTTAGTTGAACTACTTTACTGTTCCAACAGCTGTGCCAGCCAACAACAGAAGCATATCTTGTATGACATCACTGCAAGAGGAAGTGAGGGATTTTTTTTCTTTCAAATAGACACACAAACACTCATATACACATAAGTGCTTTGCTTTTTGAATGCTTTTTTTCCTTTGCTATGAATCCTAGATAAGTTGGTGTAGAAGAAAGACTGACTCCTGTCACTTACGTATAGTAAGAAAGTCTAAATGTTCCTGAGTGGTTTGTTCTATTTGTCTTGTGATGGCAATTCCATGGTCTTCAAAGTCACGCTGTTGCAAAGCTTAGTTATACATCAGAGACATCATGATACATAGAAGTACATGGAAAAACAAACCAAAATCAGGTATTCTAACACCTGCCAGCCTTAACACTTGAAATAGAGAAGACACCTAAAACATTCAGGTATTAAGAATTAAATTATTAAATACATTAATTTAATGATCTTGAAAGTGCTGAGATAGCAGGGCCAGTATCCTGGACCTAGTGGGAAGAGAAACCAGGCAGATGTTGGTTCCAGATCTGCCAAGAACTTCAGTAAAATACATAGGAAACTGTCCCTATGCTGGTTCCCACAGTCCGGTATATCCTTGGACAGATTTGCTGTAAAAAAACGGGGCTTTCACATAATCCTATGACAGAGAATAAAATATTAGTTTAAATACTACAGGCACATTTTATTGTAATGTAATCTTGCACGGTTTTCTCCATCTAATTAACTTCATATTGCTTTTGTATCTGTTCACCTAAAATTCCCTTAGTGAAGTAGGCACTGATAAATTCCATGCATACTCAGAAATACACAAACATACACACTGATGCACACACACAGAAACGTGTGCATACATCCCTTTTCCAAAGTGAGTTAGTACGTGGAGCTTTTTTCAACTATGCAACTAAAAAAAATAAAGTAGCTGTTCTGTGCAAATTTAAAAGTAGGTATTATATTTCTGTAAACATATACTTTCAAGTAAACAGACTCAGAGGATATGTTTTATTTTACATATTTATGAAAATCTGAAATAATTTGAGGATTTACTGTTAAAATAATGGTCTGTTTTTCCCTAAAGTAATGATGCATAGCATCGTAACAGTGTATGGACTGAAAGACCTGTTGAGAATGCAAATGGTAAATCCCATTTTCTAGTGAAAAAGTCTGTAAAAAATTAATGAATTGGAGATATGGTGGAGAACCCACTTTTAAATGCATGGGTTGAACCACTGATTATCTAACATCATAAAATACTCATGGGTTCAGAAGAAAGGAAATAAAAAAATACCTTGGTGTATATGAATGATATAAACTCCACGTAAGGCTACGCTCTAATTTTGTTTTTTTTTTTCACGGGAGATGTAGCCTGTAGAGCTATATTTCATTAAAATTCTGTGTTGACCAGTAAAATGAAATAGCTGGAACACAAAGCCCAAACCCCTTCCTGAAGTATGGCAGATAGGGTTAGTGGAGTGTAGTTTATTACAGGCCTTCTGTCGAAAGAATCTTCTGCTACGTTTGCTTTCAGGAGCACTGTGATTATTTTTCATGACATTAAATAGTGGCATCTATTCCATTTTTCACTGTCGAAATGAAAGATTACAGGACAGGAATACTTTATTGCTTCATCAAATAGGAAGCTAAGTGTTTGCCAAATTGAGGGTGAGGGCATTGCGGTTTCTCTTTTTCAGTTTGCTGTGCCCAATGATGAACCTTAGGGATGAGAGTGATCAGTAAACATTTATAAAAGTGAATTGTTATAAAACAATTGTGAAGGAGATTACTGTTGGCCATCACAATTTGAACTAGGAGGGGTGCTGTAGATCTCTCTGATATTCATTTGGTAGCCCTAGCACAAAGTGGTCACATATAATGCCTGCAGCCAATAGTTTCACGGTTACTATGTTATATATGAAGTCTTCATTTTCATGGGCTTAACACTTCTGTCATTCAAGTCTTTCAATTTTATTGATTCCAGTAGAATTTCTCTGTAAAGCGAGGAAAAAACTTAATCTGTGCTTCATTTTGTATTTGATATTATATTCCCACATATCCCCTCATATCATCCATTCGAGGCCCTCTTCACAAGCATTTGTAAAACCATCATTTAAAAATCGGTAAAAGGTTGTACAGCATTTGGCAACGCCGATACTACAAGTGGATGGAAAGATGCTGGATAATCTGTATAGAATGTATATATGCTCCAGATTTTTGCATTTCATATCCCTCACGAGGGAAGCAGCATCTAGCTGGCGCTGCAGCAGTCATCCAAAAAAAGATCAAAAAGGCAGAGCTGACACTCAGATACTTTGCTCAGTAGGCATCTGGGTATGCTTTTAAATGCAGAAGGAGCTGTACTTCTAAAAGTTAGATGCCCAGTGTTAACAAAGGCCCTTGTATCTTCAAAGAAAGACAGAAAGAAGGAAGGAAAATAAGAAGGAAAAAAAATAAAGGGAAGACTAATGTAAACTCAAGCAGGTCATTTTAATAATCAGTGGCAGTGCCTTTTCATCACAGCCTGCTTATGTTAATGGTCCAGATGCTCTTATTCTGCCTTCTGAAGGCTGTTGTGTTTCATAATGATTTTTGATGGTGCCACTTAATCTTCTCTGTGGATAGAGGAAGGAATACATTTTAGATCTTGATGTGCCAAGATGAAAAAAACTAACAAATCCAGAGATTAATTTTCCTAAAGTTAATGTATTACTAACTATATTACAGAATCATAAAAACCTTTCAAGGTTGCAGAACAACAGCCAGCATTGTGCCACTTCCCTACAGACAGGCTGGAAAGAAAGATGAGAGCATATTTCTGGAATCAGTTGTAATCAAAATACTTACATAGTAAAAACAGAGTATGAGAGTAGTATATAAGAGGAGTATGAGAGTAAGAGAAAAATCCATTGTTGTTGAAAATGCTGTCAAAAAGGATGTGGAACAGTTTAGGTCATCTGCCCTGCCTTGTTAACACCCATGCACAGGTGAGGAGCCCCTAAACCTAAATATAATACTGTTCAGAAAAATGCCACACCTTTCCATTCAAAGGCCTATGTTTGTTTGATTTCTTTTTCCTCTTCCTTCCTTTCTTCTCTGTTCTTTCTCCTAATTTCAAATTCACGTTTTGCCTTTTCAAGTAAGTTACCTGCTACAGAAAGTAACAAATGATTTGGGTTAAAAGTTAAAAAATACAGTGCCACTCCACGGCCCTCTGTAGTTGCATACTCTTCCAGTTTCCGTAAGAGATAAAGTCTTTGCAAACATTTATCTGCAAGTCTAAACCAGCGGTCCTCATTGCTTGGCTTACACAGAAACATGCAGCCTGCCATCCCCTCCGGCACAACACACTGCTTACCAGGGAGCGGATGCTGCTCAGGGTGTGCTGTGCCGCAGGAGCAGAGGGCTGAAGATTTCTGGTTTGAATGCTCTCGTTAGCACCTGTCTACACTGCCAAGCTGATATGCAAAACAGATACAGAAAATAAGTCTTATGAGGAGCAGCTAAGGGAACTGGAATTGTTTGGTCTGGAGAAGAGAAGGCTCAGGGGAGATCTTATGGTTCTCTACAACTCCCTGAAAGGAGGTTGTGGCGAGGTGGGGGGTTGGCCTCTTCTCCCATCTAACTGTGAGAGGACAAGAGGGAAATGTCTCAAGTTACGCCAGGGGAGATTCAGGTTGGACATTAAGAAACACTGCTTCTCTGAAAGAGTGGTCAGGTGCTGGAACAGGCTGCCCAGGGAGGTGGTGGAGTCACCGTCCCTGGAGGTTCAAGAAACATTAGATGTTGTACTAAGGGACACGGTTTAGTGGGGAAATATTGGTGGTATTGGAGGAGATGATCTTGCAGGTGATCCTATAAATTGGGCTGCTGCTCCTGAATACTTCTGTAATGGGCTGCTGTAAGAAAACAGATGATGAATTGCCCACTGAAAGTTGGAATTTAACCCAATATCCACATGGCCACGTGAATTCCGGTAGGACACATAGCTGCATAACTTATGAGAACTCCAAAAAACGATCAACCAGCAACAAAAAGCATTTACATGCTATAGTAAAATTTTTGCTTCAGCACTACATCAACAGGTTCCTTCACTTAGCCATGGTTCAAGTGTCACTGCTTTAAGCTGAAAAATGCAATCTCTAACATGGATTTCTCTATGCCAGCACACAGTTCAAAAGCCATGAGCGAAATACATTAGATAAAAAAAGTTAGAATCGTTCAGTGTCTCAGTGAGAACAGCAATGAAGGCAGGATGGATAACCTCACTGCCACAGCAAAAACAAATTCAACCTTCCTATCAGGAAAGACCTGGAAAGTTTAGCAAAGTGTACCAACTCCAAGCCAAGCCATGTCAGCTCAACTGCAATTAAATTTGTGTTCTCCAAGTGCCATTCTCATACCAGCAAGTTTCACAATGTCATCACTGTTTACGTTCTGTCTGTAATCACAAACCATTCATGTGCAATTTGTTCTCATGAATAAAATGACGTTATGCATAATTTATTCTTGCACAATGGAAACAAATGTCTAAGTAACATTCACATCTGATAAATGCATCTTCTTCCTTCTGTGCAGCTCACTGTGACACGCTACATCCTTAATTATGCAGTGTAGACTACTAAATATTACTCTCATTTCAGAAATATTTTCTCCCAGGATTGTTACCACATGAAATATTGCCAACAGCAGGGATATTATTAACGTTAGCTGATCCCACTGATGTGCAGACTTGTAGATCTGCTAAGATTTGCGTTAATACAGTGAAAAAATAACTGCATTACTGAGCTATAACCATCAAAAAAAAGAGTTCATCAAGGGCTTGCAAGCTGCTAATTCAAATAAACATGTTTTTAAATAAGATGAAACTGAAAAACAAAAATAGTGGAAAAATACCTTATATGTTGAGAATTTTGCTAAGCTATTGTAAGCAGTCACTGAGATGGCTCCTTGAGAATCTCCACACTCAACTGTTTACTGGACTATAGCTGAAGATGGGAACAGAGCTGTATTGGGTTTACACGGCAAGGTTTGGGCAGCAGTGGGCAGCAGGGGCAGCCTCTGAGCAGAGCCCAGCACTGCCCCATGCCAGACCAGAGCCAGCTCCAGCTGCTCCAGCAGCGCCCCGTGGCTGCCAGAGCTGAGCCATGAGCAGCGCCCCGTGCCTCTGGGAGAGCGGGTTAAAGAAAGGGAAAAACTGCTGCATAACAGCAGCTGGGAGAGAGGAGTGAGAAATAGGAGAGAAGCAGCCCTGCAGCCCCCAAGGTCAGTGCTGCAGGAGGGCAGGAGGTGCTCCAGGCGCGGAGCAGAAGCTCCCTGCAGCTCAGGAGAGGCCCGTGGTGGAGCAGGCCATCCCTCTGCAGCCCATGGGCGCAACACAGAGCACATCTCCACGTGCAGCCATGGAGGAGCCCACGGTGCAGCAGTGGACGTGGCCTGAAGGAGGCACGGCCCATGGATACCCCCGCAGGAGCAGCCCTGGGTCGGAGCTGCAGTCGATGGAGAGGAGCCATGGTGGGGCAGGAGGGCTGGGGGAGCTGCTGCCCGAGGGGACACTGCTGAAGCAGTTCCTGAAGGGTGGGCCCAATGATATATATTCCTATTTGGGGGCAGTGCTTGAGGAGCTGCAGCCTGTGGGAAGCCCGTGTGGGGTCAGTTTGGGAAGGTTATTATATAAATAGCTGCTCTGTCATTTCCCCCTTTTTTTTTTTTTATAATAACAATATTTGATAATTACAATGGCAAAATGGAGCATAATTGCTACCCCAGAAAAGGAATAAGAATCCAACACTACATATCTTTCTCAGATGAAGAAGTAACAAAAATATTGTAAATCTGCTATCCTAGGTGGCCTTTCCAGCAGCCTGGTCATTAGTAAGAACGTTCAGAAGAGAGAAAAAGTGATTAAATTTTTGTGAATCTCAGGAAGAAACAAAGGAAACAGAAGGAGAACAGTATCTCAGAGATGATGGATGGCAGAGAAATGTTTGTGCGTATTGATTTTTTGTTTGTTTTTAAGCACCCCAGTAATCATGGGAAGAAAGGCAGCACACGTGTAGTTTGGCTATCAGACATGATGTAATTGTCAATGACTGCTGTCACATTCTCTGAAAACCCAGTAGAAGTGAAAGAAGGAAAACTTATCATGAATACATACACAGTCCACAATAAACACTGTTTGAACACAAATCTTCTGCCACCAGAATATACATTGTTCTCTCTGGAATGAATATTCATGAAGACGTAATTGCAATATTTGTTGTTGCATAAACGAAATCTCCAAAAGCACGCTCCTCATCTGAATAGGAAACCCTTCAAGTCGATCAATAACAAGAGCCTACGCTGAGGAAAAAGGCAAACCTCCTTCTTACAGATGACATATCTTTCCACCTAAGTGGATTTCAACAAAAGCCATTCAGTGGGTTTTGGAGCATTACCGTGCCTCTTTCACTAATGGATAGTCTATCTGGGCTTCTTTAAAAAAATAATCTGCATGATTCTTACAATATAAACATAAAAATTTATCAATATGATTTGTGAGCCAGCTTTTCTAGCTATCTTTTCTCTTGTATGAGTATCACTCACATTATTACAGATGCTTAAGTAATACATGAAAGTATGTTTATAACCTTCCCATATTCACATCAATTCATTGCACTTCTGTTTCTTACATGGTGATGGTACAGACTGAAGAGATACTTCAGTTCTTCACTGAAGTTCCTTAAGCTACTAGCTATTCACACCTGGCAGGATTAAAACTAGGGGGAAAAAAGGTTTTCTTTTACTCCTTACTAGGCCAATGTCTACCTTTTATAAATATGTATTTGATTCCATTTCAGCCAAACAAGAGAAAACACTGGACCACCAGAAATCCAAAAATAAAATTTAACTTCTCAAAAATTAACAACCACACAATGAATAATTTGAACTACTTGATAGATGTCAAATACAGCACTATGAGGATATATGCTAACCAGATGTCATAGGAAAGCATGAGAAAAGAAGAGTAAGAGAGGAAATAAGGTGACAAAATCCTTCACACATTTGAAAAACAAAAATATAAAGGGGATAAAACTCAGAAAGTTCAAACAACTTTGAAAGCCTCTTCTGTCGCAAACTGAGATATAATGTCTTTTAATAGTTGGGTAGTCATACAATTTAAGGTATTTCTATATCTTTCTCAGTATTCATCAGAGCAACAGTGCTCTGTCTTGTATATTAACGTACACTTCCCAGATACAGTCATATTCTCTAAGTTTGAAGAGGCAAAAAAGTTGAAATAGTGTTAGTGACAAAATGCCCAAGTAGAAATATCAAGACACAGAAATTGGCCACAGACAAATGAGGAGCAAGAAAGACACTGATATGTTGTTTTTTACAAAGCGGACCACCAGAAAAATATGGCAGCTTTAGTGAATACCAATGGAGGCTAGAACGTGCCTATAGCCTAAAGACCCCTATTAAACGCACTGAAAAGGATGAGACTGAAGATTCTACAAAATTGCCTCCTCTGTCCCTGTAAAACAACTAATGATGCTAGAGCTTTCCCTGTTCTGTAGCCAAACCAGAAAGAAATGGAGTGATTCATCTAGCCAAATTAAGGGAATTAGAGGAACCCTTAAAAGATGAATGTTTATACAGAATATATTAGTCCAGAAATAGCCATATCTGACCTTGTTCACCATGTTTATAACAGTGAAAATTTCTAAACTGATGGTCAAGCAAAAGTCATAATACGAAAATCACCTTGTGTGAGCAGTGGCAAACACTTTCATGTTCACTAGCTGCACATGACTGTGATGGATCTATCAGAGGCTGTTGTAGTATGCCTAGAACTGTTTAATTTTGAAAGCGATACACAATTATTTTGGGTGTTTTTTGTACAGAAGGAACAGAATGTTCAGATATAATAACAGAATGGTTTACGTTGGAAAGGACCTTAAAGACCATCTAGTTCCAACTCTCATGACAAAAGCAGGGAAACCTCCCACTAGACCAGGTTTCTCAAAGCCCCATCCAACCTGGCCTTGAACACTTCCAGGGCTAGGGCATCCACACCTCTGGGCAGCCTGCTCCAGTGCCTCACCACCTTCATAGGGAAGAATTTCTCTCATATCTGATCTAAATCTACCCTCTTTTCATTTAAAGCTGTTATCCTTTGTCCTGTTCCTACACTCGCTGACAAAGGGCCTGTCCTCATCTTTCCCATGGGTCCAAATTAATGGAGCTTTTCTGTTTCCGTAACAGGAAAAATGGAATCAGTGAAATTTTCTTAAAGGAGTGAAAAATGCAGAATGGTGTTTTAAGGGAAAACCTTCCTGTCATAAGTATGTGCTTTATAATAAAAAGGTACATTACAATTACAAATTGCATATGAAAAAATAATTTATAAAATGGGGAAATCAGGGACCACTTAAGAGAAAATAGATGAGAGAAATCCAGCTGGAAAGAAGAAAAATGTATCTGCTCTTCATTTTCACAGTTTCATAGGCAACAAAGATGTAACACTTCACAATGTGTAATCAGAAAAAATTATTTTGATTAAACATTAGACTGTAGTCTGTATAATTTAATTAGGTTTAAGGATTTCTCAGTGATAATCCTGAGAGATGACTGTGCCTGCTTGGACTCACCAGTCCTTTACTCCCACCTTCACTAGACTCAAGAGCTTTTTCATACCTGGGGAGATTTCTTTTCATTTTTCTATTTCTATGCTGAAATAATTCCAGTATTTTAAAGCATTGCAAATCCAAATCTCTTTTTACGCAGTCTGCATTGCATTCTACACACCTCTGCTTTTATACTTTTCATATTTTATAGTCACTATTCCAAAGCCTTCCAGTATGAATACTGAAAATGCAGTTCTGCTCTTCCCAACTGTTTTGCAGCAGCCACAATCCACATACTAAACACCTACGTGTTCCTTCCACTTGGGAGGAAAGCTTGAAATTGTACCACAGTATTTTTTCTCTCCTACAAACAGTGCTTATCAGCCACTGGGTTTGCAGGGTATTTGTCAGGAAAGACAGGTAAAGTGCTGCTTTACCTGTCAAAACTTAAATACGGGACATCTGTGCAGACAGATTTTTCCAGTTCTACTTAACAAGGACTCCAGCACTCACTTTGAGGAGACTGGGCTAGAGTCAAAGCACAGATCTTACAAAAGCAAAATTACAGAGACCTTTTGAAAAGCATGTAACAAAAATAAAAAAAAAAAGAAAAAATAGAAAATGGGAGACAGGAAGCTGTAAATACTGTGAATTTTAGATCAGAGAATGGACTGGGTTGAAAAGGACCTCAAAGATCATCTGGTTTCAACCCTCCTACTGTGGACAGGGTCGCCAACCACTAGACCAGGCTGCCCAGAGCCACATCCAGCCTTGCCTTGAATGCCCCCAGGGATGGGGTATCCACAGCCTCTCTGGGCAGCCTGTTCCAGTGCATCACCACCCTCTGAGTGAAAAGCTTCCTCCTAACATCTAACTTAAATCTCCCGTCTTAGTTTGAAACCATTCCCCCTTGTCCTATGACTATCAATGCACATAAACAGTCATTCCCCCTCCTGTTTATACACTCAAAGTACTGGAAGGCTACAGTGAGGTCTCACCAGAGCCTTCTCTTCTCCAAGCCCAGTTCCTTCAACCTTTCCTAACAGGAGAGGCACAGCCCTCTGATCATTTTAGTGGCCTTCGTCTGGACCCGTTCCAAGAGCTCTGCGTCTTTCTTGTGCTGGAGGCCCCAGGCCTGGATGCAGTGCACCAGATGGGGCCTCACAAGAGCTGACTAGAGGGGGACAGTGTCAGGAGAAACCCTGTGGTATCTGTATATTTTGTGAAACTCAATTGCTAATGCACAGGGAAGTTTGCATTCATCCCCACTGGTCTATAAGTACACTGTGTTATTTCCAAAGAGCAATCAAGGAATGTTGAAAAAAAAGACAAATAAATTCTCTTTTAAGTTATCTGAAAAACAGTGAGTGTTACCAGAGTTATGAGTGAGCCATTAGATTTCCTGTGCAGTACCACTGTGCTTTGAAATGGTTGCCTGGAACTACCCAACAGGTCTGTACAACAAGGCAAACTTTCCAGTCAAGAACATCAAATCTTTTTCTACTTCTAGATGCAGTGAGATTGCTGACCTTCTGGAAGAAATTTAAAATGAGGCCACTATGAAGATTAATTTTTTAAAAGGAGAAAATTGCTATTCCTTTTTAATTAATGATCTCTGTTAAAAACAAGAGATTTCATAAAAAAGCCAGAGGAAGGAGAAGCAATAAAAATGTGGCTAGCTGGTCATATTGTAATGAGTATAATCCCACAAGCCTCCTCTGTTTAATGTATCACGCTTCATTGCCATTTAGAAGTCAAGGACTGAAGGATTAAGGCTATAGAGAGAATAGGATTAAAAATCACGTAGTCTGATTTCTATTTACGATTAAATAATATCTCAGAAGAAATTTCAACCTTCTGTTCTTCATTTGCACTAAGGCCTTGCACACAATCTTTGCTAAATATGACCCTATGAATTCTTTTCTGTGTGAAATGACTTTCTTTAGGAATTTTCCACATTGGAGCATCTACCATACAGTGTCTGTACTTTGGTGGCAAGAATCAACCTCATGCAGTCAGTAAGAGATTTGCTGTGTGCTTCAGTGGTGAGTGGAATCCAATTTATAGCGCGTTAAAATGTGAATTGTTAAACTTCTGCCCCTGTTTCTCCTGATGAGTTTAAAAATCCCTCTCCCTCCTTTTCTAAATTTCATTACGCATTCCAGCTGAAAACTACTTAAGCGTTAACTCTGCAGCAAAGGGGAAAAGGGATGCTATCAGAAATGGAATGTGAGGAGCTCCAGCTGCACCAGCAGAAACTCAAACTGCCATTCATTTTGCCACTCAAAATACCCTTTTTGTGGTGGTCGTGTAGCCTTGGTCCTATTTCAGTAGTTCAAGCTGCACTAACACGCTAACTTCAGCATTCTGGCCATATTTAGGAGTCCCTCACTGGTGAACGTGTTTATTTTATTCTGAAATCAAATAATAATTTGCAGGAGTTTTATGAAACAAATCAAGCGTAGTGCAATTTAAAATAAATGTTCATTACATTTTACATCACTAATGAACGTACTGCACTCCTTACATTGGATATTTATTCTAAATGCTTTAATAAACATTTAAACCTTAAGGGGCCCATATATCTCCAATATTTCTCAGCTCAGAATCTCAGAGCATCTTATGAGCAAGTTTCCCGGCCACACAAATGGTGTGCTTATAGGACACAAGTTCATAAAACACCGAAACTTGAATAGATTTGTTTTGGTCATGTCATGAACTAATCTGAATGAAAGCCTGTGATTTTCCACATCAAGGACAATGAGACAAGCTAGTAGAGTCCTCAGCCTGAACTTAGCAACTTTAAAATTCTGCAAGTTGCTGTCAGGCTGACAGTACCTGTTCAGGCAGGGACCCTGTGGGTGCTGGGGATCTCCCCACTTAAACACACAACCTAGGTGAGTAGTGGGAGCAGTGAGTGCACAACAGCCAAGCACTACCTAAACAGCCAAGGAAAACAGACATTCTTTCTTACTTGTATTCATTCTTGTCCTTGCAATTATTAGCTCTATTTAAGATTAAGGTTAATACTCCACAGGGATTTGTATATCTGCTATAATGAGAAACTGTAATGGCTCTGAAAGCAACGCAATACTTAATAGTCCATTACAACTAAAAGGACTTATCTATCACACTGACAAGCAAGCTTCAAGGAAGCACTCCTGTACCTCAGGCTTCCCCCAGAGAGATGCCAGCAGGTTGCCCGGGGCTGCCCCCAAGGCACAGGCAACCAAAGTATGGACATGTGGACAGTTCTTCTGTCCTCAGTGTTACCCAAGGATGAATAAGATTTACTGTTAGAATATGTGTCACGGCAACCAGATTATCCAGAGAAGTATATTCTGATCTCCCAAGAAAACAAAAATGACTAATGAGGAACCCCCCATTCTTATTTTTATTATCATTACTGTGACTTTGTCACTGAAGGTTTTTTTTAGTCAGTGAACGTTCAGCTGGCATTGCCAGCACAAAATGCCCTTCAAATGGTTAAAAATGTTCAATAGATTTCCTGTTATTGTTTAATAGATTCAAAACATAAAAAGGAACTTGAAAAAAAGCATGTTCAATGTGAACTTAAATAGCAGAAAAATTTATTGTGATTGATATTATTACAAGTAATGACAGCTCCATTACAAAACTGATGGCATTAAATTCTGTTTAAAAAAAAGGGTTAGTACACTGCAAAATAGAATTCTAAGTAAGAACTCCGTGGTTTAAAAGTGCAGTATTCTTATCATCTGGAAACACCTGGATTTAAGTCACAACTGAAAATGAATTTGGTAGTCTGTCAATCAATTTCCTAATTCCTAGTCATTTGTTCATATCACAAAGCCACCAGGCAGGAGTGCGCGATGGGCAGTCTCTACCCAAAAGTGACTCAGGCCTTGAGTAGGAAGGGTTTTGATGCCTGAATTAAAAAGCGTTTGCAGAGCAGTTTTAAAAGTTTGCAGCAAAATTACTCATCTGTGCCTGGCACTCTCAGCTGAACCCTGCAAGCACTGCTTACTTGCCCTTGGGAAAAAACCAACAGTCCTTGGCACAGCAACTCAACCCATCCCAGAGGAGGAGGTTAAAATGTCTGGGGACAATGTCATGCTCTGTGTTGATCTCATATTTTCTCTCTGGATTGATTAATCTGACACGATTCTGCACCCCATCTGGCAGAGGAGCTTACTAAACATGTTTTTCACACTTACAGCATAGCATCTTTTTAAGTCTTTAATAGAGGAAGTTTATGTGCTTTAAAATAAAAGAAACAGGTCTCAACATTTTTTTCATGGATAAGCAGAAACCTCAAGAGAATAGGCAGAGGAGGTCAGGCTCTGGCTGCTAGGCAGAAGGAATACTTCAGAGCCTTGAATATTTCACTAAGCTCTGGATCAAGGACTGGATCAAGATTAAAGATGCAAGCAAGTGATCAGCCTCTGTCTTCAGCTGCCTCTGCCTCTACAGTGCTCATCTGGCTCATCATTTTGTACTCAATCCTCTACCCATGAATAAATTCCCAACAAGAGATCTGGATTCCCTTTCAGGCATCAGATCATCACTTATCAGATGCTGCAGCAAGTACCTGATCCCTTACAACAGGGAATTCCCTGCTTTTCCCTTCACAGAGAGTAACTCCTTAGGACATCTCTCATCCATCCCAAACTTCCTTTCCCATTGGGAGAGATACGTGTACATAACGAGACAAAGCAGTCCTGTATTTTCCATGGAAAATACCAGTTATTTAGAATCCAGCCCCCAAACAGCTTCAGTGAAGAGTTAAACTCATTTTGAATATTTCTGCACTTTCTTGTGAGATGGACAGATGATTACACAGAAAGTCTTTCAGTGCAGGAGACAGCTATTCTTTATTAACTGAGGACAAAAGAACCAATAAAAGATACCAGAGGTTAACGAGCTTTTTGTGAATTGCACGGCTGCCCTGTACCACGGAATGAAAACTCTGTTACAGATGGGTGCTGTGGCCTTTATTTAGTAGTGCTGTTATCTGTGGCTTAGTTGTATGTTTTAAACGAACACTGAGCTAAAATTCTCCAAGGCAGTTTTCCTGAAAAAACACCCATATGAACTGCTAACAAATTAAGTGAAAGACTTTTTATATGTGGTGATGTCTCATTCCGCATAAAAACACTATTTAATATACTGACCTATTTAATAACCAACAACATTCCAGAGTTTGAAGACAACAATCTCTACTTTTACCAAGTTTGAAAAAGAGACTCCTCACCAACACTAAGTACAATTCCCTGGAAATAAGGTTTAAAATAATAATGCTGGTAGACCCTTGATTGTAATGGAACAAACGGTAACATCTAACATATAATGCAACTAGTGTTTGACATTAGATATCAATCACGATGTGTATAATTTCAGGAGTTCCTATTTTGACCAAGTTAAAAAATGCTTTTCCAAAGCTGATATCTCTTTGTACTTTGGTGTCTGAGGGAAATGAACTCTGTGTGTTCGTATTGTCTGTCTGTTAAAGTCTGAATCTATTGCTAGTTTTCAACTGAAGTTAGCTGAGTCACAGATGTCTCAAAGACAAAAAAGATAAATACATTAAATGATTTGTGAAAATCAGCAACTGTGAAGGGGAAGATGCCTTATAGGTGCTCCTGCACCCAGGAATGTTACACTGGGAGCACAGCAGGTGGCCCAGCCCAGCCTGCCTGGAGCTTTCAGGCTGTCCTGGAACCTGGGGACTCTGCAAAGGCTGGAGAGAGCCTAGGAGAGTGGGAGGACAGGGGGGCTGGTAGTGGACATAATGACATAAGGTAATTTTGGAAGAACTGAGGCTATTTCTTCTTACATTATGCATAATGTTTGTCAGAATTATGTATTTTGGTTATTGATCTTTTTATGTTTTGTTTTACTCATCTGCTGGTAAATGCCTGATTTTTGATACTATGAGATCATTAATTTTTCTGGTAGAATTTTTATCACATTCACTCACAGAAAGAGAGAGGGACCTCAAAAGACTGTCAGAAATGAAACTAATTTTATAAAGAAAATAATTAGACCGCAATGTGCTGCTAAAGATGTGAGATCACAACCTAGTCTCCTGGCTCAGCTGCCGCTCAGGCTTTCTGATAGAAAGTGCCGGAGAATCCTTATGGAAGTTTTCAGAACCAACTTAAAACAAAACAAAACAACAAAAAAATAACCCCACAAACTCGCAAAAAAAAAAAAAAAAATTTTTACAACTCACTGAGAAAAAACGTAGAGAGTAGCAACAGGCAGAGCATCATATTAAGAGTGACGGTGTTCAGGGTCACACAGCACTTGAAGAAGCCCCAAAGCCTCCTAGCCTCCTCTCTCAGCTCATACTGGGCTCCATTCATTCAGCAGAAACAAGGGCTCATTTGGAGTTACAAGATGTCCTGCTGATGCTTTGTGCACTCAGCATGGTACAGCATTCCTCCTCCTTTCACATCTTCCACTACCTGTATTGTTTTGCACAAGTCTCATGTGTAAGTCTCTGCTGTCGACGCAGCCCAGCCCACCAAAAAGGACCCCACTCCTTTGTACCAGAGAACAGAATTTTGGTTTCAATTACAAGACTACTACTGCTTCAGTCAAACAAAAACTTATCTGCAGATGAGTAATCAGCTACTACACATTGCCACTAGCGGTCAGTGGAACGCACGAACAGTACCCATATAAGACAAAAGTTCACATCTTGGTTTCCAGTGAAAATAGGAATAAGAATCAAGAAATAATGCTGCACCCATAAAACCAGCACACCTAAACTCAAGTGCATCTACAAAATGAAAATATAAAGAGAAGATATCCTACAACATGATGGTGAAGAATTAGGTAAATAATGACAAACAATTTCATATTATGCTTGTGATTTACTTTAAGTGGTAATTTTGGTAGAGTTATGCATAGATTTAACTGTAGAGCCACTCGTACTTGCTAAAAGGAAGAAGGTGTATGCAAACACAGACATTCTGTAGTTTGACCATGCCAGAGATGCTCAAAAAATTCTGAGAAATGAGAAGAAGAAATGTTCATTATGTGAAAAGAAAAGAAATTTGGAATGTATCTATCTTGAGAAAGTCCTAGATATTTTTTTCGGCCAACAATCAAAGAACTTAGTGATAAGAAAAGTTATTAATTTTAATGCAGTTTGGTGATATTTGAGAAAATACTTCTTCAGTATTCCTATTTTCATTTGTAGAGATATAACAACAGAGTTGCCGATATAAACTTTTTTCCATCACTGCAAGTCTGTCTTTCTGCCAGAGTTAGATGGTTTAGAGAGGAAGAACACGTACTGGAAACAAGCAAAATAGTCAAGTGAAGACTAATTGCTGGATTTCAGTTATTTCTAGTATTAGTATAGGGGTATGCAAAAAATGGTGAGTCAGAAGCTTAGACCAGCAGCATGAAGTGCGGCTGTATGTTAAATGGTGAGATTTTGAGAAAGAACCATTTTTTTTTAGCATTAAGGCACTCATAACACAGAATGATTTTAAAATATTATTTTCTTAATTCTTAACACCTTTTAAAGCGGTTAACAAACTGAATACGAAGCGGAAAAGGTGCTTCCGTGCCTCACACGAGGTGTTTCCAGCTAAAGGTGTACTACATAAATTTTCAGAAAAAAAGTAAGGAAAAATGGGCCTGTTTACTCATGCGAAAGCTTCTTGCTTTTGCAAGATAGTTTTAACCTTGAGATTACAGATAGCCTAATCAGAGATTACCCTTATGATTTGGAATTTAATATTCATCTTCAAGTTTTTGATTTTGTTCTGTTTTTTTTTTTTTTTTTTCTGGCAAGAATAATACTAAAGATGTCAAGAATTAGAAATTCAGTTATAGCAATAAATCATCAGCTTTCTCTTTTTTTTTTCTAATTGGAGAGAGATTGGGATCTGGGATGTTTAGAGATGATTGATCGATGTGGTGATGTTGGTCTTGATGGAAAAAGAATTGAGTTCTTGAATTCATGGCTATCTGCATGGCACTCCATGTACCACACAAAGCAGTGGTACACCTTTGGCTAGGGTGAAAAGGAAAAGTCCTGTATGCCCTGAAGTGGCAAGGTACAGATATATGGAGGTTGAAAGTACTGCTGTAGCTCAGTGGGAGGACTCAAAATGACAGATGTCCAAGGGGAGATGTCAGATGTAGCATGAACTAAGAGGCTCAACTAGGAGAGGAAAATAAAGAGGACAGTGGTAGATGCATTTGTCACTGACATGAAGATGAGGGCTGAAGGAGTGCGTATCAGTGAGCCCAAACAAAGATACTGGCCGTGACAGGGGGAACTGGGAAAAGGATAACCCACCAAAATGAGATGGGAAGAATGGGGTGCGGTTCAAGGCAAAGACATCTAAAGGTAGTAGTTTGCTCCATATAGGTGTTTACACATGAACCGCATGTCTGTGCCCCTTCATTGTAAAAAGAGCTGGTATGCACAGTCAATGAAGTTGAAAGGCAACTCCACTCACCTAAATAAACATCTCTCTTTTTCAGTCAGGTTTGTGGGTGTAGAGTAGATGGAAAGGCAGATGACAGAAGAACAATAGGTGAAATCAAAGCTATATTTATAGTTTTGAGTCTACTTGTATTTGAAAATGAAGAAATAGGTGGAAGAATGTTGACATAAGAAAGAGAAGGTTAAGAGTGAGGGAGACTACTGACTGGAGTGGAACTGAACTAAGTGAAATGTGACTTTCAGATCTCAGGGAATTTCCACAGATGTTTAATCCCCAAATTTTCTCCAGAATGGAATTTTTCCTAAAATGGATTAAAGAATTTGAAAAATTAAATTACTACATTTCTTAGTTAGAATTAAACTTTCTGCAATTATAGATAGTTCTGTCATTTAGCCTTATTTCCATATGAGACTACATTTTTATTGCCTTATGGGACTTGTACTTTTCCATATTCTTTCCAAAAGAACAGACTCTGTTAGTAGACCACTCACATAATATAACTGTAATCATGCATACCCAATGAGTCTGCTATAGGTTATCATTTTGTATAAGATGTAGCAACCAGGGAATCCGGCTTACAGGGGGCAGAACTACAATGTCTATCTGCAGAGAAATATTGGTCAACCATTCTACGATTCTATGATTTTTCACGTGAAAAAAAAAAATTAGAAAACATTTAACGGAAGTATTTCATCCAGACAAATCCAATTTTTTAATTCTTGTTTTCAGGAGAGAAAAAAAAATTAAAAGTCAAGAGTTGCTGAAAGAAATCAGAAATGTGTAAAATATTCCAGTCTGTATTGCCAGCCATTTCCCTTTCTTGCTGTTATGAAACTCAAATAAGCACCATACAAACAGAAAGAAAGAGGTAGTTCTTGCTTCAAAGAGCTACCATCTAAGTAGATCTGACACGGAAAAAGTCAAAGTAATTTGCTGAAACTCACACAGAAGGTCATGACAGAGACAGAAATAAAAATCAGCCCTTAAAACCTCCTGACCTACAAAGGGAGTAAGAGCAGTGTCTGTCATTAAAGAAAAACAGGAGTTCACAGCGTGAAGGCAAAGAAAGCTTGACTTGGTAGAGCTTGTCAGTCTCTTGGAAAAGATGTGAAATTTTCTTCCAAGAGGAGGGATGTGCTGGAAGGTTAGTTCAGACTTTTCAAATAGAAGTGAGCTAGCGCTGGGATTTGCACGTATGGAAGCTGGGGAACATGGAGAATTAGTTTTTGGCAGAAGAACATTGAAGAGCTGAAAGTGGAACAGAGGAGATGCTTGGAGCAGAGAGGGCCTTCAGTATTGTTAGACCAAAACATCAGGAGGACTCAAATATTAAACACTGCTCAGACTTTGTCTGGGGTGGAAATGGTGTGCTGGTGGCAGAATGAAGGTTTTGGCAGGATCTGCACAAAAAGAGAACATGAAAGTTGGGTTGTTCAGATGAAAACCTGATAGCAGAATCCGATAGGTGATAAGGACATAATAGTATATCTCAGAGAATCAATACAAGTTTCAAATGTTGCAAAAGGAATGTCAATGAAAAACACAAGCTATGCAGATAGCAATATAGAAGCATGCCAAGTACCATTTCCTATCTCAGCACTTCCTAAATTTTTATATCTCTTAGTAAAAATGTGCCATAATAAATCATGAAATGTAACAGAAAAGATATTGGGCACAAAAAAGATATACCAAGTCATAGCTGAAATGCGTGAAATTACTCCTTGATCTGACATTAAATCTAATTGAAAATTCCATACCCCTGTGTACTATAACAAGCACCGGGGTGGTGGACCTCAGAGCAACGTACAGTCATTTTAAGGCATTTTTAAGAGTTTTTTCTTCTGCAAGTATTGGACATTTAAAACAACAACAAGAACAATAAAACACCAGAAAACCACAGCAGCAATTTTTGAGCAACTGAGGAACCTTAGGAAAAGAGGGGACATTGCAAGAACAGCCTCTATAAGAATACAAGGTCTCTTCCTACTCTTTTAAGCTCCACTTCAAGTACTTCGCATTAATGAGGTGAGTAACTTTAAAGTACAGCATGACCCAGAACACTATCCTCATTCAATAATCTCATGGTCAAATAACTGTAAGATAATGCTGTTTCTTTCATGCACTGATCTGCATTTAAAATTATATCAAACACCACTAATTTTTTTTTAGTATTTCAGTATTTGTTGTGATCTCAATACATAACAGCAATAAGAAAGAAAAAAAAAGCAACACACATTCACTCCAAGCAATGTGATATGTTACTTCATAGATATCGCTGGATTTTTTTTCTGCTTTTTCTGTGAGTATTCCTTCATACAAATAACGTGAGAGATTTATAATACAGAACTCCTGTGCTTTGTGTTTTGTTTTAGTAACACTTTTCACTACAGAATTTACTCCAGGGACTAGTGCTGTAAGTGCTGGAATAAGCATCACAAAATCATTCAGACATGTAATTTCTGATGTCAGAAGAGAACGTCAGAATTACTGCTGAAATAAGGAAGGGATTTTTAGAATAAAGCAGCCTTTCAAAAAGAAGCCGTTCGCAAAAACGGAACAGTTCATACCAAATCACTGCCCCTATATTTCACACAACCAGCAACTCTTCAGTGACCCTTTTATCAGCCCAAAATTGCACTGAGTTTTCTTTCTATTAATAATATCTTCATTAAACAATATAATGCATTTTAGAAAATTTAAAATAAATCAGATACAGTACATGAAAGCCTGTTAGTCAGTTTAAAATACTAAAATGCTTTGAGTAAATGTAAATAGTATGCATGCATTAAATTCTCTATATCTCACAATAACAAAACAAGAAGCATTCTTTAGAAATCATTCCTTCTTAACTGGCTCATTTATTTAACACCGAAGTATTAAACAATAAAATAAAACTGCTCAGAAAACGATCCATTACTATTACTGTTATTATTTAATTTGTCTTTATTAAATGATTCTGATTCCTGAAACTTCACTAGAACAAAAATAAAAATCATACTGAGTGCATAAGCAATAGTTTGAGATGTGTCTAATTTCATATCTCTGGTTAAGTTAGTCGATATACTACTCATCTCTCCTGCATTTCAGCTGCAGCTCCTCTATGCATCCCCATATTATTTACACTGATAAATTTAAAACCTTTAACAACGCAGTACCCCCAAATGCAGTCACAAACTCGGACAGACACAGATCTATTTTCTCCCTCCCACACGGTGCTTTATCAGACACTATTTTGTTTAAATTGGCTACTAAACAGCATAGCACTGTACCTTTAAATACAAATCAAACAATATTCATATTCCCACGGTGCTGCTAGCTTCCCTTATGCATTGAATCGCCTGTAGATTAAAAGCTCAGAATCTGAAAAGGGATTCTGTTCTGCAGACCAAAGTTC
>JANHGO010000069.1:17269411-17322588 GCA_024606505.1 Aquila spilogaster | reverse complement strand
ATTGAAAATGCAGAACTCATCCAGAGCAAAAGGAATTTATTACAAATACAGTGTTCTCCCGTTGAACGAGTGCAGGCAGCAGGATTCTGTACCGTTCTCACAGTTTTCGGATAGAATTATTTTCATTTTAAACCTGTCCTTTTCAAAAATACAGGTTGCTTATTTCTTACCAGCAGCACTGGCAAGGCATAGTGAAAGTAATGCAAATTACGGCATGTTCCTGCAAAGACTACGTTTCCGGACAGAGTGATTAATGATACTTTGTTTAACAAACCTTTATCTCTTCATAGATAATCCTTCTATCAAGATAAAAT
The DNA here is from genome assembly GCA_024606505.1 of Aquila spilogaster. Classification (NCBI taxonomy): domain Eukaryota; kingdom Metazoa; phylum Chordata; class Aves; order Accipitriformes; family Accipitridae; genus Aquila; species Aquila spilogaster. The sequence goes on along the minus strand of JANHGO010000069.1, from coordinate 17,322,274 downwards.
AGATATGCACAAGCTGAATGAATCATGTGGCTTCTTTCTATACTCTGAATAGATCTTTGAGGAATCAGCCATGAAATAGCATTCAACTGATACAAACTGTTTTCTAAGAGATTATTTTGTCACATGAATTGACACTTAACACACCTAATGAGACATTAAACCAAGATTTTTTCAATGTATACCGTAAGCATTTGAATTTTGGAACCAGTTCTTTTTTTTTTTTTAAAGTATGTTAAAGAAGGAAAACTGTAAAACACAAAAGGATGTGATCATTACTCCTTTATATTTTGAGATGCCTTTTCTTACAATACCATCATTCATAGTCCATTCTAACCCATGTTTTATTTATATGATACACCCTAGGAGGATGCTTGTTCCATACAATTTATATAGTACTGAATTATTTAGGTTATTATTAATTTGCTATGTCACTGTAAAGTATACTTAAGACCTCTCTTATAAACATTAGCATAAGATATAGAAAAACAGGGGACCTGGCAAAAAGTGGATTAGATGCAATTGGTAATTGGTGAGTTACTGACTGATGCAGCCCACGTGGTCCAAACAGCACTGGTTCCCCCAGGGAAAAATAAATGCAGAGTACCAGCCCTTTCTCACACCTTAACTCACTGTTTGAGCCTTGGCAGGTAACTTTTCCTCTGCCTTGATTTCTCCATCTCTGAAAACAGTGATAGTACTTACTGTTCGGCATTATTGTCACAATATTAAGTCTTCCTACATACTTTGGATGAAAAAAAGGGAGATGAGAGTCATGTACAGATAAAACGGCAAACAAAATGAAAATTGAGGCATTTAAATTCCTATTTTAAGCACACCCTAGTCTAAAACACCATTTGTGACAGGTGAGGAGGAATAATGAAATCTTCACCTACTTTACGAACATGGCTGTATCTGCAGAATATGAAGAACAATAAACTAAAGGTAAAGCAAATTTGAAACAATGCCATCAGCCCCTGCTTGATTTCAAATGTAAGTAAGATGCTTTCTCTGAAGATCTGGCTGCCTGTAGTCTCCTGTAGGGTGTATTTTTATACCACAGTCACAGCCTAGCTGCAGCTCGTGCAGACATACTTGAACTAGCTTTAAATTAACCACTGGAGCTACTGGCAGTGACACTGTTGCAGCAGCATGGAGCTCAGCGTGGGCTGCTCTCAGCTCCTTGGGTGCAGCCATCAGCACACTCTGAGCTCCATGCTACCACGGGTGCCTCGTTAGCAGTGCCAGAGCTAGGCACTGGCTTGGGCTATCGGTGCAAGCTGCAGTGGCACCTCTGGAGAGTGGGCATGTCTGTGCAACAGCCACTGGCTCCCAGCTACCACTTCCAAATGACTGCAGGGACCCCCACTGGTTGCAGGGATTCACAGATAGTTTTCTACAGCTCTTAAAGAGCAAAATATATGACTACACTTAGTAATTTTTGCTGTGATATAAAATGCATCTCAAAGCACTTCAGAAAGGAAATAAAAACCATCACTCCTATTTTAAAGGTGAGAAAATGGAGTCACAGAGACAGTGAACAATCTTCCATCACCACCAAAGAAGCCAGTGGCAGAACCAGTGCTAATGGCCAACCCTGTTGTAAGCTGGCTGGCTGGTGTTTGCCTCATAAGACTGTATGAGGGCAGAACAGACCAGTTCACCAGCCCTGAAAATATCCCTGTGACATTTCTAGAATAGGCCGAAATGAGTTTCCAGGCTTCTGCAAAGACAGGTGCCAAGCTGAAAATAAACCCAATTCAGCACTATTGTTTAAACGTGTTAATTACTTGAATTACATCCTTTGAGGGTTTTGTTGAAACTGAAAGCAACAACACCAAACAGTTACGCCTCCCTTCAGCATAAATGTGGCTTTCATAAAGCCAGGAGGACTACTGCCTTCCAGTTTTGTCCACTGCGCCCATTCCATGCAAAACCAAAACTACATAAAAAAGTCAACAGCTTTTCCATCAGGAGAATGATCCTTCAGTCTGCAGCAGCATTTCAGAGAATGAAGATGGTACCTCATTTAGATGAGGTCTTACAGCACTCAGTCTCCTCTTCTACTTTCTGTCTCATTCAGCAAAAGTAAAAATTATCCACAAGAACTTTTATCTAAAGCAAGTAGAAGGAGCAAAGTAACTTTTGAAAATCACCTCTCTGCTCCTTATCCATCTCTGTGCTTGCTCCCTTGCTCTGCACCTGCTCTATCATTCATATTGGAACTTATGGAATCACTTGCAATGGAAATGTAAGTACTTCCAGACAGGTGCTCCAGCATATGGTAAAAATCCTTTTCCTTTTCTGAAGATTGACCCTATCTGAAATAATGCAGAATTAACAACAGGACAAGAGGGAATGGCCTTAAGTTGTACCAGGGAGGTTCAGATTGGATGTTAGGAAAAATTTCTTCTCAGAAAGAGTGGTGAGGTATTGGCACAGGCTGCCCAGGGAGGTGGTGGAGTCACTGTCCTTGGAGGTGTACAAGAAGAGCGCAGATATGGCACTGAGGGACATGGTTTAGTGAGCATGGTGGGGATGCGCTGATGGTTGGCCTAGATGATCTCAGTGGTCTTTTCTAACCTTAATGATTCTATGACTCTATTCTATGATTCTATGAACTCCATCTTCTAACATCTCTACAAAACCATCAATGTGCTCCTTAGAGGTGACTGTTTGGATCACCTCAGCAACCAGGTTCCCAGTGCACCTCCATTCCTACAGTGAGTAAATACATGACTATGCTTCTCTCTGTAAAAGAAGGAAATAAGTGCTCCTGCATTACAGCATTGTGGTTTCCTCTGTCTACTTCTCTACTACTAAGGAGATATATATAGCAGGTTCCTCTTCCAATCTCCCTTGTGTCCGCTTTTGAGTTGCAGGCTTCGGAAAGATGCTTCTCTTTCCATACACCATGCTGTTCAGGTTAACCTGAAGTCCTGTCCTTGGAGACATTTAAGGCGAGGCTGGACCAGGCTCTGAGCAACCTGATCTAGCTGTAGATGTCCCTGTTCATTGCAGGGGGGTTGGAATAGATGACCTTTGAAGAGGCCTCTTCCAATTCAAATGATTCTATGATTCTGTTCTATTATAACCTCCTGTTATATGTCTTCCAGGAAGGACTAAAACCGGGCTTAGCCAACAGCACAGACACAAAAGAGGCAGTTTCTTCTCCACACAGATAGGACAGACTGAAAATGAGAGGAAGAACAAGGGTTTGGTATTGCTGGCTGGCTGAATGTCCCAGGGCAGGCTGCAGGGGCAACTCAGGGAAGATGTAGGCTCCTCTGTGTCGCAGTGCTCTGCCAATTCTCTCTTCAGCTCTGCAATGGATTAGAATCTGTAGAAGCTACAGGGAGACAATATTTAGCTCCAAAAGAGTTTTTAATCTAATTTAAAAGAAGCCTTGATAGGGAAGTTTTAACAAGAGTAAGACAAAAGGAATGGTAAAATGGTCAAATTAATACCAGTGGCAAAAATAACCCTAACACATACCTGCTGCAAAACCTGTGAACATTTTAATGTTTCTTAAGCACTAAAAATCCTGTAAAATGCACTCAGGATAAGCTGTCCTGCCTCACCACTAGGTCTAATCATGTGTGCACTTTGAGGAGTCCTATAGACAGACCAGAAGGAGAAGGGAATAAGGATTTGCAGATTAGTTATGAATGAGTTGTGGATGAATAACAGAGGTGGTTGTGGAACAAATGCACAGAGTGGTTGTCACTGGTTGAATGAGCATGAAGTGACGCAACAAAAGCATCCTGTGAGAAATACAGCTGTGGCTTCACCAGCATTTTCCGCTGGCCACTGTTTCATTACTCAGCAATAACCATACCTCATAATGAAAGGGCAGATTTATAAGGGCTATACTTACACAGTTTCCACAATCTTGATTAATAGCTAGGATGACTGAGCTAATATGTGAGTGCTGGCAAACCAACCAGGTATGCCTCAGAATGTCTTAAAATCAGCAGCAAATTCCTAACTCTGGAAACCTTGAAAGCAGTGAATGAAAAATCTCTTTGGTTCTGCCTCATAGAGGTGGAGCATGAGAATAGCAGAACATTTTTAAATTCATTCTGATTTATTAACTGCTGTACAGAATATAAACAATTTTAGACCCGAGGTTTATTGCAGTGCTGAAAAATAATGTCAAAATAAACTCCACCAGAAATGATTACTATTGTAGCCAAAAGCCAATACGCTAATTATTGAAAGTTAACTTAAATCCTCTTTACTGAGCACTTACACTTGGCAGAAATAGCTTACTGCAGTCAGTGTCCTACGGTATCAATTAGAATGAACTCTAAACTTATGTGAAAAAAAAACAATACATTTTTCAGCTGGTTTAAATGGAGTGAAAGAAGCTCAGAATACTTTCTCGGAAACTCTGACTCAACCTCCCGTTCTTCTCTTTGTAGCTCTGCTTTCAATACTTTGCAGCCTGTTCATAACCCAGTTTCCCATTATCACTGGAGCTTGGTACCAGCACCAAAGACTCTCTAGAAATTCAGTGGATATTTGTCCATACTTTCAGGAATTAAAGAAACAAACACATGGAGTGTGGCTTTTGTTGCTTAACAATGTACTAACTTACTATTATTTGTCATGCAGTATATTATTTTACTTAAGATTTTTAATATGATAGATTGGTGTTAGCCACGTGCCAGTTTAAAGCACTTTGACAGATGAACTTTCATGTGGTAACACAGCCCTCAGAAAATCTCTTGAAACATTTTTGAAGGGAATACAGAAAGCACTTACTGACAGTAATAGCTTTAATGTCTTCTGAAAACACTGCAAACCTATTCTAAATTGTGACTCTTGCAAGGTACGTAATTTGCACGTTACTGTGAAAGGTATTTCAAAATGGGTATTTACCAATGTGCTGCTTCAGTGTATTCGGGGACAGCACATATGGGTTTCTTTGGGTTTTTATTGTAAATGCACAACATTCAAGATGGTCCTCAATAGAACAGCTTGAGCAAAGGAGAGTATATGCGACAGAGAAAAACCAAGTGCACTATAGGCCACCTGACTTTCATATTAAAATGCTTACTCCTTTCCCCTGTTTGTATACCTCTGATCTGCCTATCTGCAGAGCTTTAGAGAAACTGATTTTCAAGCAATGTACATGTAGGGGGACAGCGACAAAAAAAAAAAAAACAAGCAGTAAAATCGCAATTTTGCAATTCATCCTTTGTGGGCTAGTTCCCAAACTTCTTGCACACATGCAGGGGGAGATGCAGAAGGGACTCCACTTCTGGCTATGATGTGAATGACAGTAGCTACGACTGCACTTCGTGCTGCACTTCACACTGTTGGTTTGTGTTAGGTGTGCCTGGAATATCAGGTCCTTAAGAGACGCAAGTTTGAGGATGCCCATTCTGTGCATCCCAGATGGCTTGGGCAGTGGTAAGCACATACGTTCTTGTACCAGATACAGTGGTGGTGCCTCTAGGCATTTGTAGGAGCAGAAGATGCATATGTAAGACTTTTGAAGTAACACATTAATGCCTACAGTCTCCTATGGTCATTTGTGCTGTTTAAGGCACTCTCTTTGAGTCAGGTGGCTAAATTGTGACAAAGAATGAACTTCATTTCATGTGACTGCCCTCTAGAAATTATACAGCTAACTTTGTAGGATTCTTCCTTACTCAAATGAGAGGCACCTATACAGAATAATTTATCATACGTGTTTTAGGGTGGGATTAGGGACCTAAACATATGCTCTTAATACCATGTTTGTCTCTATGGCGTCTTTCAAATGGTCTCCAGCTGCCATTCTGTAATGGTGTTGGGTTTGTATCCTGTCTGCCAGGTCCTGTATATAATTTGGGCTATTACTATGCTTGTACAGTAGTGCTTTGACTGAGGTCAGGATTCAAGTGAATATCTTAATTTACCCACTGAGCATCCTCCCAACTGTAAACTTATTTCATTTGAATCTAAATCAGATGACACACAGCAAGAGTTCGCCTAGTGCACTTCAGCCATTCACAGGACTGCAGTGCAGGGCACCTGGAAAGAGACAGTGGATGTAGGTGCTGAGCCATCAGCACCAAGTGTTTCACTCTGCAGTCTGCTGATATTGCTAAAGTAGATGCAGATATAATTTAGATCAGAAGGAATCCAAACTGGTTTTAACTCTAATCTGGTGCCATGGACTGTATCCCTATCAGGGTTTGGAATCAATTATTTGTACTCCTAGAGATAAGTTTAGTTTCATCTGAAAATATTCCAGCTCACATACTCTGACATGTGAACCAAATCACAATGAGTGTGGACAACCATATTTCCTGCAGAAATGTACTCCTGACTAAAATCAACGTGCTTCTGCAGTTGTACCCTTGAATATCCTAGGGGATTTTTACTAGTAAAAACAACTATGTTTGGATAAATGGATTTTGTCCTTCTCAGGATGAATCAGCCTCCAAAGGTAATTACCTCTCATCACTGACCACAAAAAGAGTCTTGCCAGGTGGTTTATACTAGATATCTAATGCTGCACAGCAAGCCAGGTGAATGGAGTCCTCAAGTTCATTAAAAGGAATGAAGGTGAAAGAATATAATACCACTACAGATGTCAGAGCAAAGATGTTAAAAGAGGAGCTCTGCAGAGCAGCAGAGACATTTGGGGAAAAGACAAGAAATTAGAGAGTTAGGAAAGACAACAGGAGTTGAGCTGGCAGACTGGCCTTGTATGTCAACATAGATTAAAAAGCCGTTGAGAGTTGAGGAAGATTTAGCACTGGTACACATTAAGAATGTCTTTAGAACATCAAAATAAAACAGAAGAAGTTCCAGTTCCAGACCCACATTCCAAAGTAATTTGCCACAAGGCAAGGAACTGTTGCAGGAGAAAGAAACTGCAAGATCATGCTGAAAGACAAAGACTGGGAGGTGTGACAGTTGTTATGCCTAACTGAAACAGACAGATTAAACACAACATGTAAAGATGGAAAAAGAATCATGGACACCTATGATCAAATTCACAAGAAGCTGATGATTATTAAGAATCATCTAGATGATAAAGTCATACTGATACTTGTTTCTCAAAAGAAGAGGAATCCTGTCAGAAGTGCACATTAAAACAGCATGTGAAAGAAGTCCCTGGAAGGTCATCTTAATTGCCCATTAATTAAAGTAGCAGAAACAACCACAAAACTAAGACATGGCAAATTTCAGTATTACACAGTGATACGCTGATGATGTAACACAGTTGCAAAAGACCCAAGCTAGCTCCTAAGAGACTGGACAGTTGCTGCAGGATATGGAAGTAATCTTGAGCGGATAGAAGGGTGTACTTCCATGTCAGTATTTTTAGCATATTTTAGTATGAAAGATAAAGGTGATCAAATTTAATGATGTGGCTATGCTTAACCAATATACTTTGCTTTTTGATGTTGAACTGATGAGCAAGCAGGAATAGCTGGGTATACCACGATTCTTCAGGTAAGCAAGATGCTAGGATAAACATGCTATTCCTGCGATCAAAAGACTTTCCTACCTTAAAAATTAGAAACAGTGATCCCATTGAAGTCAGACGCAATATTCTTAGAAACAAACTGGGTCAGGTTTTTACTTTTCCAGTCTGCAGCTGTACATCTCATCAGGTAACACCTGAAATAGCACCAGCTGTATTCAAAACCTTAATGGCTGTTTTTTACTGTGAAGAGGAGAGTCCTTGGCAGAGACCTATTTTATAGCTGTTTTGTAGTCTTTTACGATGCTCTCATGGAAAGTGCCTCTAACTAAAAAAGATACTGCAATGGGTCCAAAAAGCAATGCTGACTGTAAGATCAGGGAAGTAGGTGTTAATGGAGAAAGACTTTATATCTGTGAGATGCACTGGAAAGTGTTTTGTTAAACCTCACACATCCAAATTCTCCTAAAAATGATCACCACAGTTCAAAGATGATCCCTTATAGATGTATTACAGAGGTTTAGGTTTATTCTAGTCTTTTCTCCACTAACAAAACAACCAGTAATGTTGTATTAGGAAAGAAGTGCTTTGAACAGTGTAAGTTAAATTGATTTTGTTATGGGTTATGCAATGTCCTTGAGACTATTCATTAAGGCTTAGTTGTAGCTCAGCTTGATGACTGGTAGCTCTTCCTGGTTTAATGTCTTGCACCCTGCACTCCTCCCAGAGAGCTCTGCTCCCTAGGTGGAGAAGGCTGCAGAGAGAGGCAAAATCAATTCTGCCTTTTAGAAATAAATACCATAAAAACCATGACAGACCATTTCTACATGATGGTCTATGATGTAATGGTGGAAGTGATGGAGTATGAGAGTTGAGTGAGTGCTGGATTTAAGGCTGACTGCCCATTACCGTAGATGCACTGAGATACTTGGTTCTTTTACATTCCCTTCAACGCTGCACCGGGACAACACAGCAAACATTGAATGCCTGAGATCCATCAGAGCCAATGTCTGCTGACTTTGCAAGGACAATACAAAGCTCCTCTCTCTAGTACGTGGTTTGAGAACAGTTGGCAAGGTGAAGTCTGAAGGCTATGGGGAATTTCAGCCTTTCCTTAACCCCGGGAGAGGGAAAAACTAAAAATCAGTGACTAAAAATCAGCTACAATTGAAACTGCACCAAAATAAGTCACACTCGTCATCTCTATTTAAAGTAGGGAAGAAGGATTAGAAATGGATTCTTTTTTGGTGATATTCTAATTTATATACAGTGTTTTAATTATTGCATGTTCTCATTAGCATATGTTCTAAATGAAAGTAAACGTTGGAGATGAACTCCTATTTGTGTGGTATGTGCCTGTATTTAAAAATCTGAATCCATATGTAAGGGAGGCTGGAAGCAACCCAAGCAATGTACTTAAGTAGCTCTTCCTGAAAAACAGTGGTAAGTATTATGCAGTGGGCAGGGATGCTCTTCCTGTTCTGTCTGTGAATGCCAAAATAGGTAAACGTAGGGTCATGCACCTATGTCAAAAAAAAGGAAAGAAATGAAGACACAAACTGAGTCACATTCTAAAATATAACATCCTCTGAATTATCCAGTTAATCTGGTGTCTGATTTTTATTCTTTTTAGAGCTTAAAGCAGAGGAAATTCCTTCCAGTGTGCTTTACAGAATGCTAACTGGGCCATTAATGATTAACAAATAAATAATACCGCCTACAGTTATCTTTTTTCTCCTGAAGACACTCCCTCTCACTGTAAATCTGCCACATTACTTCTGATGGGAGTGCTGATAAATGAAATCAGATGCAAATTTTAGATATTAGTTTGAAGCAAATGAATGAAATTGCTGTCATTCAATCTAAGACCTTTGGGTATACCTGTGACAATCTGGAACTTGAGATAGCTTATGGCTTGAAGTCCTTGGGGTTCAAAGCCACAATTCACAAGAGCCTCAAATAAAGTAATAAAAGATGCTGCCTAGTATGACTTTTTTACACCCATCATGATGTACACTTTAAAAATGTTTGTTTTTCATCTATTATTTAATGATCTTTACTACTGTTCGGGGAGATGTTAGACAAACAGGTTTTTGTTGTCTTTTTATCTTTCCGTTTTTTTGAGAAAGCAAATGGAGTCTCTTTATGCCATTAACCAAAGTGACTTCTAAACAAAGAGGCAATTTAACAGCATCCCCACGGCATTACATTCCAACTTAACCCTGTGAAGACTGTGCAGTGTGAAAACCCAGATGATCAAATAGCTGTTACTTTACTGGGATTCTAGTAAACAATTTGGTAGTTTTACAGACATGAAGTAGCACTTTTTTTTTTTGCAATTACATTATTCAAGAATATCATTCCAACAGTAAAGAGCCCTTATAACAGTCTTTCTATCCAGCTCCTACCTCTGATTGATTTCCCTATTTTACATAACGTTCATTTAGTGGAAGTGAATGATATGCATTGTCAGAATGGTAGTGTAAACCAGAGCTTTTCCAGGAAAGGAAGTAAACTGTAACATCAAAGGAATATGAGGAGTGGAACAGCTGCTGTGTAGAGTGGCTGGTTATTTTCATTCACTGCATTTTTTAGAAACTACTTATTTATTTTCTATTACACTGCCTGCTTCAGTTTTCTCCACTTTCACAGCTGGGTGTGTTAGTGATTGCACCCCACATCTCACCCCTCAAACATAACAGGTTTTTGTTACATCAAGTAAAACAAAAGTACCATATAATTCAGTCTGCTCGCTGTTCTCTGTCAGAGCATTCAATATATGCAGAAAAATTCTTTATCATAGTGAGGTAAGAAAGAAACAAAGGTTTAAGCTCACCCTGAAGTCATCTTAGTTCTTCTCTGCTTGCTTAGGCAAAGTTACTATATTTATTCTTTTTCTAGAATAAGCACATTTTTGCCCTTTTCAGCAAAGACACTTATGTTTTAACAGTTACTGCTCTTTTCAGCCCTACATTCGCCAGAAGCTATAGTTGGTCATGTCAGTGTTTATGAAAAAATGGTGTACACAAACTTTATTCTTATCATCTGTTTACGCTTCATGTGATTGTCATAAAATCTTACATGAAATAAGGGACTTAAAATAGAACTGACATAGCCAAATGTTACTTTTACCTACTAGTAATCAGAATAATGGCTAACACTCCAAATCATTTGAGGCAGTTCCTTAAAGCAAACATAAATGCAAGCTCTCTTTAAGTAGTGTTGTGCAGATGATTGCATTGGCTTTTTCTTTCACTTTTTTGTAAAACATGAGATAATATGCACTCACTCATTTGCTCTATTTTTATTCTGATAATGTGTATTAATGACTGCACTTAGTGAAGAAGGAACTTTCATATCCATTCATTCAATGAGTTGGCTAATTAACAACAGTAGCAACAGGTACATATACCATACCAGGAAAAAATTTCTACGTGTTCTACATTAATCCTCCTCATTGTCCATTTATCCCTTTTATTATTTCTAAATATATCATGGCCTCCATCTACTGCTCACTGGGTAGATTTTAGCTTTCCTATCTTTCTTTCCTTAAATTGGCAAAACTCAGCTCTATCCCCCTCTGTCCACAGAAGGATGACCGCAATGATCGCACAACTCAGCACAGCAGAAAAGCTGTGCTGTGAACATAAGACAGAATAGCTCTACTTGCTGTTATCAAAGTGCTAACGTCCAGTAACCTATTAAAAAAAAAATACAACAGTATGCTTCAATGTAGATCAGTAATGTAGGAATTGTCAATAGCTCTTGGGAGCTTTGACAGCCAGAACATCAATGGAGTTTTAGAGTAGAGCAATGCTTCACTCAGCCATACAAACCATCTCACCACCCAGTTAAATACAACATATCTACTAGAAAGAAAAGAAATAAAACTCACTCAATAAAGTAGACTTCCCCTTTTTCTGTATAAGCCATTTCCCAATTATCAGGCAATGGGCCCAAGTCATCATTCTCTTCAGGCTTTGTCTGTTTTGTTACATCCATATCCTCCTTTGCTTCTTCAGGCTGAGTATATCCTGGTGCAGGGCATGGTTGTGTAGAAGATACTTCACCTGAGACACCTGTGCTCTTGTCTTCATGCTCACTTGACTCTACAAGAGAAGAAGAATTACAGCTTTTGGATATTTAAATTAACAATGGATGATATACTGGGTGCAAGTCCTCAGCAAACATTCTACTAACTGGAAGTCTTTAAACAAGAGAGAAAAAAGATTGCTGGATTTACACAACAGTCCCTCTGATGATTCATTGAATCTGGAACACAATAAAAGAAGGTAAAGCAATAAAAACAGACTGAAACAAGAAACTAATAAAGAGCTAAGAAATGAGGCAAAGAGTTCTGGCTTGTTTTGTCCCAGGAGTCCTTCCTTCAGCAGTTAACACTGAGCAAAAGGCAGTCTCATATCCAGCAGCGCTACTGTCTTGTGTCTCATAACTTTTCAGAATACACATCCATACAGCAAATGCCCTGTTTTGCAGCAGAAAACAGATCCTTTTCAATTAAAAAAATAAATACACTCATATCCATAGGTAAAGAAAACAATATGACATTCAGGAATTCACAGCTGTATCTAAGCCATATGTATTAAGTGGTTGTGATTTCAATCCCAATATAACCTATGGGAGGCTTAATTTTCCACAATGCCAAATGCCTCCTATATCCAATGTAATTCTGTGTCATCGTGACCCAGAACATATTGAGGAAGAAGCCTTCCTTTCCTAACCTTTTTTCTGTGCTTGGTCATTTACTGTTTACTGATATTACTTTATTTTCCTGACTACTGCTAGCCCCAAGAAAGGATGCTTGAGAGAACTTGTCCTACTAAAGAGATTCCTTCATCCTTGGGGATGAATACACCTGACTGACTGGTCTATTAGGCATGTGTTTGTAACATTTGGTCTATCTACCTATTATTTCCTCTAAAAATGGGACACGAACCTGTTGCCTTAATGGACAAGAGAAACTCTCATCCTTGGACCCTCAATCCTTGTTTTCTGCTGCACTGAAGTGGAGCTTGATCACATTGAAGCAGAAAGACCCCTGCATTTGACCAAATGAACTACAACTAAAATAAGTTCACAATTTGAATGTATTGGCTGAATCTCCACTGACTGTGATGGGATTCAATTGGCTGAAATGACCCTACATATTGAGATGAGTGGGCTGGCTGACAGAGGCACTGTCTCACTTCACCTCCTCAGCAAGACAAAGGGAAAAAAAATACAATGAAAAAACTCTTGGGTCGAGATAAAGGAGATGAACAGCGCTCACCAATTGCTCGCTATCACAGAATTGTGATACTTTTTACTAAAAAGTAAATTAAATTGTTAAGCATGAACGCTGAAAAAAAAATACAGGCATGTAACAGTAAAATAGAGCAAGCAGCCTAGAAAATGGGAGATGGCCAGGGACATGAAAAGTAACAAGAAAACTTTCTGTAAGTACATTAATAATATGAAGACTAAAAGCAGATTCATTCCACTGTCTGGGAAGGAAAGCTAATAATATATGACAAATATAAAACCACAAGGCAGTTAGCGCTCATTTCGCCTCAGTCACTACTGCAAAAAGATTACCTATGATTAAATGACTAACATTATTAACATCAGCAGTAGGGCTAGAGAACTCAGATGAGAATGGGCAGAGAATGGGTCAGGTATAATTTAGATGAAGCAGCCATTTGCAATTGGCAGAGCCTGGTGAAATGAAACCTGGGCTACTTCATGAACCAACAAAACAGACTCATGGCTAGTAGCCAATACACCTCTTGAGATTCTACAGAGATAAGAAACTTCAGAAGGACAGAAAGTTTTGGTTTCAACGAAGTTCCTATAATGTAGGTTTTTAGACAGTTTTATATTCTTAATTTCTGAGCACCCAATCTCCCTCCCAAACAGTTCCCTCAATCAGGTCATTTTGTAAAAAAGGAGAAGCAAGACTAATGAAACCGCAACTTCGTGTTTAACTGCTTTTAATTCCTAGAAGGACATTGGGACCAGCAGTCAAACCACCTACACAAAAGCTCTTCAAAGGTGGTGAAAAATTGTCAAGATTTATCACGAAGGAATTGTGCCAACCTCTTTTTTTTTTTTGACAGAGTACCGGGCGTTGCTCCTTACAGAGAAATGGCAGACATAGCTATCATTATGCTAAGAAGAAAAAAAAAAGACTTTTGACACCTACATATACTGCCATTTAGAGAAGTGTGGAATATGAGATGATGTCTCAACCAGGATGATGGTCTATAGCTCTACAGCCATACGCAGCTCATGCTGCTAAATGCTTGTATTTGAACTACTTGTTACTAGTATTGTATGCTGTTGGGAAATGTGAATCTGTCTGTGAGAACAAATGAATTAGCAAGAGGCACAAATGCAAGATTTGCTTTGCTGAATCCCACAACAGAGCAGTAGGGTCCCGGGGAAATGCAGTCACGTTATCTGCCACTCACAAATTTCCCCTTCTTTGGCTTTCCAAAGTCTGCTGCAGAATGCCACAATCAGCTGTAAATATGAGGATGAGGAGCAAATGTCTAGAAAGAGATTCCTAACAAAAATACAGCGAAGGTATAGGGACATGCGAGGGATATCTAAGCATTGTGCTCAGTCAATAATACTATTCCAAAAGAAAAGCAAGCATCATAATGGACAGAAAGAATGAGCATATGCCATATAGATCCTTCCATCTTCAGCTGTAGTAGGTTTTCAGCAGAAGCACAGAGCCCATTTTCAAGAATTTAATGTCAAGGAAGATGTGGAACAGTTCAGAGGAAAGCAGCAAAAATGATTAGAAGTATGGAAAGATTGAGAAATGTTTTTTTTAATCTTGAAGATAAAAACTGGTGGATATGGAAGGTAGTTGGGTATTATGGAGGATATATGGTCTCTACATCCACTGAGAAAAGGATGATGTAATTGCTGATAAATTCATCTCTATAAAGTAAAAGTGAATCTTCACCTGTTTTAAGCATCATTGAGAGGACTGTGAGTTGTTTTCTGCACAAGCCTTGACCACATTTCTACCGTGGGAATACTGCTGTACAGATTAAACTGAGGTCAAGATACAAAGTCAGATAGCACGTATGACCACAGTAGAACAAATAAACTTGGTGTATGGGTGCACTGTACATAATAATGACCAGCCCATTGGTCTGATAGACATGGAGACATTGCAGTGTCCTAGGATTTTAGCATGATGTGTATAATATGTATTCTTTCTCAGGATCTTATTTTCTACAGGTCTGATGTCAGACACTTAGCTTTTGATAGCTATATTAACAAGCTGACAGAAAAAAATGTGAAAATTAAACCTTGAGGACTACAGGAAATATTTTCAGCCTGTCTCAGAGACTGCTATCAAAACATAGTGGAAAAAGAGGAACCTGATGCTTATTTAACAATTAAAAACATAATTACGTTAAAGCCAATCTCATGACTTATTAATTCTTGGATCATTATTTTTAATAGTTTGTTTTAGTAATAAAGAAAAAAGCATCTCGTGAATAAAGCCCAAGCAATTAAGGAAGAATTGCCTAATGTCATTTAATAACATTTAGTTTTATACAATGGATGTTCTATTTGTTGGTTATCTGAAATGCAGCACTACAATGGTATTTTATCTTTTTTTATACGTACCTATCCTTCATATATTCCAGAAAGGGTACATATTCACCTTGCTGTTTTTTTTTTTTTTTCCTTTCTCCTGTTGATATATATTCTTACATAACATTTTATTTGATACAAAAAAAGGAGTTCTGGTTAAAAATTGGTAGGGCCTTAGAAGTACAAATAAAGCTTGAAATATTATGGTAATACGCTATGAGCACAAATATCTATCATCAGATAACATCTGATACAAATACAAATCCTAACGTGTCCAGAAATATTTTTGTCACTGAAAAATACAATTGACTTTTCATCAAGTGAAATGCCTACCGTCTCTCTACAAAACAGATTACATGGCCCAGTTTTCTAAAAGAATTTAGAACAGTATCTCAGTGAGTGTTCTGTGAAGTGACAGAACAGGCACCAGCAAAGCACCAGCAAATTATTCCTTGTGTAGAATACAAGAAACGTTGGGAAAAAAAATCATAGAATCATAGAATGGTTTGGGTTGGAAGGGATCTTTAACTTCATACCATTAAATACTCTAAGTCCATCTCTGCAGTACTTCAAATATCAGCAGCTAAAAATTTTACTGGATGAGATGACATATTCTCTATACAGCTCTTACACAGTATTTTGGCCATTTGTTGAACCTAAAGGTGCACAAGTCCATAGGATGTGATGAGATGAATCTGAGGGTCCCGAGGGTACTGGTAGATGAAAATGCTAAGCCACTATCCATCATACTTGAGAATTCATGACAATCTGGAGACTGCCACTGACTGGAAAAGGGGAAACATAACCCCCATTTTTAAAAAGGTAAAAAAAAAAAGAGAACTGGGAAACCAGAGTCCAGTCAATCTCACCTCTGTGCCCAGCAAGATCATGGAGCAGATCCTCCTGGAACCTATGCTAAGACACAAGGACAACAAAGAGGCAATTGCTGACAGCCAACATGGCTTCATTAAGGGCAAATCATGCATGACAAACTTGTTGCAACATTAGTAGATAATGGAAGAGCAACTGAAGTCATCTACCCAGTACAAAACACTGTCCTACACGGCATTCTTGTTTCTACATTGGAGAACATGGATTTGATGGATGGTAAGGTACGGAATTGGCTGAATGGTCACACTCCAAGAGTTGCAGTCTATGGCTTAATGTCCAGCTGGAGACTGGTGATAAATGGTGTTCATGGACTGGTGGTATTGGGATTGGTACTGCTTAACATCTTTGTTGGTGGGACCTTAAAGATGATTATGTTTCAGCCATAATGCCATGGACAGGGACATCTTTCATTCTGTATCAGGTTGCTCAAAGCCTGGGCCATCCTACCTGGCCTTGAACACCTCTAGGGATCCTGCTTGTTTGCGCAATCGGTTCCATTGCCTCATCACCCTTTTAGTGAAAAATGTCTTCCTAACATCTAATCTAAATCTACCCTCTTTTAGTTTAAAGCTGCTACTCCTTGTCCTGTCACCACACTCCCTGATAGTGTCCCTCCAGCTTTCATCAGAAATATAAATAGATACCAATTTATGTATTTTTAAAAATCTTATGGCTCTTATGTGTCTTCTATTTTACTTTGTTACCTCTCGCTGCCATTGCTATGCAATAGTAAAAGAGCAAGCTCAAACCGTTCCCCAGGACTGCCACACCTTGTGCAGTGACTGACAATATTGAGACTTCAGCCTTTTCCTTCATTATCAAACCAAGGCATGGAATTATCATTCTGAAACTCTATCCTTCATATCTTATCCTTCAATTAATTTGAGCCTGCCAGAACTTTCATTCTCTGGGTGCAACTTATCATTACTCAAGTATTGTCAGATTAATATACATACATAAACATTCTTCCAACATTACACGGGTTCTTTTGTAGTCTGGATGGTAAACACTTCATCAGTCAGAAGCATGAAGCAAACATGACCACCACAATGTCAGATCACGATACTGGTTGTGTAAGAGACTGACTTAATTCTCTGCAGACACAACAAAAACAGCAGTGAAATCTGAATGTTTGACAAGCAGGTTGCTATTTGACCAAGCATCTTTTTATCACTGTTGTCAAGACATCAGTTTTGCAAAAATCTTTGATTTCATTACAGTGTTCATCGGGAAAAGTTTTTCAGGTGCAAGATATCTCATCCAAACCAGTGAATGGCAGAAACCTAACCGAGAACAACCAGAAGTCCAGTAACGTGGGCAGTTGCATTAGGAGTGGGAAACCCAGCACTAACTCTAGATTTGGCCATTTCAAAAGCTAAGTACAGATTACTTCTGTCATTTGCTGTTTTGTAAATAGTGGGATTTCTCATTTAAATTTAGCCATTTAAGCTCCTATGTATCTGTAGGCTGTGAACTAAACATTCTAGGCAGAATGCAGAGGTAGTACCCTAAAAGGAGTACCTGAAACAGCTATGCTCTATTAATCTTTGGAAGTGTCTCTTTCTCCCTTCTATCAAGAAAGCATAAATAGCTCCAGCAAAAGTAAGACATCTAGGTGGGTTGTTTACTATACATTCCATTTCCCATTAGATACTATTGTGTGCTGACAGTAACTGATCCAGGACGAAGAACTGAGAGTGCTCCATCTTAAGATGGCAGAACACCTCATCCTAAAGTGAGAAGGCTTCCTGCTGGGTTTTGGGCTGAGGAGAAGTGACAAAAATCAGAAAGGGAAAACACATTTGACAGCACAAATTAACAAGAAGACAATTATGTATATGGAGCAGCCTGTCTGTATACAAAAGACGGAGGGAACTTTGGCCTGTAAAACAAGGTATTCATGGAAAACTGATTCCTACTAGTAAAGCTCAACAGATGCAAAGATTATGTCAACAAACACTGAAAAGCAGTCTGAAAGATTAGGCCCAAAGCAGAAGGATCTTTGCAACTATAGATGTTGCTTATTGGCCTGATAAAAACAGGTTTATTTCCTTTGGATTTGTCTTAGATCTGCTACTGCTTCTGCCTTGCAGTCCTAGGTATTAGAGCAGCCCTTTGCCTTGCCAGCACTCTGATAGTTTTGCCAGTTAATGAGATGTAAAGTTGAGCATTTGTAAAAAAAGTATCCATGTTTCAGATGTCCTAATAGCCTTATATTTAATAAAAAATAGTTATAAAATCAACAAAAACAAAACAAAACCACACCAAAATTAACACATTCTAATTTCCCTCATTGTTCAAAGATACGAACGACAAATGCACGTACATTCTAGAGGCAGCTAAGGCTCTGACAGTTGACAGAGAAAATGACTGCAGTAACAGAGTCCGTGGGAGCTACACACCCCAACAAAAGCAACGCAGCATGTATGTACAGAACTGCTTTTCTACAATCCCCAAAGTCCTCAATCAGCGTGACTGAACAACAAAACCCTGCTTATGAAACCATGAGCATCAACACAGGCACTGCTTGTTCTGCTGGCCACACCTACAGGAATCACTTTGTGGGGGGTGAGGAGGGGGAGGAAAGGGGTTGTTGTACTCCAGTGCTCATGTGTTTCGTTTTTTAACACAGCACATGCCAGTGGCTGTGCCTTGGGTGCTGCCTTGTCATTGTTTTGTTCACATAGAATTTGCCTGGGAGATGCCAGTCATTGGTGGACAATGCAAGGAGAAAAGCAGGTAAACATCTCCCCTTCATCCATCTGGAACTAAAACATACTGCTCCAGAAACTGCTTCTCAGCAATGGTCAGTTATGTGGCACATTTCAAGTAAATGCAAAGAATGACCTTCCTAATGATTTCCACAATACACATCCCATACCAAATCCTGCCTTTGCCTCTGTCACTGTGAAAGTATCCTGGCAACAGAGCCAGAGCTGATTTTTTATGTAAGGATTTCTGGGCTTCACCCATTTCTGCGTAGCTGTATAGGAAAGGCACTAAGTGCCAGGGTATTGCCAGCAGATGCAGTGCTGTGTGGAAGGGATGAGCGAGGCTCAAACAGCACATGACAGCAATGCCAGGGTGTCATGCTGCAGCTCTCTGGTGTGCAGAATGAGACCCACTCCCACCACACCACTGCCTGCCAGCCCACTGGACACAGAGATGAATTTGGCACTGGGGATTTGCCCTTCTGTGTAACATTAGTCAGCTACTACAGAAAAGCAAGTAAATACATCTGTGGGGAAGGATAACCAATTCAATATACTTTCTAATGCAGAAGGAGAAGAAAAGAATGCATAGAATCTGCAGTATGAAAATCCTTTTTGCAGTGCTTAGGAGATTAGATAGTGGATTTATTGTTTCAGATACCTGTATGTTTATAGAACTCCTTATCTTCTTATATGTGTGACTGTCATTCTGGACTTCTACTTCAATCATTTATTCCTGAATTTCTAAGTTAACCAAAAAGAATTAAGAGTTATGTATTTCTGAGAGATATAAATGTCTGAATTCCTTAATTTCCTACTTGAAGAAAAAGTAATTTCTTACATGTTATTTCAGAATCAAAAGGATAAAGTATTATGAAATGATGACTCGCTGCAGTATCAAGGGGGAAGCTGATAGGAAAAGCCTGGACTTCTCTTGCTCAGGATACCAGTCCACATCTTCAGCTCCTTTTTTCTGAAGAATTATAATCCAAAGGGTAAAACAACAGCTGCCTTTTAGGATCAGACATCTGAAACCCTTACCAGCTTTATGCCGGATCTGAAATGTTGCTGGAAAGGGTCCTTCTTGATAGTGTTGCCAGCTAAGTTTCATCAGCACTTTCACAAATTTATTAATGTGATGACAGCTTTACTCTTACATAGTACTGCAAAGATTTAATAACAGTTTATAAAAGTTCACTTTATAATAATCTAGTCAACTCTGCAGTGAATATCACCTTTTGAGAGCAAGGAGACCTGAAACACAGAGACAGGATTCATTTGACCTAATTGCAGTTCTCTAGACTCCCTCTATGGTCAATAAGGAGAAAAAGGCACTTGGGTTTGACTTCCTAACTTACAAATCTAAAACAAATCACCAGAAGTGCAATCAGAAAGAAGATATTTTTCTCTTCAGACTATAGAGTGGTTTCAGGGTGATTAGCTCACAGGCAAATCTGATTGTAGCTGAGGTGAGTCTTCAAAATGGAGGTGAGGTGTTTTGTTTAATGTTTGACAGGGATTCTATCACTCAGAATTCCCGGCTTCCAGTCATGCAAGACCATCCTTACCTGAGCATGCACATTCTCATTGCAGAAGATAACTGGGGACTTTGTGAATAAAAGAAATGCATTGCAAAGTAAGAAGAAAGAACAAACCTGGTGTTACTGTCACGTGGTTTCCATTGACCACAGGTCTTTCTTCCTCTTCCTCCTCGGGTGGTTCAATACCTGTCTTCTCCATGTTGCTCACAGACTTGTTCCTCTTACGTTTCCCTTCAGCCCCAGGAGTGGCACCTGGAAGGATCTGATCTGTTACATTTACCAATAATGGAGCAGGTTCTGCTGGAGGCTTCGGAGTGCCGTAATAGTTGTCTGGAAAGAAAAGAAAAAGAATAACAGACAAATTAGCAGAAGTGAATCTGCTGCTTCTTTTTCTCTTGGTTCAGATTAATGGAATTTACTGCTGTTGGATCTAGATCATCACATAATATGAGTTCAAAAAGTTTTCCACAAAGTTAAAAACTTAATTTTCATGAAATAGTGACTTTTTTTGATGCCAACACTAGTGAGAAAATCACGCTCACAAATATAACCATACTGACACATCTTGAAACTTTAACAGGGTAAATTAATATTCCTCTCACCCAAATACCTGAGAAATAGGCAGCATATCAGAGCTGTTTTCTTGTTTCAAACTACTAATTAAGATAAATTAACATTTATGCCACAATACAAGAGTTTCTGAAGCATCAAAAGGACCATAAACATATTGATTACTCACCAAATTACATCATTTTCATACCTCCTAAAATTACCTTACCTGCTTGGAAAGCAAATAATTGTTCAGTGATACAGAGATTTGCAGTTTTCAGTAATGCCTGCACTATCTCATTTTTCATATTTGTCAAA
This sequence comes from Aquila spilogaster, assembly GCA_024606505.1. Lineage (NCBI taxonomy): Eukaryota > Metazoa > Chordata > Aves > Accipitriformes > Accipitridae > Aquila > Aquila spilogaster. The sequence continues at coordinate 17,301,218 of JANHGO010000069.1, read as the reverse complement.
TTTTTGCTATTCATGAGCAAACCTTCTTGTAATAGTTAATGCTAATATATTTTCAAAGAAAGATGAAACCTTATGCTTTAGGGCTTAAAATTATCAGAGTACTAAGACATTCTGAGAAGATTTAAGGTGGCTGACAGATTTCTTTCTATTTGTCTCATGAAATTTCTGGCAACTTCTGAATCATCCACTTTCTGTCAGAAGGATTATTAGACTGGATGGACCATGGAGTGATCTTATCTATCTATATCGGTGTGTTCACATTTTTAGCACATCTGGTCTCAAAAATGGTTTCTTATAGATACCTCAAATTTGGCTGTAAAGTATAGTTAAAATATTAACATCAATAAAAGAATGTTGAAACTATTAGTGAATCCTTTGTAGAAGAGAATATAAAGAGTAATAAAAGACATAAAGACGTACTATTTATACAAAGTTATTTTTTTGTCTTCTGAAAGTTGTCTTGAAGGACAGTGCACGTGCCTTATCAGTAGATTTTCCGCACTTAATATAGGAAACTAAATATACTGTCGAGCTCTAAGACACTTCTCCACAGGAAAAAGCACCTACTTAAGGAAGGTGCTGAAGGTATTTCTAGACCACAATTTAGAGCTTCAGTCAAATAATGTAACTTGCAATAATGATTTTGACTACATTAGGAGTGTAAAACAGATACAGAAATGTGTTAATCCGTGCAGTAAAGCATCATAAGAGGTACTTTGCAGGCAGAGTAAATATTATTTCTGGCATTCCTGTATGTTCCCACTGAATTACAATGTTCAGCCACACGACCACTTCAATACAGGTAAGTAATTGAACAGCCTTACAAGTATTGAATAGTCTATAAATTTTCACAGTGGTTTAGCAAAACATTATTCATTACAGATGTTTCTGTATATGTAATACACTAGAAGAACTTACTTTGTTAAACAGCCTTTGTACTCACTCTGGGCTTAGGACTGGCACAATGAAAAAATGACTTGGTCAAGATTTTCTTGTGGTTTTATGAGATGGCAGCAGGTTTAATATGGAGCCCAAATGTCAGCGAGGAGTGAGCTGTGCCTTTGCATGGCTAGCTGCTGCCTGTCCTCCCATGCTCTAGTTTCTCTGGCTAAGGAAGCTAAAGAAGCGAAGCAGGACTTTCGGTCTAAAAGAGGAAGGGAAATATACATTGACCCATGTGCAAAACCATATCTCCAAAAAATGTCCAAATCAGACCTGGTCACTGTCAAACTTCTAAGCTCTGACAGTCCAATTACTGTCCTGTTTGGGGTACTTCGAGAATACTTGGAAACTGAGGGTCTTCAAAGCACAGCTAAATTGAAAATCTAGTTTTGTATCTGTGTAAGAACAATGCTATCTCTATAGGTGAGAAGCATGTCTCAAACGGTACGTATTTTGAAAAAAACAAGGTTGCCAAATCTAAAGAATTCCTCTGTGACCTAAACCATTTTACCAATCTGAAACTGAAAGTGTTGCCATAAGCTTTAAAAAACTTGTCCACCTATTTCATACATATCTGCTCAGAAATCTAAAGGTTATAGGTCTGATGTGATACAAACTGAAATTAAAATTGTGGCACCTTGACTTTTATCCTCTTGTTCATAGTTTTGCTATTGTCAAATAAAGCTGCTGCAGTAGTAATTAGCACTAATGCTAATATTCAGAATAGTAGATAAGAGGATTAAGAATAAAAGACATTTTAATTGAAGGACATGTTCATTCTATTTTTGGGTATTAAACACTTTTTCATTTTGACTGACTGACTGTATGCATCACTGGGAGACAGACAAAAGTCATGACAAAAAAATGCCCATGAATATCACAGAATCACAGAATCATAGAGGTTGGAAGGGACCTCTGGAGATCATCTAGTCCAACCCCCCCTGCCAAAGCAGGCTCCCAAGAAAGTAGCTTACACAGGAAAGCTTCCAGGTGGGTTTTGAATATCACCAGAGAAGACTCCACAACCTCTCTGGGCAGCCTGTTCCAGTGCTCTGTCACACTCAAAGCAAAGGAGTTTGTCCTGATGTTTGTATGGAATTACTTATGTTCCAGATCATGCCCATTGTTCTGTAGCTGGGCATCACTGAAGAGCCTTACCCCATTCACCTGACTCCTGCACATTAGATATTTGTAAGCACTGGTCCTTTCTCAGTCTTCTCCAGGCTGAACAGTCCCAGGAAACAGTGGACATTTAAGATTAGAAGCCAAACTAGATTCCATTCTTTCAGTTTCAAACTGAAAATGTAATTCTGAACTTCTGCTCTCTCTCATAACACTGTATTCTATGGTCAACCAACCACTGATTTAAAAGTGAATTTTGCACTATTATCTCTTCTGTCTATCTATCTATCTATCTATCTATCTATCTATCTATCTATCTATCTATCTATCTATCTATCTATCTTAATTCACATGTATTCATAAGCAGTGCCAATCAAAATAAGATACTGGACCACATATCTTGACATAATCAGTGTATCTTAAAAATGATGAAAAAATCTGTACAGTTCCAAAGGAAAATATATACAGGATGAGGACCAGACATTTCAATGAAAGAACAATGCTGCATTAAAGAAAAAATTAGAATCTGTGTCAGTTGTAACCTGTATCAAAAAAAAGTTTATCTGGGCCTTGAAACTCCTCAGCTAAGCCTTCGAGCTTAGCACAAGGGCTTGCTATGGACATCCCAATCTCAGTGGTAACGTGCTAGGCAAGTTAGTGAAGACAAAACATTGTAATGATAGGATTTTCTCCCATACAGCCTCAGCAAATGTTGTATCTGGGCATAACACAGAGACTACATTTTAAAACAACATAACTTTTGCTGCAATGATGTTTGGAAAATCTATGATAAATTATTTTATCTTGCCTGAGACAGATTCAAAATGGTACTGTTGAAATACTGATAATAAGGCACTGCAATTCAGCTTCCTGTATGTACAAAAAGCACACCAAAGAAATAATTTCAATTGTGTTTAATTTTAAAAAAGCCAACAAATTAATTAAAAAAAAAAAAAAGCTTACTGAAAGAGAACACAGATGTTATGCTTATTGGTAGTCAAAGAACCATACATGTAGGAGCTTTGGAAAAAGGAATGGAGCACAAAACAGAAAACACCTTTCCAACACTACATAAAACCCCATAGTACCCTCCCTTTTGAATGCTGCCTGCTGTTCCTGTCCTTGCCTCTCAAAAATTACATGGGGGAACTAAAGAAGGGCAATTAAAGCTTGGAACTGCTTAAATTGATTTGGAGCTTTCAGCTTGGAAAAGGGACAATGAAGGGGGATATGGCAGATACGTATAAAATCAGGAGAGACCTGGGAAAGTGCCTAGAAAACAAATGAATGGATGCCTGGCTTCTCACTGCATGAGAACAAGAGGATGCCCAATGAAATTAACAAATTTAAAACAAGCAAAAGAAATGTGTTGGTTTTTCTTTTTAACAGTATAAGAAAAAAGTGGCATTCACTGCCAGATGCAGCCAGTATCACAGAAACAGTCAAAAAGTCAAAAAGCAACAATACAAAGACAAAGAAGAAAGAATCAGGAAAGTCTATTGAGTGTAAAGGTAGAAACTCAGAATCAAGTGTTCCATACAATAGAGATTGCTGGAGTGGAGATGTCTCTGTGCACGCTTTCCCTGTTCTTATATTACTAACTTTAAAATTTACTAAGGAGGTGTAGGAGAGACGGGCACAGGGTACAGTTCCCTTTGGTTTGGCTCAGTACTGCTGCCCTCTTCCTCAGGTGTCTCCTGGCTGCACTTAGAAAATGTGTGCACACTCTGTGCCACCCCAGCACAAAGTCAGGAGGTCAGCTGAAGCCAGCAGCACTAAAGCTGAGCTCTTTGCACGAGACCTGGCTAAAAGCCTTCACGCAGACAGACAGTGCAGAGTGAGTATTTAATTGCAGAAATGCCACCACTGCTTAATCTATCTCGCTGCTGTGCCTGCTTGTCTCAGTGCTCCTATTTCCAAGTGCAGCAGAACACCGGAGATGGTCTAACCTAACCTGCCTGACTTTGCTGTTGAAATGGATTGGAAGCCACAGTTACAGCTGCCCAGTATTCCCTGCCACTCTTAAGCTGTATGAAAAGGTCTCCCTGATTCTGCAAAGAGTCAGATAAAATTACTGGGGAGGTTAGCCCTGGTGACAGAGAACAGATCAGGAAATCAAGGGGGGCACAAAAGGCAGGAAATGAAGAGGCTAACAAAGCTGCATTTTTTTCTTAACCTGAGCTCACGTATGTCAGGAAGTAGTAAAACTGTTATCGATAAAGTGTTTGATGACAGAGCAATAGATCTGAACTTGTTTCCTCAGACATTGTAAGTTCTTTTGGAAAGAAAAAATGTTTTTTGGTGGGAGTACAGAAGCAGAAGAGTCATCACGCTGAAGTGATAACACAGCTCAGATCTAGTGATGTTCCCTGTACTGATGTGAAAAGACCAAAAATGTGGCACAGGGTGGGACATTCCACTTTATTTCCTCCTGCAGGGAGCGAAAGAAGGGAAGGGAGGGGAAGGAGGGCTTTTATCAGATCTGCATCTCTATCTTCACAGAATCATAGAATCATTTGAGTTGGAAGGGACTTTTAAAGGTCAATCCAGTCCAACTCCCCTGCAATGATCAGGGACATCTACAGCTAGATCAGGGTGCTCAAAGCTGAAAGTACCTGGTCCAGCCTGAAACTGTCAGATTTTGTAGGAATGACAATATTTCAAAAGTTCTCAAAGCTTTACTGGGCTCATTTAACAAACAAAAAATTCTAGTCTAAAAATGCGTTACAAAATGTTAAAGATGTTGCTGAGGAACTAGGAGATGATAGCAAGAGTGAATAATCACACAAAATAAGAGATGTTCCAGAGCCAAAAGCTTTTAATATGAATATTTCCAACTCAGATCTGGGACTCAGATTCTGAACCCAGAATGAGATACACATTTCTTTTCACACTTATTTTCAGAGTGGGCTGAAACAATACCCAGCAACAAATATACCCCAACTTCTGCTTACTCAATACTCTCATTTAGATTGATTTGTCTGTACTGTTTACACAGCTTTCAGTTGTTGAAGTATCAGTCAAAATTGTGTGCGTCAGTCACAGTGAAATGTAAAAGACTAATCTTGGTTTTCAGTTATTAGAACAGTAACTGCACATGTGATGATGAATGCTAAATCTCCTCCTATTTCTTACATGGTCACTGACTACTGATACTAAATTAAGAAGAAAGTAACGTGAAGTCTAATTATTGGCGGGATATAAGATGTACGTTTGATATTTGATCACATACTGATCACAAATACACATGAAAAACAAGTCATTGAAGTGGTATACAGAGTTTGTGTAAGCAAAATTGGCTAAACTTCTAATTAAAATAATAAATGAGAATATTCTATTATTTGTTTCAAAGGCGATAGCTGCATTTGTTAATTACTAGAGGCCCATTGCATACATCAAGAAGCATCTTGCAAATTATTATTTACATAGATCACTCCAAAAGTAATGCCTCCTCGTTATTTCCACAGAAACCACAAGAACTACAAAGAGTACAATAACTCTACTTAATAGAGCAAATTCTGAGCAACAAAACACTATTCACTGCAGTCATTGCCATTAGCAAGGCATTTTCACCAGCAATGAACAAGAGCCTGCACGCTGCGCTCATAAGAATCTACACCAGTGGAGGTGACCCACTGTTGCTGTCACCACTGCTGAAACACACCACCCACTGCCTCACTGTGCTCACACCCACTGGTTGGTCTCCATAAATGTTCAGCAAGTGTCCATGAATGTCAATCGGTACCATTTTATCCACATGGAGGAATTCAGTGACACACTTTTGCTTCATATGCACTTCCATGTCAGACACCATTCTGTGAGACTGTCTCTCTGCTGCCATTTGTCACACAGTAACAAAATGTAATGGAATATGGGTGGGAAGGTGCCATACCACCAACATCCGCCTCTGCCATCATGGACCAATGTAATAAAATAGGAGGCATTACTTTGCCCTTGCATAATAAAGATATCCTAACATCATCTAAGTGAAAGTAAAAAGCTAACAAAAATGAGATTTTGTAAAAAATATGAACAGTGCAACATAACAATGAAAGGAGATCTTAAAACTGTATCTCCATCTGTAGTGGCCCATAGTTTGTAAGCCCTGGGACAACAGGATTCAATCTTCTCCAGACTGCAGTCCAGGCACTGAGCATTCTTTGGATGCAATTTTAAGTGCATGTTTTTGGCAAGCTCCAGAAGACAGCAGAAATGAAAGCCTGTGTTTTTGGTATTACTTATGGCAGGCCCAACGCACTGGCAGGATAACCAGCAGGGCAAGATCATAAGTGGCTTGTGGTCTCGTAAACTTTGCAGCAAATGTTCAACATAATCCAGGTGAATGAGTTGCAGACACCTTCTTTGGAGGGTATGACATCTGTGCACAACAGATCTTGAATATTCCTAAACGCAGGCCTCATGGACCTTATGAACTCTGCGTAGGCCTCCAGGGGCCAACCATGTGGCATTACCATGCTCTCACTCCACTGCTCTGTCAGATCCACACACCATTTTACCATGGAAATAGGCAGAATTAATTTGGTTTTGTAACATACTTGTGGTCCAGTCAATCAGCACGTTCACATGACATTATTTTATTCTAATTTTTCTAATCACCTATGCATGGTATTTAGACCATTCCTTAGTATGTCATAAAACACGCTCTGCAGTGCAAATGTACAATAATTTAAAACTGTTGAAGCTTTCTCTCGAAATTCTTCCAACCACCTTATAAGATTCCCATAGAGGAAAACAGTACATAGACATTGTTAAAATATAATTAGTGATGTATTTTAACAAAATTCAAGACAATTACCACCTCCTTAAGGAAGCCTTACAAACTTCTTTTCACCCACTCACCCTGAGTGAGTAATTTATTTTGACGGCTGACTAGACTATAATTAGGGCTCTTTTAATCACTGCTGTAAGGTTGGGTGAGTGGATTTTGTTCTTGGGTTCATACATTTTCATGATGGTTTTGCAGTGCTGTGTGATGGATCAAAGTTGCATAACTCCTAGTGTTGATGCTAAAGCGGAATTCAAAAATAAAGCTTCCTAAACTCTTTTCATTTTAGATTCTCATTTATATTATTTTTGCTCAAGATGATTGTGACATTAAGATGGTAAACAGGTCAGAAAAAGTAGACCTCTCAGAAGAAAGAAGAAAACAAAAATTATTACATGTTGATTTCTGATTACATTTTTGAACACATCTCTAAACTTCTGTGGTGTTCTTGCTTTACAGTTAAACTTTGCAGCTAACCTTCAGTTTCTTTATGTTCAGGTAGCGACTGAAGATCCTGGAGAAGTCTTTCCCTACTTGTTCTTGCTTTACAGTTATAATTTATTTACTTTTGGTGTAGTGTCAGAATTAGTTATACATGATACACAGAAATAATTCCCTACTTGTTGGATATGTACATCCCCAGGGCTACTCTTTATAAAATCTGTTTTCACCCTTGCTATTTTCTTACTGTTTTGGGCTTTTGCTAGGGCCAAAGCTACTCAAAAGGAATAGCGGGCATTGTGTCAATGGACTGACAGCTGCACTAGATGATCTTAGAGGTCGTTTCCAACCACAATGATTCCATGGCTTCATGATCTTCCAGAGATCTCAGGGTTCTGCTAGAACAGACAGGGCAGTGTTAAGAAAATGTTGCGCTTACATCACCAATGCATTCCCTACAAACACTTGAACATTTTCTGGCAAGGGCTCGCCAGCTGTTTCCCAGAGACAGGAAGATTTTGGATGACTTGTGTTGCTGCGACTCTTCCCCAGGCAGCGTTCTCATTTAGGCTGGTCTCTGCAGCTTCTGCTAACAGACATTAGGCAGATATGCTAACTTCTGTGTCAACTAATGACATTTTAATAACTGGCTTCAGGATTGTCTATTCATCTACATTAAAATTAAATCACTAATTATAGCTGCGGATTTTTGCCCAAGAGTGTTCTGGCCGCCAGTGAATGCAATAGCAGAGGAAGTTTCTAAATTCACAAATATAGGAACAGAGATAGCCGGGCTGTCAAACTTTCTAACATCACAGATCGGCTCCTCATCTTCTCTTGCTCCAGGACCTCAGTTCTTCCCAGTAAGTACTATTTTTTTTTCCAGACAGACTGGGAAAAGGCTGTTAAAGTAAGAATATGTGAGATTGTTTCTGTTTCTTAATTAGTATTTTTTTCAAGATAAATATTAGTAGCAAATCAATTCTTAAGATACTGATGAAGTATATCATATCTGCATAGGAGGTGATCTGAATTAAATCTGATTTTCATACATTTTTAAGACATCCAAATTAAGACATACAAAGATAATACGCATTTTTAAAAAAATATTTTCCTTGGGGAGGTCACTTTGTGCTTTACTCTTTTTCGGAGATTTCAGACTCCTAACTTTTCTCTGTCTTTGCTTCCACAGTTCTTCCATTTTACATAGCTTCTTTTTCTTTCAGCTATTTTTTTTTCTTAAAAAAGTACTAGAGTGGTTTTATCCTATAAATATTCTGCATTCCTCATTTGTAACTGAATCTTTTAGCTATTAGCAGTCCCATCTACGAATTTAGGCACATACAGTTATGTCTAAAAGTACAAGAATCAAGAAGAAGGAACAATTTCATCTTTAAGGAATAAGGTACTGCTTGAAGTGTTTTCATCATTCCTTTAATTTCTTCCAAGACCAAACCAGGTGAATAAAAATAACTCTCTTGAACACAAAATCTTTTGCAGTTGGGAAATAACTATTCTCCCGTCAGACCTTAGAATCCCATGGATTGAAAGTGGAAATACATTTCAGATAAAGTAGCTATAAACCATCCTGTGTTAAATTCAGGTGGAGGCGGCTATGGGAAAGGAAGAGGCTTGCTCCACAAAGATTAAGGTCCTGACCTTCTTTCTCCCAAATATTCTTCAAGTTTGTATTTCCCTCTAAGCAGCAGAATAAATCAATTTTAAATAATGGCCTAGAAGGGAGATGATTGTTTATCAGATGCTGTGCACACTGCACATCATCATACATCTCCCAGCTGCCAGGAAATATGGAGACCTTTCGCTCCCAAGTTTTGATTTTACACTGAGCATAACAGAAGTGAAAGATCTAAATAATGTTCCTTAAAAGGCCACTGGACCTCATTTAAGGAACTTCACAAACATGAATCACAGAAGTACGAATGCAGGACACTGGAACAAGACTGTGCAACAATTCAGCTTGATAAATATATTAGTAACTATTTTACTGTATTTTATACATTTAAAAACAATCCTGTCATCTGACCTCACCTTCTAAAGAATGATGCTAAAGTTAATCTGAAACCTCCACTTTCTCATGAAAGAGTTTGCTAAAAAATGTATTTTGTTCAGGTCTCACACTCCTGACTACCTTAACTGTCTTTTGACTGAAATAAGATGCTGAAATAATCCTTCTCAAGTTTGACTAGTCCTCTATTTCCCTTTTTACAGGAATTTAGGCTTATTTTAAAAGGATATATTTACAATTTCATGGTAGCATTTTAATGGGCTTACAGTTGGAAACCTGTTGTCTCAACTTCCGTTTGACAACCTCAGAGAAGGACTCTAGGGTGTTTATTTTGTCTGACATTTTCTTCAAACTTTTTTTTTCCCACAAAGAATATATCCCTGTAATTTTTCTATTCATTCATTAGAGCTGCTGCAGGAAAACTCTGTCTTGTCAGTTGGAGAGGTACACAGGAAATCTTTGTCTTATTTGCCTAAAAAGGCATCTACAGATTGTCCTAGATAGACCTCTTGCACACAGAGATAAGAATCAAGCAAATTAATATTAGTGTTTGATGTGATAGATATTTCCTGGTGTCATTTCATCACATGGTTGCAGAATAACTGAGTAGGAAAGGAAGTAATCTCGGATTGTTGGAGTGAGACAAGACGAGGGCTATGACGATGCTCAGAGGGCTGGAGCATCCGTCCTATGAAGGAAGGTTGAGGGAGTTGGGCTTGTTCAGCCTGGAGAAGAGAAGGCTCTGAAGAGATCTCACTGTGGCCTTCCAGTAGCAAAAGGAGAGCCAGAGAAAAACTAGATAGGGACTTTTTATCAGGGAGTGTAATGACAGGACAAAAGATAACAGCTTTAAACTAAAGAAGGGAGATTTATATTATATATGGAAGAAATTCTCCCTTATGAGAGTCACAAGGCATTGGTTACTCAGAGAAGCTGTGGATGCCCCATCCATGGAAGTGTTCAAGGCCAGCTTGGGTGAAGTTCTGGGCAACCTGATTTAGCAGAAGGTGTCTCTGCCCATGGCAGAGAAGTTGAAACTACATGGTCTTTAAAGATCCCTTCCAACCCAAACCATACTATGATTCTATGATCTTCTAATGAATGAAGATGACCCACTTGAGTCTTCTCATTCCTAAACTATATAATTGGGCCATTTCTAGCTTTTTATTCCTTAAGTACCTGAAATTATTTGTTTCACAGTGTCGTTCTTCCCAATGGAATGGAGGTTCACTTTCACTCAGGTACGGCACACTGGGGAGTGCAATGTGAGATCCTAAATAACCCCTTGTTACTTCAGCTGCTACAGGACCACCAGGAAAACGGCCTCAAGGTTATCAAGAGAGTACTATTGCCACAAGAGTATGGGCTCTTTGTCATATGTCAAATTCATTTTACACATTATCTGGGCTTGAATAACATTGCTATGGAAATCTGTAGTATCTAGGTGCTTCCCACTCATTTCTTGGCCACAGCAGTATTTAGGCATAAACAGACACTATGGTCCCAAGGCCAAAGATCTCTGCATACAAAGAACTGGAGAAATGCAGAAGTTGTCAGTGCAGACTAAATTAAGTGTTCCTGGAGTTGATGGTCCAAATTTTGTGCTTAATTTATGTTAGAAATATACAAAGCAAATAGATTTTTCCCTAGTGAGAGCTGATAAGCAGTGGAAACAAGAGATGTTAAAACACTACCACATTGTTCACTTTGTCTCTCTGAGATAACATCTAACAATTGCCTGAAGGCAGTTAGACAAATAGTTAAAAATAGCTAGAGTAAATGAACTGTTATTCACCAGGTTGACTGCTTAAAAATTTCAACTGAAGGAAAAAATAAAAAAGCAACAGCTGAAGAATCTGGCCTATATCTTTTTTCTGTTCTCTGTCAAGGACAGCCAACTGTTTTTGATGTGTGGTCTGCACAGTCATTTCAGATTGAAGCCAACATGCACAACTGTCCAAGTGTTTCTTATCTCTCTCTTTCCCATTGACACACTGTGTTGCCCTAGGCTACTTTTTGTTGGCTGTCCTTGTTTTGCTTGGCTGTTTGGTTTCTGATCCTAAAATCCTGTTCTGGGGTAAAAGACTTTTCTACTTTGTCATGGATACCTCTTGACTCTGCCCTGTGAGCCAGTGGAGCAACAAAAGGAATTAAATGCAAAAACATCTGTCTCTGTCTGTCTTTAGCTTTTGAACACCGCAGCTGATAAAAATTCCCTGGTAATGCTCAGTGCTGGTCAAGCCCTACGGAAAAGCCAAAGGGTTATTCTTGAAAATAAAACCACATCAGTTGAGTATATGTAAATTTTTTACATAAAATATGCATCCGTGAGAGAAGCAGTCTGTAAGATTTCTATACTTCAAATACTGATGCAATTATAGATATTTCTGCTGTGAAAAAAAAAAATCATAATCTCAAATTCTAACTATGTCAAATGGATGATTGTTTCACTATAGCAAAACCTATGTGGAAGATCTGTATTTCCTAGGACCTTTATACTTTCACAATACTACTCCCTTACAGATACAGATATCAAAGATCCAATTCTCTCTCCACATGAGCATTAGTCAAATACTTCCAGTGATGTTAATGGTGTTATGAAAGAGATGCAAAGTTCAGTTGTTTAAGAAGTGCAGTTCTGTGAAACAAAGGGGTTTTTTTTTGGTGATACTTGAGTGATTACTCATGACAGAATTCACCATATTTACTCTTGTAAATGGCAAATAATTCTCTTTAATTTTCGTGCAGGAAAGAAAATGGCTAAGGAAGAGTCACAAAGTAATAACAACCTTGAACACTTACACAACGTTTCACATTTCAAATTGCTTCGGAAATATAAACCAATTAAGCTGTCTTTATGATTTATGCTAAGGGAGACAAGAAATATAAACAAAGTCAAACTGAGATGCAGGGCTCCAAACTACAGCTCTGTGAATTACAAATCACAGAAACAGCTTAGGGATGTAGAGCACGGGGGAATGGGCTAATGCTAGAAAGTGGAAGATAAAACCATGAGGCAGAATGTGTAACAGCTAGTATGTTATTATCTAGTTAGTGGTATATGGTCACTTCTTTCCATATGCAACAGAGAACACTTAAGCACACTACTTGGCTAAATAAGCATTATCAGCTGTATCTTTCATCACTACAAACATCTATCGCTCATTAGCTCATTAATGACTTTCTGGAGATATCTGATTTACAATGCAGTCACCCCTAGTAGTTCTGTCTAAATTGATAACCAAAGGGCAATTAAAATCAGTGCCCATACCATACCATTAGATGATTTAAGAAGGAATAGCTGTGCTACTGGTTCCTTTTAAAAGAACATTGTTAACATTAGGAGCATAAATGTTAATTAGAGTAATGACTTTATTCAGCAATTTCTTTTCTACAAGGCCATTTGGATCAGAATCCAGCTCCTCTGTTTGAAAGGGCAAGTTCTTTTTAATTAGGACAGCTACTCCATTGGCACCAGTAATAAATGAGGAAAGAGATAAAGGTCTAACCCACTAGGATTTTTCCACTTTTGTATCTGTGTAGCATTCACTATTATTGAAAAAATCAGTTGTACTCAGAAAAAAACAACCTGTTAAGTCTTCATTCTTTTAATGTTAACGCACAACTTTTACAAACATTTTTTTGCAACCCAGATATTCTCATATGGTCATTTTTGAGATACATTCTCCTCCTTGCATGCTTGAGCGGGCAGAGCAGTAGCTCCAGGTCATTGCTATTCCACTGGATGATCCCCCTAAGGCAGGGGTCTGTGCCAGGGTAAGACTAGTTAAGAAAAAGCTTCAAAGACTATTTAATTTCAAGCCTGGTCTGCTTTTGTGCATCTCTCACCCTTCAATCATGCTTTGACCCTGTCTACGCACAAGCATGCAACTGAGAGAGGACAGGCTGCTCTTGGCAACAGTAATGCCCAGTGCCTTGCCCAGCGCTGACCTGAGCTTCAAAGTAAGGGAGACCTGATTTGAACATGGAGAAATCTGCACAGGAACAAAGAGATGTAGCAAAAAAGTGTGGGGTGGGGAAAGAGAAAAAGAGAACACACCTCTGCCCTGAGAAGGCAGGAAACCTTTTTCCTTACCATTCTTGCCTGGGCTGGAAAAGTCTTACAAACTGTCTAAAGACCACTGCCACCTTTCCCTCTAAAGAGTCAGGAGCAGTTTGGCTTCTCACCAATTCAGCACCTAGCAGTATTTCTTAACTCTGCCCTTCTAGGTGCTGATCATCTGTATGCTCCGGGCACATACAGTTACAGCTGTCAGTGCCAGAGGATAGGCTTGAGTCATCACTGTCATAAAGTTGTCAAATAAGTAGTGGTGGGACAAGAAGGGATGAACTCATCAGTGCATAGCAGGAGTTGTCTATAAAGGTACCATTCTTAATCTGTACCAGTGACGCTGGAGTGAAGACAAAGAACAGCCTATGATTCATGATAGAGGGCAGTGAAGAGGCTGTGGTTACCTCATTTGTCACAGCAGAAGGATGCAAAGGGAGACCTCTCAGAGGCTCTGAAGCACCCTATTGCTGCGGAGAGAGGACTCACGGGTCACAACCCTGCCCCTGAAAGAGTAAAGGAGAAGGACTAGATATGACTGGAGCTACACACGGAGTCAGTCATCAGCTAACTGATGGGAACCAAATCCTTTTGGGCTCAGGGACCCGTAAGAATCACTGATTCCAACCCCTGGCTCCACTCAGGAACACTCAAAAATCAGACCGTATGTCTGAGAGGAGTGTCCAGACTCTCCTTGAACTCCGGCAGCTCAGGGCCGTGCCCACAGCGCTGTGCAGCCCGTTCCGTGCCCGCCACCCTCTGGTGCAGACCCTGTCCCGAAGCCCTTTCCCCGCCCCTCCCCTGACACAGCTCCATGCCGTTCCCTCGGGCCCTGTCGCTGTCACAGAGAGCAGAGCTCAGCGCTGCCCCTCCGCTCCCTGTGAGGAGCTGCAGCCGCCATGAGGCCTCCGCTCAGCTCCTCTGCTCTGGGCTCAGCAAACCCAGGGAACTTGGCCGCTCCTGTTTTGCTCCTCCAGTGCTGGTCTGCAAACCTGTGGCCAAATTCTGTGCACACAAGCATGATCTGTAGTCCTCCACAGAAAATAACTAGAAGGGTCTCTTTTCCACATCAGAAAATAAGGCAGCTCATGCAGCCAGATGTGTGCAGGTGTGTACACACACACACATGGTGCTATTGGCACACGCAGACAAGATCTCTTATGCACCCACGCGAGTGAGAGTTTTGAAAGCAGTTTTTAGTTTGTCCCTGACCTGGTCAGCATGCCAGTGGGAATATGCAGATATATATTTAATGTATTTAATCCTATAAATGGCAATAGAGATTAGTATTTATAACAACAATGCATTCTTTCCTCTTGCTTATGACCAGCTATCACTTGGTCTGTTTGACTTGTTTGTGCTAAACACAATAATGACAGCCCAAAATAGTAGAAATAAGTTATCCGTATAAAGTGGGCCAAATTGTGCTCAGTTTCACTCTGTGATGTTATTGAGGACAGTTGTTGCAGCTGAACTTGAACCAATATGTCTAAACTACAAAGCTTACTGAATTACAGATTTGCTGTGTTGAAGGTACTACAGGGGTCAGCACAACGACAAGGTGATGCAGACAATAAGCCTCAGAGGGCACTTTATACATTCCAGCCAAAATGTATAGTAAATGAGAGGAATATGTAGCTATTACTATAAAATAATTCAATGGTGTAAGCCCTGCTTTATGTGGTTCACAGTGTCAGAAAATCAAAGGTTACAAAGGCACAGAAAATGTATAGGAATGAGATCCTCAGAAGAAAGGCAAGATGATGATTACTGAGCAGGCTGCAAGGAATAACTTAGAGAGCTACTGTCTGTTCTGATTTTTAAGCTGTGTGTCCCACATTAAAAGTGCCATTCAGAATGATCCAAAAAGTTGCTGCTGTGTGCCATTAAAGTGCTATGTTAGCAGCTACTTCACCAGTAGCTCCCTACTACAAAGCTTTTGTATTTCCTTTGGAAACGCTGAATTTCTATGCACATTTTCTGTCCAGGAGAACTAAATTTACAGCTTTTACATATGGCATTGACACTGTATTCACTAACCTTGCTCAGCAAGACCTATTTCTGTGTAAAGTTCCCAAAATAGCTTTTGGACTGCAGCAGTGTTGCAGGTTTGGAACAAAAACCTGAGGCTAGTGGAAGTTGTACCTGACCCCCATTCCTCATCATTACCCTGTTATTGGAGCATCATTCTTACTGATAGTTCATGCAAGTGCTTCTAGCTGATTTTGTCTGAAGCAGACTCTAGGGCTGTCAAGTACAAACAACTCTGCTGGCAGATAAATAAGAACTATGAGAAGGAGAGGGATAGGAGAAGGCGACTGAGTTGCCAAGGTGTACAGATCCTCCACCAGTGCATCTGCTTCCAGGGAGAATGTCTGTCAATGCCCCAGCAAAGTAGTGAAATCCATCTGTCATACTGACATAAGTAATTTAATTCAAACACTGCAAAATAAAAGATGCAAGTGTCTTTTAACCCATTAGGTCTTTTTCAGCTTTACCATTACCTCTACATACAAATCTTCCATATTCTACCCCCAAGTCTCCTTTAAGTTTCTTGCAAAGTTTCAGACAAAACTCAGTCATTGACTTTACCTGAACAAAATGAAGTATGGATTTCTGTGATTATAGATATTTCTTTCACCCACGTTTTACGACATATTTTATATTGCCATGCTGATTAATCATCGGACACCAAAATTTAAGATAAATGTAGGTCTAATTTCTTTTAATTTTAAGAATATTTTTCTTCTATTTAGACTTTTGGCTAAGAAATGTCTTCAGGGAAGATTTTTACTGAGATCTTACTTATTTGCTGCCTATGTATATGTCAGTCACTGAGAACATCAAATAGCAGGTTATACACACTAATAGCCACTTGTCATTTTCATCTCCCTCTTTTTTTTTTTTTTTTTACCTCTCCAGACATAACTCACATTAGATGAAACTGGAAAGTTAACATGCAGAACTATTTTCTAAGAGGAAAGCCGGCAGATATTTCTCATTCAGATGATCACATGGTGATTTAATTTAAAAAAGTGGTTGAACTGAAAACATTTTTTTCAGGGAAAAGAAAAACACTGAGATGCTAACAGTTTTATCAAATCTATCCCTAAGACAGAACCCTAAGACAGGAGGGAGATCTACTTTTTACATGGGTAGATAGGGATAAGACAAGGTGGAACAATTTTAAACTAAAAGGGAAATGCAGTTTAGATGTTAGGAGGAAATTTTTACTCAGAGGGCACTGAGGCACTGGCACAGCTGCCCAGAGAAGCTGTGGATGCCCCATCCCTGGAGATGTTCAAGGATATTGAATGGGGCCCTGGGCAGCCTGGCCTAGTGAAAGGTGTCCTTGCCCACAGCAGGGGATTTGGAACTGGATCGTCTTCTACAACCCAAGTAATTCTATGATTCTATATCTTTTCCTCCTAACAGTTCTTCTTTCTAACTCAATCAGATTACAGCTTCTTAGTTGTTTAATTACTGAAAGGTAATAAGTGAGTAAATCTTCTATCAATACCAATAAACCTAACAATTATTCTTCTATAGCATTTTCTAATACTTTCAAACTCCCTCACAAGCATTTGCCAACTCAGTCTCAGAATGTAGTTCTGAATTGTAGCAAATTGTGGCATGTAAAATACATTAGAGATTAAGAACAATATTTTTCAAGATTTTTGCCCGCTCACGCTTTGAAACTCACGATTATTTCCTATACACAGAATGAATCCTCGTTTTTAAAACACTGATGCTTATTTAAGCTGACTGTAAGGGAAGCAGTTCCTGGCCAATGAAGCTCTTTACATAGTGGAGCGGAGAAAACCAGAGGGACCTTTTTGCTGGATGAAGAGGACAACGCGTTGCACAGTAACAATCTATCAGAAGCCTCTGGCACTGCTGTTGTGGTGGGGAGGTGCCGCACTGATAATGCTATTTGGCATTATAAAAGCAGACAGTGCTTCAGTGTTCTTTGGGACATAGGATACAGACTTTAATTGGACGATTTACATTTATAGAATAAACAGACGGTTTGTCCTTCTGAGACGGTCTTGTTATGGAGTTCCTAAGCAGCCAAAATCTCATGTGCATGTGGCCCATGTGCTGTGCAATACCCAAGCAGAGCGCCCACATCATCTCTGGGTGCATATGAACCTGTACAGGCTCCCAGCACACAGCAGTGCCCTCACATGCTACCTGTGTGCCACTGGACATGCCTGTGCCTCACACTTTGCCTCCTGGGAGTAGCACATTAACCATGCCCTCCCACCCCCCAATGTCACACTGGCAGCAGCATGTTGGGAATGCCAAAACTATTATATGGCCCCATCTGCTGTGAGTGCTGAGAATGCCAGAAATAGATTCACTCATGATGCTGTGCAGCATAGCATCACAACTTCTGATCTGTGCTTGGAAAGAAAAAGGACTCCTATTATGGGACTACTCCAGCTCTGACCTTGCCCAAGGTGTAGGCATTTGTCACTACTGGGGATGCACCGATGTGATGATGTACTTTCAAAGCAGGGCTCTGCAGAAGTTACTGTAATCTGAAATAAGCTACTTCTCTTTTTCCCTCTAGAAATTATATTAGCTGGTAAGAAGGGATAGAACCCTGGTTTTCAGACTGTAAAATAGCACAGTACTTTTGTGGACACATCCTCCTGTGAGCTAATTTCTATTCAAATTATTGCCTGTCATTTAGGAAAGAAATCCAATCTTAACTTTAAAAATTTAATACATGGTAACGGTATCTCATAACTTGCCTCCACTGCTAAAAACATGTGCTTTATGTCTAACTAAGCAGGTTCAAGTTACAGCTAGTGGATCTTGTATGCTGGCTGTGAGACTGAGGAACTATCTGTTACCTGGTATCTATTTCTGCAAACACCGTGGAAGTACTTGCAAAGTGTGACAAAGTCACCCCTTCAGCTTCATTTTGCTAAGCTAGACAGATTCAGGTCTGAGTAACCCACATAAATCACGTTTCCTATTCCTATAATATTTCTCATGAACTCTCTCCTCTGATTTGTCATCTTCCTGCTTGAACTGCATGCACCACAACTGGGCAGAGACAGCCAGGAGAGCTTAAAGCAGATTCATACACAGAGGTGATTTAACCTCTCAAGTCCTGCTGGTTTAATCCTCTGCTCTACAATCACATTATCTCTTTGCCCCGACACCAGAGTGGGAGCTCACTTTCAGTTAATGCGTTTTTCTATGCTCTTACATCTTTTAAGTGTTACAAATTACAAGAAAAATAAAGAAAAATAAAAGATGACCCGTATAAGTGAGCTCCAGAATTTTTTTTCCTCCATGAAAACAAGCAAACAAACAAACAAAAACCACAAGCAAAGTTTACAATCTGTTACCATTTACCTAGATAATCTAACTCAGGTGTCTCTGAACTAGTCGCCTGTCCTTTACCATCTACATTCTCCACTCAATGAAACATCTATTTACAGATGTTTCAGTCTTGATTTCTAAGACTGAGTAGCACAAGATTCAGTTTAACACATACTAAAATCACACTGAAAGTGATGTCCTTTGTCGATCAGCTTCTACAGGAAAATACTGTTTTTAGACATTATTTAATAACTACTGATGCGTAAGAAAGATGTCTCTGGGGCTGTGTTGCACAGAAGGAACTGTGAGAATAAATTAATCTCAGCACTGATAAGCCAATGCAAATAGACTAATGTTTTTTGTATCATTTGTTTTATAAGTCATTACCACTAAGAAACCTGCAGAGGGTTGGATGTACAAGTTTATGTAGCCAGGAGACCTATGTCAAAACCTGAGAAAACAATGAAATGTATATATGTATAGGAGTATGGATTCTGTCCTGTTATGGACAGCAACTTCATGACAAGCTATTGGAGCAAAAATGATACATGAATGATATTAGCTACTTCTACAGTTTTGTAACTTTTCATGAAGAATGAATGATATACAATATATTGAATCCATCACAGACCACTGGCACATTATAACCTTGACTATGTAAGCACAGGATCAAAATTCAACTAATTTGTCATTAAATGATGCATGTATTATTCTTTACATTCACTTTAATAACCTCTTTTCACATGTTCAAGAAAGAGGTATGTTCTTATCAAGGCTTTTATCAACACTCACATAAGAGAAACTCCCTAGATATTTTGGCTCCTAGCTAGGCTCCCAAAATAATTAGCTGTTTTTTATCTGTGACTTATTTAAGCTAAACATAATCAGTAGAGCATGTAGCTATGCTTAGAATCAAAGGATCACAGGATAATTCCAATGGTCTTGGACCTCAGAAGGTTGCTAAGTCCAACCTTCTACTCAAACAGGAGTGAGCTGTTGAATGAGACCAGGTCGTTCTGGGCTTTATTGATTTGACTCTTGAAAACATCCAAGACCACAGACTATACAATCTCCCTGAGCAGTCTATTCCACCTTCTGACGTCTTCATGGTGAAAACTTCACTATCTATCCAGATCTGTAGCTATGCTTGGGTTCATAAAGCCCAGAATGCATTTGGCCATCTGGATCCCTTGGAATAGTCTTGTTCTCAAGCATATTGACTGTTCTTTCTGTTTGGTATTATCTGAAACCTTGATGACAGTGTCAGGATAAACTCCTCATTTGTCATGAACATCCATATAGAAAGCAGACAGTTATCCACTAGGCTCTGCAGCGCACCATTCAACCAGTATTTTACCCATCTATTTGTATCATCCAGGCCATAACACACTTGCGCGTTTGGTTACAGTCACAGTATACTGCATAATGGAAGAAAGATTAGAGTTAAACTTTTAGTTCTCTTATCTGATGAAAGCTAAACTGATGAACAGCTTGTATTTGCTTAATGTGACTTGATGATGAAGGCAGCTTCTTATATTCTGCTGACAATTCACCGCGTCAATGACAGATTCATAAATGTATCTGAAAAAACTAGTTTTCACAAAATGCTTGAAAAAGCCTTAACATGTGAATATATCTCATATTGTAACCTGTTCATTGTGACTTGTTCATGAATAACGGGCTTCCACATCTCTCTTATGAGTGGGCAATGGGAAGAAGAAACATAAGAAGATGATAAAACAGTGTGAAGACAACATGCTTTGATGTTAGGAATCGATTTGATTTTATTAATGAATAATTGGAATCCCCACTTGCTCCTAAAACATTTTAAGCATTTCATTATTCCAAAAGATCACTCAAAACTTATTACTTATTTATCACTATTCATCTTCCAGATGCTTTAATGATTAGAACATCACAAATGAGAGAAATAAAAAAGATATAGTATTATCTAGTTCAGCCCCTACCAGTACAGTTTTTTTTTCTTGCCTTTGTCCTACGTGCCCTTGAAAAAAGACCCTCTCCAACTTTTTTGTGGGCCCCCTTTAGGTAGTGGAAAGCCACTGTAACATCTCTCTAGAGCCCTCTCTTTTCAGGCTGAACAAGCCCAACTCTCTCCACCTTTCTTTGAAGGAGCTTCAGCTCTCTGATCATCCTCATGGCCCACTTCTGGATCCACTCTAACAGCTTCATGTCCTTCTTATGCTGGGGTCCCCAGACCTGGATGTAGTAGTCCAGGTGGGGTCTCACAAGAGTTTTCTCTGTGAGAAAACCCCTGAGGCACCTCACATGGGGAACAGGGCGGAGCAAACACAGGGCAGCACAAGTAAAGCACAAGCCTTGCAAACCCATGCCACCACCAAAATAGCTTTGCCAAAATGCTAAGCTTGACCAACGAGCTTTTCATTTTTTCTGTTTATCATTTCTAAATTCATGATTATTACTCTTCACTAAAATACATAACTGGTTTTCTTTGTACAAATGTGGCTTGTAAAAGGTTTTGAAGGACAGAATGGTCAAAGGCTGATCAGACTAAGTCAGGAAAACTTTCCAGGCAGGAGAGAGCAAGACTGCACAGATGTGAGCAGAGGACTACCCTGGAGGATGGCTGTGGAGAGAGTGAAACATTCCTTACCATTACAGCCAGATATTTTGTATTCTGCGTATTTTCACTGGTGATACACCACGATGATGTGTGTACAGAAAGAAGGGGAGATTATATAAAATATGTCCAAAGATACCCACAAGTCTGTCTTACTTGTCATCTTCAATATTCCCTTCAAAATGCGTCAGATGTTTAAAAAGCATTTAAACTCACAGGTCACTCAAGTGGCTTTTCAAGTGCCTTCTACAACCCTTTTTCAACCTAAAATGGAAGTCTAAGATGTCATTAATTCTGTTTTTCATCCCTGATAGCTTTCTCTGTAGTTGTCTGTTGGCAAGACAGGCTCAAAATGACAGTAGTGTCCCATGCACTGAAATAAAAAGGAAGCAGTTTCCTTAGCAACAATATCGACAAAAAACCTCTCATGATTTTCTCTCTCAGTCCTGTGTCTTCTTAATAGCTTGAATAATCCAAATAGTGGGGAAAGGCAACATGCATTTGATCTTAATGAACTGCAATGGCTAAAGACAGCATGAAAGCAAGCAAAGGTATCTGAGCTATTTATAAACTAGTGGATCAGATGACTCAGATTCACCAGCATTTAGAATTATTCATATTATTTTCAGTGAGTCATTTAAGGAGATACTTAATTGTGTCAGGCTGTGTGCAAAATATTCTTAGACTTCCTTTTTACCAGCAGTTTGATCTGATAACTGTAATACATAGGAGGCAAAGTATGAGTTATACCTTCAGTACCATTGAGAAATAGGGAAAAAGGCAGTGGTGAATTATCAGAGTTTACAATGAAGTGGCCATTTGAATCCAGAACTCTGAAGAAGACTCGGACTTGTTTATGGCTGCTTGGTCCCAGCTGAATTCTCACCAGACCTGTTTCCCAGACATCAGTTTTGACTATTTTGGGCCTGTTTTAACACTTCATCTCATCATACAATAGTCATTCTATGCATAGATGGATTTTTCCTATGACTGTGAACATTGTAGAAAATATCAAACAAAATAAGAAAAACAGGTCATTCTTTGAATGGAGTATTATCTGTCTGTTTTTATCATTTAGCATTCACAGTATTTATTCAGCATTTACAATTACAGGTTTCTGTCACTTATAAGATGGCTCATCCTGAACAGCTATGTGCATCTTTGATATGACTGTCGATGATGAGGACTATTTCCTTTCCATGTTACTATGGGAACATCTGCCATACTGGGGATACTAATGGGGGATACAGTCCGCACAGCTACCTTTACACCAACCTGTTTATCATTGCTTCTGAGAACATCTATCTGAAAAATAAAATACCATGGTTTGTGGAAAGGAAACGCTCTCAAAATCCGGCCACAATTAACTACTAAAGTGGACTCCATAGTCTGTTCATCAGTTTCTGGATAAAACACAGACCACAAGACTACTGTCTACAGAAACTGGAAACATAGCTGACAACAAAGAAGAAAAATGAGCACTCCCAAATCTTCCATAGTTGAATTCTACAATTGCAAGCTAGAGGCATTTGACACACAGCCAAATACTTGTCTGAGATGTTAAGTGATAAGCAATGTGTAATTAACAAAAGTCTTTGCTGATCCTTCTGGGACTGAGAAAACATCTAACTATCATTAGCATTCACTGGATGCCAAGACCAAATGTATAAATATTACATTAGTCAAACATGAATATAAATGAAAAATGAAGTATGTGAAACTAGAGCACAAAGTGAATGTAGAAAAAATGCGGAATGTCAGAAATGGGAAAAAAAGATTCAGCCACTGCAACAAAAAGTCCAGTGTCAAAGACAATAAGGGCTGATACTGAACCTTGTAACTTCAATCCATTTCACTGTGTAGAACAGGGCAGTTGATAACAACATCTGAACATAGGTGTCTATCGTTAATGCACAAACCTCCACGATGCTCACTAAGGATGAAGACACAATCCTGTTGACCATGTGTAAGCGCCCCAGTGCTGGACTCAGAAAGATATCAGGGACAATAAGGACTGAAAGATTTGAAACAGACGTTTGAAACAGAGTTTGAAACAAGGATGTGTCCCTCTGGAACAGCAGCTGGAAGTCCACTGAGATGCACAATGCCTACATATAGGAGGGCTGCTCCCAAAGTAATACCTCCTATTTTATTACATCGGTCCATGACGTCAGAGGCGGATGTTGGTGGTATGGCAGTAGAAGTTGAACCTTTCCACCCCTATTCCATTACATTTTGTTGCTGTGCGACAGATGGCAGCAGAGGGGCAGTCTGACAGAATGGCATCTGACATGGAAGTGCATATGAAGCAAAAGTGTGTCACTGAATTCCTCCATGTGGATAAAATGGCACCCGCTGACATTCATTGACACTTGCTGAACATTTATGGAGACCAACCAGTGGATGTGAGCACAGTGAGACAGGGGGTGGTGTGTTTCAGCAGTGGCAACAAAGAGAGTGGGTCACCTCCGCTGGTGAGAGCAGCATGCAGGCTCTTGTTCATTGCTGGTAGGTGAAAATGCACAGCTGATTTTGACTATGCTGAAAAACAGTGTTTTGTAGCTGAGAACTTGCTCAATCAAATAGTGTAATTGTGCTCTTCGTATCTGTTGTAGTGCCCATGGAAATAAACAGGATGCACTATTTGTGTTTGGATCAGAAGTGATTGTTTGATGCACCCTGTTGCTCCCATTTACCATATATCATGCACATGGAACCACCTCAGGACACAAAACCGGTATGAACATGTTGGTTGGCTAGCAAAGGGCATTCACTCTGCCAGACTATGACAGAGCATAACCCACCGGATATCTGCATTGCAGGCATTGGGACCACAACACACGTGCTTTTCATTTTACAAATTTGCATCTATAACACCAAACTACCTGCTAGTGCAAAGACAGTCTATGTTTTTCTAAATGATACTAAATAAAATGCTTTGTTTAAGTAACTGAAATACCCTAGACTGACGCAGTACACAGAGTCAAAGGGAATTATTTCATTCAGCCTAAAGTTGACATCTAGTGGCTGATCAGCTGAATCCCTTCACAGGCTTCTCTGACTAATTATTTGGATCTAATTAACTGACAGCAGTGGGATGTCAGACTCCTATACACAAGTGTCTTAACAGTGAACTGACTCCTATCTTTGTGTCAGCATCACAAAATCTATTAGGGACAGTTAATTCTGTTATCATCCTCTGCCAAGATTACTAGAAATTACAGTCTTTCTGCTTTGTCAGCAGCAGCTATAATGGTGCGGGTGAACTTGGATATCCAGTAGGTAAACAGAGCCTCTTGATGCTCTTGGCTATATATCCAACATCTTTCAGAAGCTCTACATTAAATATCAAAAGAAAACCTACACAGAATATCAAGTTCTACTGAAATGTTTAATAAAAACTGAACAAAATGCGGCTAACAGACAAAAAAGAAACATACAGGTAGATTAGACGTTATTTTCTGCTGTGACCTTTCATTTTAGCTTCAAGTAAGAATTTTAATTCATAACCCTAAATGAAAACTGCCCAAACTTTATATAAAAAGTAAGCAATACTTATTTGCTGTGTAAAAAATAACAAATAAATAGTAACATTTTTGATGGAAAAGATTTATTTTTTCTTAAAGCTGGTTCTAAAAAGAATAAGGATCATAATTCCCAAAATGAATTTCTCAGTCTGTTCATTATTTTACCTTCAGGTTTTCTAAGTGAGACATTTTCTGTTGCCTCTTTTAAGAAATACTCTATTCTCCAAAGGCTTTTGTTGTCAGAAGTTAATACTGAGAACTAGATGAAATCCTTCCTTTTACATTTCATTTGGCTATTCTACTAATACTTCTCACAACATCCTAACATAGCCTCTATTCCTTGCTGACATTTACAAATTTCAAATATCTGAGTGTGTTCTGGAATCACTTTTTCATCATAGGTATAAAGATCATTTAATCTTTTCATTATACGGTTCTATCCAGACTCGATTAAAAATTAAATTGAACAAATACATACATATTCTGAGTAATCAAGCAAAATTCCCAATCTACTTTATTCACACAACTGACAGCTTATCTCTTTGTTGGGATTTTTTTCCTAAAAAATAACGTAAACCTGAACCTCAATGCAAACTTTAAGTAGCAATCAATAGAAAACCTTCCAGCTCACTCTGGTCACTAATAAGATTTTTGTCACAGGAGTTTTCAGTTACCATAAGTGCTGATTAAATTTAACTCAAAGTAACTGAACAAAAGTTAGGACACATTATCATAAATTATATAATTTCTTTGTTTACTGCTGATATAATCAGGAGATACATGACTCTCAGTACAGGATCGTCAGTTTATTAGTGTCCTGTAAGAATAAGGAACTCAGAATATGAAAATGTATGGACAGTGAAGACTTTCTCTTAAATAGTAAAGACAAACACAAAACGATCTGTTTATGGAAATGCTGCAAGGAACATTCACACTGATTGCTGATGTATCTGCAGAGATCCAGATACACAGAACACAGAATAAATCATAAAAGGAGAGTACAAACATGTTGTGTACTGGAGTGAAGGGACATTTTAATTCCCAAAGTAATAGCCACTGAAATAGATACATTACTTAGTGTATTTTCATTTCTTAATAGCATTTATTTCGAACTCATATACTAAACAGTATGCATTAAGATATTTTTGATAGCTGTCACTGAAAATATAATTCTAAGTGGTAACAAAACAGAGATCAACATTTTCCAGTATAGGCTTTTCCAGGTTCATCAGCTGACCAATATAAGTACATCATAACTTTACTATTGTTAGTGGCTATAGGATAGAAAAATAAAACCTTTAGTATCCCAAATCTAAATACATCTAAATTCATCTCATCAATAATTTTCAGGTTTAACTGCCTTCTTAGTCTTACAATAGCCATTTTGTAATGGCAATAAGATGCTTCTAGTCATGTGTATTTCAATTTATTTCATGCAGATTGCATTCAACTTTATTTCTCTAAACTTTTAATTTATGGTTTATGATGCAAATTGTGTGTTTATTATGTCACTGTATGTTCAGCAAATGTATAGTAGGTTGCTCTAAAAGTAATGCCTCCTATTTATTTCCATGGAAACTACAACAGGTACAAAGAACACAGTACCACTACTTGATAGAGCAAATTCTCAGCTACAAAACACTGTTTTTCAGCACAGTCACAATCAATAGCTATTTATTTTTTTTTTTGCCAGCGATGTATGAGAGCCTGCATGCTGCATTTGTGAAAATCTGCACCAGCAGAGATGACCCACTGTCACTTGTGCCACTGCTGAAACACGCCACCGACTGCATCCACTGGTTGGTCTCCATAAATGTTCAGCAAGTGCCAATGAATGTCAGCAGGTGCCATTTTTTCCACATGGAAGAAATTCAGTGATGCACCTTTGCTTCATACACACCTTCATGTCAGACTGCCCCTCTGCTGTCATTTGTCACATGGCAACAAAATGCAATGGAATTGATGCTGCCACTGGGAAAAGCCACAGACTGGACAGATTTATGCTAGAAAAGGTGGCCTCACGTTGGAATTGCTTGTCTTATTCAAGAAAGCCATGGGAATTCTGTTATTAAAAGTAATCAACAACTATTTGGGTAACATAAGCTACATTTTTTCAATAAGATTTTGGTTATTTGAATATATAAGAAAATATGCTTTAATATAAGAAAACTTTTAACCAAAAAAGCATTTAATACAATTCAAGACTTAATGCTTTTACTGTATAAATTAAATAAAATTATACATCATTTATGGTATCATAACATTTGCTCTTATTCAGCCAAGGCTTTAATCAAACTCCTGCCATTTTCAAAACTATTCAGTACATTTCAGAATTAATCACTTCTTATCCTGCATATACACTTTTTTGACCTTGTCTCTTTTCTCAGAAGGTTTTTCTAATATTAGCAGGCCAGTCCTTTCTAGACCTTTCTGGAACTTTCCACATTACACTTATACATCCTCCCTTCTTTCATGCCTTGTTTGAATTCCATTCTGCTGTTGTCACTGTGGTTATTTAAAAATTACAATATTTTTCTTGTTCCTTGTGTTTTGGTTGAAATGAAAAAGATTTTTTACTTGTAGGGCGAGCTTGATTTGCCTGGAACCTAAATGAATTGCTCTGAACTGTGGGAGACATACTCAGATAAGTTCCCTTTTCACACAAATGTTTCAAATCTTGCTTTATTGCTGCACTTCAGAAGCGATACTATCTCTGACTCATTGATGTCTGTTTTACTAAACTTATTGCTATCTGAGTTCATTGCAGTTGCAATCCTTGCTCTCCAATTCGAGGTGAAAGATACTCATTTTCAGTTAGTTACTGATGGTTCACGTGGGGCCGTTCAGAAATGTATCTGTCATGTAAAAATATATCTTAAACACAGATCTTCAAAAAAGCTTATAGGTTACCTAGAGGAAAAGATTTTATAGCAAAATATATCTCACAAGTACCAGCAGAGAGAAAACTGCTGAACCTAGAAAGTACAATAACAATGAAAAAGAAAAAATGTATGTTTATTAGAGTATGAAATAATCAAGGAGCTAGTGAAAAATGGAAAATCTGGCGAAAATAACGGCAAGCTATTGATTGTGTATTAAGACGTGTTTTTCATGGAAGCAAAACATTAAATTTTGAGAAAGAAGTTCTGTGGGGATTTAAGATACCTAGTCCTTCATGAGCTACCACTGAAACCCATTAGTTTGGAAAAGGCTGGGGAAGCTTGAAAGTTACAAAGGAGCACTTTGTACTAACAAGCATCACCCCTGAGGAAATAATAAAAGAAGTGGGTAAGAGAGCTCCTCTCTTACATTTGCTGTAATGAAAATGAGAATGTATCAAAGGAAGAGCCACAAGTCAGTGAAGGTGTGCAGGAAAGAGAGAGTCAGCAGAGGGCAAAATGAAGCAATTCGAGCGGGAAGAGGGAAAGGATGTACTCTTTTGACTGTATTTGACTTGCAAATACGTTATATCAAGACAAAAATGTTGGCATAAAATCATTAATAAACAATGATAGCTGGCATTCAGGCCTTGAAGGAGGTACAAGGATGGCCTAGCATGGAACATGAAACTCTGTGTATGACTTTGTGGGCAGGGAGTCCCTTCCCTGGCCTTTTAAGAGGGAAAGACAATTTGCACCATCAATCTGATCTTCCTTAAGTGCCGCAGACCACTGAACTTTTCAAAATCAGTTCCAGTATGAACTAAACCATGGATGGGATAGCTTTTGGTGTGATTGTTTTCTGAAAAAGCAAAATCTCCCCAGATATACTTTTGCTGCTGTAAGCAACATAGTCCATATTCACGTTTCCACCTCATAATATCTACTGCATTTCCAACCGTTCTACATTAATTTTCAGTACTTCAAAGTTTTGTTTACTAAGCATCCTGCAATTTTGCATCACTTGCAAAAGATATTTCATTTGAATACCTCCATATTCCCTCTAATTTCACTGCTAATTCTCTTTTCTTTTTTTCCAATCTTTCCATTTATTTTTTCACCTTGATTTCACTTCTCCCTTCCTCTGATGCTTTATGATAAGGTCTCAGGTTACTTATGACAAACTCATTCAAACATTGAGTCAACATTGTTAAAGCAGTAAGGCTGGTGCAGAAAAGACAGTGAGCACTGACAAATGACACTGAGCACAGTGAAATGACGTGTTGATAATTTACGTCTCAGGCCTAGAATTCTGAGCATCTGAGTGCTACAACTAATTAAAAAAAAAGGATGGGAAATCAGAAAATAATCCATTCACTGATTCTAAGAATATTTAGAAAGTATTTAGGGATACTTTAGAAATACTTAGACTGAACAAATTACAAGTGAGAATGTGGGGTGGGAGAAGTCAGGGAGGAAACAGATTATTACCTCTCTCAGGAGGCTCAAACCCAGATTAAGAAGAAATTATTTAGGATGGCTGTATTGGATATAAATAGGAACAGAGGACTGATGCTGTGCAAAAGGAAATCTTCAGCTAAGTATCAGGAAGCATTTTCTCAGTGGTAGGATGTTAGATTACAGAGCTGTCTCCCAAGGGAGGTAGTGCTTCAATGTATGAATCATTTAAAATTAGACTGAAACAAAGCACCTGCATATACCGCAGGCAACGTAGCTTTGTTGGCAGTCAGACAATCTCAGTGACCTGACAAGTCTTAACCAGCCCTTCTTTCTATCATTTCATTTAATTTTCTTCTGTTCATATTCAGGAAAATGAGAAAAATAGCATTCTGTGAAGCACTTTTATTCATTTCCTCAAGTGCCTGATTACAAATGAAAAACACATAAACTAGCATAAATATTCAGACATCTGATGGATAAAACTGATGATCTACTGAACTGTTCTCTGGTTTATGATGTTATTTAGGAAGTAGTTTTAAAGCAACCCCCTTCCTTTCCTACTACAGTGATGAATTTTGTTTGCCAGAAGGTGAGACAGTCAGCGGTAATCAAATACATAAATGAGATTTAGTAGTACCTGGGATTATTATGGTTAGAGCATTTATTTTTGGACTCCTACTGCTTGAAACATCTAACTTTGCAGTCACTGAGTGATGCCAAAGCAAAATGGTAGCAACAGAAAGGAAGATGCTGGTAGAAATCATTCATGTGTTAACAGCAAGGAGTTAATATATCTGTCATTGTATGTTAGAGAATATAGGAGCAAAAAAAGCAGAATGGCAAAGAAGAGTTCAGTGTTGTCTAAACCAAGATAACTGGTAACATCCAGAAAATTTTCTGCAACATTGCAGAAAATGAGCACATGACTTCCTTGATTAGTAATGAGGATTTTTAATACATTTAACAAATCATATGTCTGAAAAATAGCTAATAGAATATCAATATTTAGGTAAGAGGCTTGGGGGAAGAATGAATACCCAAGAACATACTGACCTCAAAAATGTGCAAGGCTTTAAAAACTCTTTGAAGAAGAAACACAGTAACCTGATCTCTGTTTAATTTGGAAGTTTTAATTGGAGTCTTGTTTAGAATGGGACTAAAATAACAGGGTTCCTTTAGCTTAGCATAACAAGGATAGGAGAAGACAAAGATGCTACCTTTGTTGGTTAGGGGTGATTGTAAGCATGAAATGAAAAATGAATTGGTATCTAAACATTGTATTTAATGCCATTTCAGACGTGGTACGCTGTCCTCTGTAGCACTCCAGTAACTGTTTCAGAGAAGTGCAGATTTTATGGGTTATGTGTCCAGTCTTCTACTCTCAGATGGAAACTACGCTGGATATCATACATACAGTGGTACCTTAAAATGCAGAGCATAATAATGTTCAGGCTCTTGATTTCCTCACAAAGTCATATAAAGGAAACACAGTAATGACATAAAAGTGACTAACATGGGCTTGTAAGGCCAGAAGTTAGAGACTGTTTCCTATGTAGAACAAGAGCAACAATCAGAACAGTATTTCCATAGGACATAAGGGCAAAACTTATTACTGTGAGGTTGATCTTGATAAGTTTAAAACAGCAGAAGGATTCCAGATTGGCATCTATTTCTTAGTAAGATCCTAATGATGCAGAGTGAGGGAGGCTCTTGTGACCAAAGCATGCAACCAGAAGCATGTGAGGCTGGACAATGTGGTGCAGAGAGTTTTAAACTAAGAATTATGGGGAAGGCAGAGATTCCTCAACAAACAAGTGAGGAAGTTGTAGATGCGGTAGGCAAGTCAAGGGCCAGGGGTAATGGCAACTTAAAGGACACTCCATTTAATAAAACAATGCTGAAGTGGAAGCTAAGCATAGCATACAAGAAAGGAAATGCCCATGGTACAATTCTTACAGGGAAAGCTCTTGAGTCTTTTCTGATGAGCACACCTGGGTTCTCTGAAATAACTTGACCCTTTCTACCCAATGCATTCTATCACTCTTATATTTTATGTTTGATGAACAGTAATGGCTCAAGTAATGAACCCAGGAGTATACCACTGGTGGCCTCCAAATCCATTTTGTACCTGAGATTTCTCTTCTGAATGCAAACCTGTCCCAGCTGACTCATCCTCTCCTCATCAGAAAAATGTTCCTATTTCTTCATCACCTTCATGGCCTTTTGCTGATACTGCTCCAGTATGACCACAGCTTTCTTGTACTGGGGAGCTCTAAAGTGGACACAGTACTCAGATGTGGCCTCATTGGTGCTGAACAGAGAGGAAGGATCACCTCCCTTGACCTGCTGACAATGGCCTTTTATTATGCAGACCAGGATACTGCTGGTAATTTTTCTACAAGGGTGTATTACTTGTTCACAGTCACCTTGTTGGCCACCATGTCAACGGTTTAAGGGCTGGTTCGGCCCGATTCTGTGACAAAGGGGTGAGGAGACCCACGGGCCCACACCCCGGGAAAGGGGAGGGGGAAAAGGAAAAAAAAAAAGAAAAAAAGATGGGCCTGAAAAGAAAACAGTGGCAACGATCTGAGGAGGAAAGGTGATTTACTGAA
>JANHGO010000069.1:17235732-17269311 GCA_024606505.1 Aquila spilogaster | reverse complement strand
GCCAGAGGCGGGTCCCGCTCGGAGCCGGGGAAGCTTCCAGCAGCTCCTCACAGGAGCCGGCCCTGCGGCCCCTCCGCTGCTACCAAAAAAAAATGTGCCACGCAAACCCCAAACAATATTTTAAACACGTATAGAATAAATTTGAATTATCTCATGATTCTTTTAACATTTTTATAGAAAGTATCAGCTAAATGATGTGTGACAAGTTTGCCCCAGTAAAAAAATGACTAGAGAAAGACACTTTCCATTAATGAGTGTAACTGCTCCAGTATGAGACACACTTGGGAAGCCTTATTATACTGGCGATGCAATTCCCCCTTACGACTCAAACGTTAAACTATGGATATGAATCTCCTGAATGAGACTCCTGTGAATCTCCTGCAAACGAAATCCCACTTGCCCACTCAGTTGTCCAGTTGTGTTCACTAACACAAATGTTCTTTGCATACTTAAAAAATGCATTGTTTTAAAAAAAAGCCTTCGGTTCTTTAACTATGGTATATATAATTAATTAGCTAGGACTTTAACCAGTTTATTGGATTAAGAAACAGTGACTATGAAATTATGAAAGGCAATACACAAATTTTTCTAGCTTTAGATGTTGTACTCTAGATGATAAAATATTCAAGAACAATTCTTCTTAATTATCCAAAACACAGCAGATGCCCCTATACTCTTCTCAGAACAGGCAGAGGAAGATCACCTAGATTTCTTAGTTTTTTCTTTAATTGTGACATGACTGTGGACTAATCAGAATTTTTGTCACAGTAACTTGATCGGGAGTGTGAAAAAATATCCCTCACAGCCCCCTCAACTATCATGACTGCATTGGCAAAAGCCCCAGACTGGACATATTTATACTAGCAAACAAGGCCTTTTGTTAGGATACTTTATCTTATTCAAGGAACCAGTGGGAGTTCTGTCCTTATAAAACCTCTCTTGCTAACATAAGCCACATCTTCTAAAAAATGTTTTGCTGATTTGAATATATCAGCAAATACATTTTAGTCTAAGAAGTCTTTATTTCAATAAACAATTAATACAATTCAAGCCTTAATGCTTTTACTGTATAAATTAATTAAAATTAACTTATATCATTATAAGTTATGATTCATGATAGAAAAATATTACCTCATATTCAACCAAAGTTTTAATCAAACTCCTGACATTTTCAAAAGTATTGTACATATCTCAGAATTAAGTGTTTCATGTCCTTCGGATACACTATTTTTTTATCTTGTCTCTTTCATAAGAAAGTTTTTCTAACATTGAAAGTCCTTTTTGCAACCTTCCAGGTTACAAGTAGTCAAAAAAAAAAAAAGGCATATCAGGAAAGAATAACATCAGAATACATGCACTGATTCTAGGAATACTTGGAAAGTATTTAGGAATAGTTTAGTAACGGACTGAACAAATTACAAGTCAGAATGCAGGGTGGGTGAAATCAGGGAGGAATATGATCATTATGTCTTTTAGGAGGGTCAAACCCAGATTAAGAAGAGAAATTACTTAAAATGGCCTCAGTGGATACAAACAGGAACAGTGGCTTGATGCTGCACAAAAGGAAATCTCCAGTCGAGTATCAGGAAGCATTTTCTCACTGTTAGGATGTTAGATTACAGGGCTGTCTCCCAAGGGAGGTGGTGCAAGGAGCTTCACTGTATGAGTCATTTAAAATTAGACTGAAACAAAGCACCTGCATATACCGCAGGCAACATAGCTTCATTGGCAGGCAGACAACCTCAATGACCTGACAAGTCTTAACCAGCTCTCCTTTCTATCATTCCATTTAATTTTAGTCTGTTCATATTAAGGAAAATGAGAAAAAATAGCATTCTGTGAAGGACTCGTATTCATTTCCTCAAGTGACTGATTACAAATGAAAAATATGTAAATTATCATAAATATTCAGACATCTGATAGGTAAAACTAATGATTAACTGAACTATTCTCTGCTTTGTGTTATTATTTAGGAAGTTGTTTTAAAGCATTCCCCCTCTCCCCCTACCAAAATGATGAATTTTCCTTGCCAGAAGGTGAGCCAGCCAGGGGTAATCAAATACATAAACAAGATTTAGTTATACCTGGAATGATTATGGTTAGAGCATTTATTTTTGGACTCCTACTGCTTGAAATATCTACCTTTGCAGACACTCCTTGAGCAATGCCAAAGCAAAAATGGTAGCAGCAGAAAGGAGGATAATACGGGTAGAAACCATTCATGTCTGAACAGCAAGACATCCTAAATTTGCTCCCCTGAGTTTTTCAGCATGTATTTCAGAGGACTGAATGCCTCATTTGCTTTTCCTTCAATTCCTGCCATCATGGGCTCAACAGAGAAAGAAGATTTAGCATGAAGTTTTGGGGGAGTTAACAGGAAAAGAACACAGGGAACAAGTTGATAACTTTCTTAATCCACTTCTGCTATTGAAGTTCACTCTCCTCTTTAATATTCTTTATAGTTATTTTCAATGATTGAAAAGGAATTAACATATCTGTAATTATATGTTGCAGAATGCGGGGGCAAAAATGTAGAATGGCAAAGAAGAGTTCAGTGTTCTCAAAACAGGGATAACAGGTACTCTCCACTGCAGAAAACCAGTACATGACCTCTTGGACTAGTAATGAGGATATTTAATGCATTTATCAAATTATATGTTTGAAGAATAGCAAATAAAATATCAATCTTTAGGAAAGAGGGAAAAATATCCAAGAACACACTGGCCCATTATTCTGACCTCAAAACCATGCAGGGCTTTAAAATACACCTTCAAGAAGAGACATAGTAACCTGATCTCTTTTCAGTTTGAGAGTTATACTTTGACCCTTGTATAGGATGACACTAAAATAACATAGTTCCTTCAGCTTAGCAGAACAAGGATGAGGCGGAAGACAAAGATGCTACATTTGTAAGTGGTGATGTAAGAGAGAATTGAAAAATTAATTGGTACTTAAACATAATTTTTAATGCCATTTCAGACATTGTAGGCTATCCTGCCTAGCCTCTAGAAGCTGTTTCAGAAAAGTGCAAATCTTACAGGTCGTGTGTAGTATCTTTCAGTCCCACATGGGAACAATGTTAAATATCATTCATACCCAAGGGTATCTAAAAAATGCAAAGGACAATTAAATTTAGGCCCTCAATTTGCTACCAAAGCAGAGTCATGTAAAGGAAATCCACTACTGACATAAAAGTGAATGGTGTGAGCTTATAAGGAACAGAGCCCAGAAATTAGGGACCATTTTCTATGTAGAAAAGGAGTGATGTTCTAGAGCAGTACTTCCATATGAAATAAGGACAAGATATTCCTGGATTGTGAGACAAATCTTGATAAGTTTACAACAGCAGAAGGCTGGAATCTGTTTCTTAGTAAGAACCTAATGATGCAGAACGAAGGAGGAGGCTCTTGTGGCCAAAGCATTCAACCAGAGGCATACAATGTGTGCCAACAGGATGGCCAAACTGAGAGCTTTAAACTAGGAATTACAGGTGAGGTAGAGATTCCTCAACAAACAAGTGAGCAAGTTGTGGATGGGATAGGCAAGCTAAGAGCCAGGGGAGATAGGAACAGAAGGGACATAGTGATCAACAAAACAATGCTGAAGTGGAATCACTTTAACCGGAACAATCTGTGGCGAAAGCTCTTGAGACTGTTCTAGTGAATGAGCGTGCCTGGGTGCCTCTCTGAAATACTTTGACGCTAATGGACACAGCATGGGAAACCAACAGGAGGAATTAGAAGTCTATGTGCAGTTACAGTCATTGAGCTAATGGAGACATGATGGGAAAACTCACACAACTAGATTTCTGCAATGGTTGGATACAGGCTCTTTTGGAAAAACAGGCTGGGAAGGTGAGGAGAGCACGTTGACCTTTTTGTGAGACTGCAGCTGGAATGCCTGGAGCTCTGCCTGGGGACAATGTACTGGTGCATTGGGTTATTCTTCCCCAGGTGCAAGACTTGCATTTCCTTTTGCTGAACTTCATGATTTTCCTCTCAGACTAATTCTCCAGCCTGTCCAGGTCCATCTGAATGGCAGCACAACCATCTGGTGTATCAGCTACTCCCAGTTTTGTACCATCTGCGAACTTGCTGAGGGTGCACTGTCCCATTGTCTAGATTATTAATGAAGATGTTTGAGGAACAGTATTGGCCCCAGTATCAACCCCTGGGATACACCACTAGTGGCTTGCCTCCAACTCGACTTTGTACCACTGATCACAACCCTCCGGACCTGGCTGTTCAGCCAGTTTTCAATCCACCATCCTGTTCACTTATCTAATCCATATTTTTTCAGATTATTTATGAGGGTCTCGTCAGAAATAGCATCAAAAGTTTTACTAAAGCCGAGGTAGAAATTTGCTGCCCTCTCCTCATTCACAAAGCTCGTCACCAGATGATCTGAAGATGCCCGTCCCAACCTAAATAATTCTGTGAGTCTGTGATCTTGAGGATGACCGTTTAATAGTCTATGCCATACAAGAAGAGTAGACAGACTGTGGCAATCTGTCTGTCAGATAGCAGATAGACACTGTAATGTCAAAGTGGTTGGCACTGAGTAATATCAGGTTTACTGATATGAATAAACCTGGAACCTGACCCCTACCTGTCAGGCTTCTTTTGCAATCCTAGGGAATTTTAGAGCTGACTTCCTCTAAATTTATGCTCATCAGGGCTACCGATGAAAATGGTAGCTCATCTCTGTATCTGTACCCAGTAGACTAAAACACTGATGCATTTCACTGTCCTCAGATCATCAGCCCTGGAGTACAGTCCCTGTTCTGCTAAGGGCCTCTTCTGGGATGTTAAACAGGTCTTTAGCTGTATAGGAGCATTCACCTCATCTACTTAACTCGTTCAGCACATGCCCTGTAATTTAGTGCACCCAAAGTTAAGAACTGAAATTCTCAATATAGAGAATGGAGAGAATTGAATGCCTCTAGGGGGTGATTAAGAGCATTAAGCTAAACACTTAACGTTACATAGTATGAATAACCTCTCAATCACATCTTGTTTTTCCTGGTGAATTCCTGCTTCATTCACACAATGAAAATGTACAGAATGAGAAAGTTCAGTGAGAAAGATGGGTATTCAATATTTATTTTTATTGAATGCTGTGTGTCTTCATAACACATATCATGCAAACTTTTGCAGTTGATGAAGTAGAGGTGCTGTGGAGAATTTTTTCATTCCCTAATCAAAAACCACAAATAAAGCATTGAAAGTAGCTGGTTTGTTTTACCTTCTTTTGCCTTGATGACTTATGTGGAATGGCACTTCTAAAAGTAAATGCTATCTCACAAACCAATGTATTACTGAGCACCCTCAGAATGAGGAGTGGAAAGAATGAGATAAAGCAGCAAAGGGAAGTAATTATTCTGTAAATTGCAGTTCAGCTGCATGAAGACCACTATAAAAATATATTGCTACACTTTACCCAACCCTTTTTTCACGTAAAGATTATACTGACAAGCTGAAAAGTTATGACAGTGCTGAAAACAGTGGAAACTGCAACCTGTAATTAAAACAACAAAACAAAGCGCTGCCCCCCCCCTTTTTATACACACTAACAGCATTCTGTAAGAACAATGCATTTCTAAGGCGAAAAAACCTGTCTCAAAAAATTCACTGTCTATATAATGCAGTTTTATTCCTGAATCTTGCTTATCTAATCAGATCGCCACACTTCAAAAAAAAGGGTCTCTTGCGTTCATACTAGCTGTTGCTGTTGGAAGACACTATATAAAAATTAGGCTATGTAAAAGCCATGTGCCATTAAGATAAACACTCTACATAAGATGAGGAGCTGATGAAACATTCAAAAACCAGAATGATTTTCCTAAGACATCA
Source organism: Aquila spilogaster (assembly GCA_024606505.1). Taxonomy (NCBI): domain Eukaryota; kingdom Metazoa; phylum Chordata; class Aves; order Accipitriformes; family Accipitridae; genus Aquila; species Aquila spilogaster. The sequence continues at coordinate 17,263,459 of JANHGO010000069.1, read as the reverse complement.
TCCTTTAATCTTATGCCTGGAGTGACTTTCACTGAGAAAATCACTAGTACCAAGAGTTAAAAATAGTTTCGGATGCAGTAAATTCCTCATAACTGATAAAAACAAAAAGCATACAGAATTTAGGTAGGAACTGCTTAAAGCCCAGAAAGTTACAGATGCAGGCTCTGCTCCAGCTGATTCAATCTAAGCCTCAATGTAGAAGATAACACCAACTTTTCACCTCACAGCCCCTAACAAAAATCTTTCTCCTTGCTTCTCTGAGCTTGTACTAAACGGTGAGGTAAGAGGGTTCCTGAGCCGTAGTCAGCTTAGCCTCCTCATGACACAAAGCACCTCCTGTTGACTGTGTTCCTGTTAGCGATTTCTACCTTACCCTTAAGCATAATCCCAGTAAGGAGAAGGCAACAACCCCATCCCTCCTATGGATGGCAAAACAATATCTTTATTTTACCTTAACCAACCAAGAGTTCTCTCTTCACCTCCAGGTTCCATTAGCTAGAAGAACCCACCCTGACATTGACAGTAACCCCACAGTGTGGGGGTTGCAACAAGGCAGCAAAGGCTGGGGGCTGATACTGCAAAGGCACTGCCAGGTGAGGTTATGAAGGGAATTTGTTAAATAGTGTTATAGGGGAATTCCTTCACTTTGATTTGCTTCCTTTCTCTTCCCAGCTAATTTTCACCACCGAGCATATAATCATACATGTCTTCATACCACCTATCTCCTTTCATAGTTTTTATAGCTGAATCAGTCAGAGTTTTAATTTGAATTTTCATTGATCAAGAGATTTTTATCCTGTCTCAGACAGCAAAGTAGAGGTTTTCCAAAGATAATAACCATTCCAGTATCCTACAGGAGATTTTATTTCTATTTCTTTTAGCTGCAGAGTTTTTATGCTCAGCTGACTGGTATCCAAATACAGCTGGGAAAAATATGACAATGAAACGCATGCTAGGGATTACCAATACAACTACTTGCAACCAAAATCTCCACAGGGAGATTAGACAGATTTTTTTTCAAAGGACTCTCAATTATGAAGTTAGAACAGCCGGTGGCTTTTGGTTAGGTCTAACTCATAAAGCAAACTTCTGTCTGACATATCCCAAGTGTCAGCTTGGTGAGGAGGATACTGCTTCCCTTGGCACACTCTTTGTCTATCTGTAGCAAGTGAAGAGTTCCTCGAAACAGTGCAGGGTCTGCTCCACAGCCTACGTCCTCTCCAGTGGGGTCTCTAACAGGCCTTGCATATACTGGGCAAGGGAGGAGGAAATACTTGCACCTTCCCTCTTGTCTCTGTTACAAAAGTCTTTCAAAACCTTATCATAGAAAACTGTTAATGGGATATTTTGTGATAGTAAGCAGCCTGTGCAGCCTACTGTAATATTAAAAAGGTAAACTAGCTTGCTTTAGAATAATCCTTTTGGAGTTATTGTGAATCGGACTGAATATAATTCTCTTTAAGAGAATGTGTTAAAAATGCCAACAATAACATTGTTCCATACCAGAAACTGTGCTTTAAAGTTTTTTAGGTGGGAATTAACTCTCCTAGTGAAGTTTTAAGCTGTGAAATCATTCAGCTTCTCCATTTGTATGTGGTTAAACTAATATAACATATTTCTTGTTAAATGGGGCAAGAAGGCAGCTGTGAGCTACACCTTCCCAGATCTTCCCAGTGATGGGACCTTCCACCTCCTTAGAGTCAGAGGACACTGCACTCGCAGTCATAAGAGCCATTCAATCACCACTATATTAGTCTCCCTTTTAAACACTCATTCTGCCACTTTTGGCTAATTTACCAGCAGCCTCTTTTCATCATAGCACCCACCTCTTCTCCCTTCTTCACTTACTTTCTATACCAGCTCCACTTTCCCACCTGCGTAACTCCTCACTCAATTCAGCATTTGCTTTCACCTTTCTTGTTTTTGCTAGCACCATCTCTTACAAAATCTCTTTGTATCTGCCTGTTGTTCCTGACATGCCCTCAGGAAGAACTATTTATATCCACACCAAATTTATGATTTCATAGAATCACAGAACAGCTGAAGTTGGAAGGGACCTCCAGAGGTCATCTCGTCGAACCTCCCTGCTCAAGCAGGGTCACCTGAAGCGGGTTGCCCAGGACCATGTCCAGACTGCTTTTGAATATCTCTAAAGATGGAGACTCCACAATCTCTCCGGGCAACCTGTGTCAGTGCTTGGTCACTCTCACAGCAAAAAAGTGTTTTCTGATATTCAGATGGAACCTGTGTTTCTGTTTGTGCCCATTGCCTCTTCAATACCTCTCTTTCTTTACCTCTTTCACACCTCTTTCATCTCCCTCTAAGTGTTCCTATGTACAGGCATGACAGCATTCAAATTGCTGGTCCATGGAGACCAACTGCTAGACATTCAGCTGCTTTCCCTACTGACTGCTTTCATCTATTGTCCTTCACCTCATGCTGTGATCGTAAATTCCTAAGGGAAAGGTCTGTCTTTTTTTCTCTACTTCTGCAGCACCCAGCCAATGGTCCCTGGTCTATGCCTGGGGCTCTCTGACACCATGTAAATACAAATAGCAACAAGAAATAACATCAATTTGGTTCTTTCATTTGAAGCTGCTATAACCTCTATGCTTATTAGGGGACAGCATTCATATGCACAGAACACAAAGGAAGAACTGTATCATTCACCTACAACCCACCTCAATGTCTGTGGAAGACCCCACAAATGTGTCTGTCCATGGACACAAAGGGTATTTGATTCCCTATCACCAATTTGAAAGTTCATTATTCTTATCAGGCACATCACTATGCAACTCAGAAGGACTTAAAGATTTATTTTTTTTTTAATTGTAGACTTTTCTCCTGGAGTCCTGAATTCAGTGATAGAGTATGTAACATAATTTGGGGGTGAACTAAGATCAAAGCAAGATTTTTGTCTTTGCATTCCTCTGATCTTCAGCAGCCTTGAGGATGCTCTAAACTAGGTCAGATATCAACATGCTGTGGTCATGGCTAAGTCACATCCGATCTCTTCCTGGTGATGACTGTGGGAGCTTAGACTTACACTTAAATGAGTCTGGAAAGGTAAATCTAAATCCTGAAAAGCCATTCAGTTTGCAGATGCTGTGGCACCTCTCCTGCACCACTTTCAGTGCTGGTGCACTGAATGTATTGCATTTTCCTTAGGCTGGGACAGGTTTCTTCTGCATCAGTAGGATCTTTTAAAGCTTATTCTGTATTCTTGGCTATTTTTTTCTGTGTGCGCACAACATAAAATAACTGTAGATGTAGGTCACCAACTGGACTATTATATTTCATTGTCTACCAGCATATTTGACCTTGATTTCTGATTGTATCTCCATTACTTTTACTGGAAATACAAGGTAAGCCTTCCATTGGCCAAAAAACCTTGTAGGTCTATTTATTCTTTCAATTACACAAAGTAAAACGCAGAGTAATTATTTCCGAAAACAATGTAAACCCAATATATGGATTTCCGTACACTTGAAAGGTTTTGTTTGTTTGTTTTTAATATCTTTAGGGTTTTTTTGTTTTGTTTTGTTTTTAATCAGAAACTGCCTTGCTTTGAAACACAAACACTTCTTTTAGTGCTTGGGTTTTGTTGGTCTTTTATCTTGTTTTAATTAGCTCACTTGGGAAGTAATGTAACTCTATTGCAGAAAAAGCTGTATCAGTAGCTGAATCCTTCTTTTCAATTAACCATACAAATCCAGAGCCTCTTCTCACACTTACACTGCATCATTCCACACTTGGCACAACCTGCTCCTCTCAATGTCCTTCATTATTTTAAGGTCATCTTGACAGGAAGCAGCCCGTTCCCTTGTTTTGTGCCAGCAGGCAGCAAGATGCACACTTTTGTTCACCTGTCTGGACTCCACCAGCCATGGCCAGGGTTGCATGCAGTACCGCAAAGTGTCCCAGAATACCTTGCTATTGAAACAGAGTAATCAAAGTGAGATTTCAAAAAACCACAAGTCCTCCCAAGGCCATAAAAAGGAATTTTTTATGCCTTGCTGCAAATCAATTTCTGCTGAAACAATAGGAATACAGACACTACAACCCAAGCCTTGCTAGTATAGAGAAGCCTTACCCTGGTTTTATGGAACATTGTGCAAACAAGGGAAGACTGTAAAGGGTCACTTTTGCTCCCAGGCAACTCCTTGCTATAGGTGTGTTAGGAAGGCAGAAGCACAGACAGGCAACCAAGGAGAAATAGAGAAATGTTTCCTGGATACACAGGGCAGAATTAGGAAGGCCAAAGAGTAGCTACAGTTAAAATTGCTGAAGGACATCAAGGGCAACAGGAAAGGTTTCTACAGCCACAGCAGCAACAAAAGGAAAACTGGGGAGAACGTGGGCCTGCTGCCCAATGTGGTTGGTGACCAAGTGATGGAGTGCATGGAAAAGGATAACTTGGTGAAGGACTCAATGTCTTCACTTTCTCAGCCTTTACTGGCAAAGTCTGCTGCTCACTTCCAGGCCTTTCAGGTCTTTGCTTAGCAGCAATGTACTACCCATGGTACAGAAGGATCAAATTAGGTACAAATTAGGTCAGCTGGACATATGCAAGTCCATAGGACTGGACAGGATGCATCTGAAGGTGCTGGGAAGCTGGCTTGATGTTATTTTGGGACCATTCTCTTATCATGTTTGAAAAGCTGTGGTGACTAAGGGAGCAAAGATGAGAGAAGGCAGTCGTTAAAACTACCTTCAAAAAAGCCAAGAGGGATTTAGGGAGCATACTCAGAAAAAAAATAATCCTTTGATTCATAGGAAGATGTTAATAGGAAGGTATTATGGAAGTTTCAGTATACCTTGTCTTTAGAAAATAAAGCTGCTTCAGTATTTTTGGAAAATTCTGAGGTTGACAAAATGGAAAGACTTGTAGCAATGGGGATTTTCCCTATGTGTATTAGGAAGAGCCTCCCAAACACTTTTTGGACTGCAGTTTGTGGTATTCAGCAGGACACTATTTGCTACAGGAAGGTGATCATTTCTCATCTGAAGCCGAATAATGAGTAATATCACAAATATGAATGTGTAGTACCCAAGAGGATATAAAATCCAGAGGAACTTCATAAACACATATTAACATGATAATTGCATGTCAACTGGATATGATATAACACACATTGTGTCTTTCCAGTAATGCATGAAAAAAATGAGATCTCTGTAACTGAGCAATGTAGCTAAACATTTCTCCAGAGCAATAACACGTCACTCAGATTTGTAATTTGAGATTATAAATTTGTTACCATCTTTTGTAATAACTACAGATAAATGTGCCTTATTGGTGTGATAGCCTGATAGCTCAGGCTGTACAGAGTTTGACAGTGTTTTTCTAATACAATCTGCATTTAAACTAAAACAGCACAATACATACTGCAGTCGAAGTTCAGATAGAAACGTATCTGAAATGCACACATTAACTGGTTGTGATCTGTTTTATAAAAAACCCCACAGTCAAAACCTAATGTGTCACATAGACAGCATTAATAAATACTATACTGAAGTAGACCACACTATACTACAGCCTTTAATTAATCCCTCTACTACTGCAGGAATATTTCTACTAATAACTACTTTTAAACTTCCTAAGAGATGAAACTTGGATCTCCACCTCTGGAGGTTATTCTAACTTTTAAATCAGATCAGTATGAGAAAATTTGTTCCCAATATTAAATCCAAATGTTCATCTTTTCCAGATTCATCACATTAGCCCTGGTTACTTATTTGCTCAACTTTGAGTTATCTTTATTCATCCATTGGGTTCACATATTTTAAATTCTCTGAGCTTCTCAATCATTACTCAACAAAGCTCTATCTGATGAGTTCTCTGAATTTATTCCCTACAGCTCTCCTGGTAATTTGCATTACTTTTGTCTGGACACTTCAGTTTTGACTGCACAGAATTGTAAAGAATAGGGCAGTTCTTGGGCTGAGCTGACACAGGGTCAACCCAGCTCAGAAAAAAGCGTGAAGGCAAAGGTCATTTCTTGATTTCTCTGCAGCCAAGATCCTCTTGGTACTCATCTGGTTTAGATACAAAGTAAATAACATTGACAGTGGTTTCAGTGAGCCTGTTTGAGCAGAAAGGGTTTCTGGGGCACACAGACCCATATAACTTGTGCTGTGTGGCACCTGGTCCTGCTCTACATCCTGGGAACACACATGAGCAAAGAAAAGTGTTGTGTGCCTGGGGAACATATGTCCATCTGATTCACTTATGAAAATTACCAGATGATGTGATTTAAAGCAGCCCTGAGCTGACAATAACTTGCTGCTTGTGGTAGCCACAGAATCTCAACAGAACACAAATTAGATGAATTGAATGTCCATGTACACTTCTGCTGAGCTACGTCGCACCACCCAGCAGAATTATGGGTTCTACCAAGCCATATGTGACAGTGGCTAGTCTCTGACCTTGTGGCTGACACAACTGGTTGAAAGAAGCACTGCACATTAACTCAGGGAGAGCACCAGCCAGCACCCTGGGATGGTCAGAAACACTGCTGTGGCCACCTAGCACCCTCTACTTAGGCAGCAGAGCTGTCTGACAGGCAAGGCAGGGAGTTCAGTCTAGCAGCTGACTGCATCACAGCTCAATCAGGTGCATCCCAATCACAGCCTACTCAACCCATGCACAGCTCAAGTCTATCCATGGCCATCCTTGGTACAACCATCTACTGGGCGGGAGATGTGAGCAGAAAGATGCTCTTGGAGACAGAGACAATTGTAATGGCTGTTGGTTTTCTTTCAGCTGAACCCTGTTAGAAGCTGTGGGGAGCCAGTGATCTCTTTGATTTCTCTGGAAGTGCACAGGATGAAGTAGCCGTCACATCTTGGCATCAGGATGCTGTCTGTTTAAAGGCAGAATGGTCCCACTCTTCTAATTTCACACATAAAACTACAGTCACATAAGCTTCTATTTCCTGGATGCCTGCAGGAGTGGGTTTGACCTATACTGACACATGTGTCCCAGGTACCACTTTTTCCTGCTACATTATGATGAACATCTGGATATCATCTTTTCTTATTGCTTGCATCCTTGCAGCAGGCCAAAACTGACCATATCTTCAATATTTCTGAAAGAATAGTACTTGCCTATTAATATGGCGGGCAGCCTCAGCTATCTGTAAGCGTTCCCCAGCCAGCAGCTTGGCTGCAGTGTCACCAGTCTGCTATGGAGGATGGTGACCTGCTGTGGGACCCACATGGGGGAGGGAACCCTCTAACCATACGCCTTGTTGCAGAAAAGGGAGAGGAGCCCAAGCTGCATGAGCGAGGACCACAGCAGGACTAAGGACTACTACCCTCACGTGACAGCCCCAGCAGCAGGAGGCAAGCAGCACCCCTTGCAAAACAGTATTTTGAGGTCACCAGTGTTCCTGTCGCTGGATGCCAGCTAAGCTAAGACAGAGGCCTGATTTCCTAATATAGAAGCAACCACACACCAGGAATACCAATTATTAAAATAATGAGCATTTATAAGGTCTCCAATTCAGAACAGAGAGGAAAGATACGTTCTGTTACACTAATCCTACATTTCAGAAAGTTTAAAAAGGAACTGTAGACATTATGAAAGTTGCCCTTTATATTGCAGTAGTATAATTTTAAAAAGCAGCCATTTTTCATACAAAAAGGAAATAATATTTATTCAATTTTGATTCCTTCTTTATTAGTTCCCTGAGATAATGACAAAATACTTAAACAAACTCTAAAAAAGAAGCAAATGTGATGTTTAATGGCTTAAAATGCATTAACAAATGTAGACAGGATTCCTTATACAGGTTGATATATCCACTGACATTACGTTTTTGAGCTTCTGAGCATTTACATTCTTTGCATTTCATACTTAATGACAAGCTTCAACTTCCTCTTCTGCCCCAAGAGTAAGTGAGGAAACACAACAAGGCCCGTAAAATCTTACTAATATAGAACAGGTACAAGAACTCAATCAGATCATGAAGTCACTGACTGTATTTAAGTTTTCTTCTCCTATTTTTTGACCTATATGTTGATATATCCACATTTACGTGTTCTCTGAATGTGGTGGTGAGAAGTGGACATCAGACTGATATGGGATCTACCACTTTGAGAGGCACTTTCAACAGCAATGTGATCTTTACTATAAAGTATCTCATTTCATTCCATTTGTCTATGCCCTTGAAAATACCTTCTGCTGTCAAAAGACATGGCTTTTGAAGGACTGCTTCTATTTTTGTGTATATATATCTACCCTCATGATTCCTTTGTTTTCCGTTTTAAATCAGAATATTTCATTAACTCCTGTGTTTAGGTCTTAGGAGGGTAGTGTTTTATTACCCTTATTTTCATTCATTCCTTTGTATCCCTCTGCTGTAGAGTGCTCAGGATGTCCTGCTCATAAGGGAACGCTGCATACAGTAAGTGGGTGGAATTTTGAATTCCTTACAATTTTTTACATGGAAGAATGGAATCAAAACTACTGGAATCAAACACCACCTCTTTATAAAACCATTGTCACCACAATGCACTAATTAAAAATTCCATTGCCTACATGGAGCAGTCCTTAACTCATATTTTAAATTTACAGATAGTAAAATGAAATGTTAATTGAAAATGCATTAGCTGAACAGCAGGGTTTAGATCATTTAGAAAGTTTTAGGCTAAATTTGGCTTGAGAGATGGAATGAAAGCCTATGTAAAACTTAATGTCTTCTTGGGTATGAGGACTGTCTCCAGATGAATGGAATCAGAGCACCTCCCGGTGTTGCTTATGTGCCATCATGTGGGAGGAGTCACAGGCAAGACCTCAGCTTCAACCCACATTTGGTTTCCCATGGGAGCTCATCATAATGGTGACTCAACTGAAAACGTGTAAGCTGATCCCTTAAAACTGTTCCTAAAACAACTGTAAGTTTTGTGTTGTCAAATAAACAAGTAATACAGAACACTAAAGTTTTAACGATGGGATGTATTCAACCTTTTTTTTAAAAGACTTAATAACTACGGACTTCTGGAATATTAAGGAAATTCCAGCTAACATTCAGCCTTCTGCCAAATAATACTCCGTAAGTAAAAAAATATATGGGTGAAATTCTGACTCCATTTAAGCTATGTGGAATTTTACCACGGACTTCAGTGGGGCCAAGGGAAGTCCATGATCATGTAAGTGGTTAAATAGCTTCAGTAAGCTTTGAATTTTAACCAGTGAATGAATTTCAGATCATTCCAAATGATCAAACAAATGATAAAAAGTGCATTTTTTACAAAATTACTGGCAGAATAACTAAAATGATTGCTTTTCATAGAATAAAATAAAGACTATTCTTATATTAATAGTAAATAAGATATCTTTTATAGAACAACTGCTATGGAGCTCTTCTAAGCAAACAAAAATTTGATAGGAAAAAAGAGGGTTCTACTTAGTACATTATTCATAGGTGTACCAGTTGAATTCACTTATTTTCATAATTTTGCCACATCTTTAACAGTTATGAACAAGCTTTTCTGTGTCTGCATTTCTTGGAGAGTTCCACATTGCTAAAATCCTTCTTGCTTTTGTGTATTTGAAATGCATTTATGTCCTTATGGATTATCAACAAACACGTTTCTTTTTCTTACACTATTTATACACTGAACAATTCTTGTTATGTCTGGTACTGCTACTGCATATGTTACTTTTAAAAGGTAATTCTACCCATAGCACACATTACTTTTACAGTCTTACATTATTAATTCTTCATAATGATGTCGTACCATAACCTTCAATCATGTGCCTTAACATATCTGGGTTTTGGAAATAACATTGAAGCTGTTACATTTCTGTTTATGAGCATTGGCATTCTTAACCAATATACATTTGAAGTACATTTTCAGTCTACTGATACGCTGCACTGGCTAAGAAATTTTGCTGATCTAATCAGGAGACGGGAACAGCCTTCAAAGTCAGTGATCCATGAAATCTCCATATAAGTTTTGACATATCAGAGAGATGACAGTATACTGAGCTAACCCTCCTATTGGAGAAGTCATAAAAGACAGCACACACATATACACACAGTTTGTCTGTTCATCACAGCTTTGTTATTCTGCATTTTATAGATTTGCAGGTATTGTGCCAATTCAAAGACCATCTATGAACTTCATTCCAGAAACCAGAAAAGGAATGTGGATTATTTTGCTGGGGCATGTCCTCCTGTGTGACATGAGTCTGCATAATAGAGGCAGGTGGCTTTCACTATGCACAGGAACACTTCCTCCTCTGCTACAGAGCTATAGTTATTTTACCTTACCCCAATATCTGTGTTGGAAACAAGTTTTATCTCCAATGAAGTTATCATTCTGGGCCAAATCAGAATTCCTTTAATCAGTACAGTAAATTGGAATGCTGCTAAAAAGAAACAAAGTGAAACCTTTAGGATTTGGCTGCGCTGTTATACAAAGACCTCCAAATAATGGAGTTTGATGTGCTTCAGGTAAACACTCCCAGCCCCAAACAGCAATTTGTTGGTGGAATTCACTGAAATTTTATTATAAATTCAGAACTCAGTGAAGTTAATGTGACTTGCACTGTTAATCTGAGTGAGAGTGGAAGTGAGCCTTGTGTTCTTCTTTCTTTTGTTGTGCATTGAATGGTGTCACCTATATTGCCATGGAACTTTACCACAGGTAAGCTGCAAAACGTGCAGCAACTGCTTATGTACGATTAAGTATGTTTAAAATAATTCATATCTATAAAGATGGCTTGGTCTTTCCAGCAGTTACTCAAAAAGACATAAATAGAAAAGGTCAAAATAGTAATGGATTTGGTCCTACAGAAACTAAATGTTTTCATATTTGCAAAACTGGTAAAAAAACAGATTTGTAGAGTTTTTATCATGAACATACTTGCTTTTCTACAGCACTTTGGAATACTACAGTCATGCACAGTTGTCGAAAAGTGGTAGACAAAGAAAGGCGTATTCAAAGCGTAAGTAGTAAGGAGGTCACAGAGCATCCTATTTTTAATTCTGAAGCTTTTATAACATAAAAATCTATTTTAAGACTCAAAAAAAAAAGTGTGCTTCAAAAAAAAAAAAAAAAAAAAGAACTACAGAACTATACTTTTCTAAGAATATATACTGGCTTCACTTTTAGATTATATCCTGTCCAGGTTGGAATCATTTCCTTACATCAGACCAAAAAGTTTCTGACTGTTTTGACTGGTTTTCTTATTACTATGAGAAAATATCCCCCCTCCCAACAATACTGAACACTATAATGAACAATACAAAGACTCAGTGTCAGGTAAGTCTCCACTTGGCCTCCTTCTCCTCTGGTTTACCTGGAAGATTCTGATTCTTTGGAATTCATACAGTAGAAGGTAAATGGAATGAATCAATGCCTCTAGTCAAGAGGTGGTGAAAAACAACACATGTACACAGAGTCTCTCTTTTTATCTCAACTAAATGAGAAATCCCTTCATTAAAACATTTTTTTTCTGGTAGAGACAAACTGGTACATAGTGGCTGTGGTTAGACAATCAGCATAGGCAGACTCAGCTAACCTATAGAAACTTAGCTAAATACAGAATGATTTTCTGAAGACAAAAAAAAAAAGGAAATAATAAAGAAATCTGCAAACCGATCTATTAACATTGAGAATTAGTAAAAAGAAAGCTGATTTGTTTCAGAGGCCTCATAACCAGTGTTGATGAGGAGAGAAAATTCATCTCCCATACACGCACGCTCACGTAAGTTGCTTGACCTATGGAAGGATTCAAAAATCATCTTCTCTTAGTGAGGGGAATTGAAAACTTCTTTGCTCGGATTGGTATAATTGTCACCGGTAAACTTAATCACTGCAGACTTAATGTGCTCAGGAAAACTTGTTATGGAATGATTAGCAAAATCCTTCCCCGAGGAAGGTACTACAGTCATTAGGAATTAATCAGGAAATGGGGGGGTGTAGCTTTGTAAGGTCATGTCCAAAATCTTTATATGGGAACAGGAGAAACAGCGTCTGTAAACTAGGTGTATTTTCTAATGTGTTACCTATTATTTGCCATAATACATAGATAGATAATATATTATCTATTATTTGTCGGAATGCACATCTGGTGGTTGGGAAACCTGGGAATCAAAGACAGGATTTATGCAGAAATTGGTTTGTTGAGTTTATTTTGTTTTGCATTTAGTTTCTGACTTCTTGGCTTCAGTGAACTTGTCATCTGTGATCAGTAAATGACGTGACAGACATTGCATAGTCATGACTTTGGACCTCTCTTCAGCTAGGTCTTCAGCCGGTTTAAGGAGTTATGCAGACTTCCCCAACCAATATTTCACCTTACTGTCCACTCAGCTCTGGTAGCTGGTATTAAAAGACACCCCTCTGTATCCCTCAAGGGACAGAAGAGCACTGTGAATTAATTTAACCTAGCAGTTCAGTCTCTACGAACTTGCTACAAACTAATGAAATTACATGGTCAAGCAATGACAGACTTGTGCTACACTTGAAGTCTTTTAATGTGAGTTTCAAACACCTAAGGTAACAAAAAGATACTTCAAGAAAGGCTTGTTATTTAATGAACCTCTGATAAACATAAAACTGTGGTGTTGTACTTGTATTGATGTTTAGGTAACTTCTACCATTAGGTGTCAGACAGTGGGGAAAAAAGTAGAACAGGAAAATACAATATATTTTCCTTTCTTTGACCTTCTTTAATGGAAATCTTTGTTACAAGTTCTGTATTGATATAACTCTTTATGAAAATTTATTTACTTTCCCATGGGTACTTTGCGCTGATTAGGTGAGAAAGGATTACCTTCTTTCCTGCTATTTATAAAACAGCTAATGATTTTCTTTGGGGTGAATAGCATCTTATTTATCTTCAGATGCTTTCCTTGACAGGGACAAAGTCAGGACAAAAAGATCTTCATTGCCTCTTTTGCTATAAAGTAATAATATGGGGCTGCTTCCTCTAAATGGTTCTACTCACCCAGGTGTTCTTATATGTATGGGTCATATTTTTCATATGAAGGGTGTTCCCTGTCATTTTGAAGATTACAGTAAAAAGACCTATTCATTACTCAGTTATCTTAAATACTAGTGTATTTCTAAGAAGCATTTGAGTTAAAATAGTATAGCATTATTCTGGTTTTATTAAAATGCCCTGCTATGTAACTGCCCTTCCATTTATAGTAGTTTCAGGATAGCTGTGTTTTGGAAAAGGTTTAAAACCAGATGAATCATCAGTTCTCCTGGGAAGCACTGTTCTGCAATAAGCTGCTGGCTCTTTGCCCCATATACAGATATTTTCTAATACAGTCATTAGGACAGTTCCCATCCCTCTGTCATATTACAAAATTAATGACTTCTTTTCAGTAACTTTACAAAGCCCATAAGACATGACATAGCAAATCCTTCCTGTTTTACTTAAATAGTCACGCTTCAACCTCTGATATAGATTGCTATTTGCAGGATCACACATGCAAAGGAAAAGTGTCAGCCTTACAACTGATTTCTGTTGTAGAGTTTGTTTGTCCTATGTTAGAAAAACAGCTGTTTGCTGAAATTTTGTGGAAATCTCCTCAAGTATTTGGCATAAAGAACTAGTGTTTCTTTCCTGTACATGCAATGTATTATCCTGTTTCTCTTAACCAGTATAATATACTAAAATTACAATGAACCATCTGCATTTAGCTTTTACATATGAAAATATTTTCATAATTGCCATATGGCTCTTCACAAATTTCTGATAACAGTAGCAATGACACATTTGTAATGGGATGTCCCAGTGCAATTCCATCAATTAGAAAAAAGCATAATGGAAACATGAGACAGATTTAGCAGTAAAAGTGTGCTTACCTTCATATGTTCCACTTTCTAAGAGAGCACCACTTTTCTCCAATTCCATAAAATCTTCAACAGTGATGAAAATATAGTCCACACCAGGGACTTCCCCCTCCTTATGTGGCCTTGTGGTGCCTATTAATAAGACGAAAGACACACTGTCAAGCACATGACCTAAATGTAGAAAGATCTTTTTGAAAGGTTTGGAAAATTTATCAAAGTAAACCATTTATGCAGCACATTATATAGCACATACTCCTTGTGAGGATGTCTTTCAATACCTTATAGCTACATCTGTTGAAGCTGACAGAGGTATATGAGATGCATGTTTAAGATCATGCCAGATGTTCTTTGGATCCATATTATTTATTCTCACTAATGAAAATGTATCATACTGCTATTCTTTTCATGTTACTAGAAAGACCCTTAGTGACACCAGGCATTCAGAGGTAACACAAATCTTTGATGTGTATTTTCTATGGCTTCAAACAAAGTCTTGTCTACAATTAATCTGCTTCATGAACTTTTAAACATTTATTTAGTACACAAAATAATAAATCTCTAAGTAAATCCATAAGGGTTGTATTCACATTGTTTGTTTCAGTGTCATAAGTGGACGTGATAAATGGTTAGGCTTAAGGGACTGAGTGATTCAAATCACCTGCTAACCATGCTGTCAAACTGCAAAGGTGCTTATATTTAGTTATTGCCTCTAGTGTCATCTCTGGATGACAGAACTCCCTAAATGCCGACAGACAGTATTTCATACATGCTGAGAAGTGACTCGGCTTAGCTAGCAGAAGTTGAGATGTTAGCAGGGAAGCATCTGAATTTGACCTAATTTCTTAACGGTCTGGTTTATTGTGGTCAGGCTATCCCTACTTTGACTGAAACCACTAAATAAGTCTCAAAACTCCATTTGGAAATGGAAGAGTTTTAGGTCCTCCTCAGTCTCAGTGTTTGAAACATCATAATCAATCAATTCTTTAGCAATACTATGGTGATTACATCACACTCACAGGGTTTGGTTTCAAGGCTGTTGACACTGGGAAGTGGCTAGAAACCAGATCTTCTGCTTCCTGGACAAAAGTTTAGCATTATGATATTGTGCAAAAGACACAGTCTCTTCCTCAGTTATTAATCCACCACCTTAACCACCGTATCGTGACTCTCATACTATGCAGTAGTGATTCAGACATCTCTTCAGATCAGCTAACCTAAAATCTATTTCATCTACTTTTGGATGTCTATTATTCAGACATCTGCATTTAAACCTCTTGAAACATTTTGTGTGAGACTCATCATGACATTAAGAAAACTAAATGTAATTGTCTACATTTCTGCCATGTGTATAAACTATTACAGTCAATAGAGATCTCATCAATGGTGGAAGCAAGAGAACTATTCAGCTGCCTGCCTGCTACGAGCTCAATTCAGTTGGCCATACATAGGTCTCTGTGGGATGCCTTAGATATTCATGTGAAGCTAGCAGATATGCCAAGGACAAAATATCCCTTGCACTGCCCCAAATGCACAAAATTGTCCTTTGCGCTGCCCAAAATGCAGCTGTCTTAATCTCATACCGAATCCCACTCCATAGCTAGATCTAGTGGAGACTTCTGTGCAACGAAGAGCACATTAGAAGTGCAAGGTTCTCTCAGTGACAATGACAGGAGTCCCGTGCTCTCAGCGATTCCCACCGGCCGGAGCTCAGCTTTGCCAAAGCACTGGCTGGCCTTCAGAGTTGTCCAAACTCCTTGATGTCAGTGGAGACATAGAGACTTAATGGTGCCTTAGTTAGGTTATCGGGACTGCTTGTCATAGACACCATTCTCTCCTCACAGGCAGCCTGAATGGCTACGGCAAAGACTGAATGAGCCTGAGAAGCTAAAATTTCAGTAGCTAACATCATGAATATGTTTTGATAAATATATAAGACAAGTTCCCTCATTTGTCTGATTCCAATTCCCTTTTCATCTCAACATTTAAAACTAAAACTTGTCCTATTGGGCTGTTTATTTCTGGGAATTTCATATTTGCAGAGATGGGTTTGTTAGAATTATTACTATTGTGTTTCAGGGATGGTATGGTTAAAGCACTCAGACATTTAGATTCTCAATAAATATATTGAATTTACTCCCCATGGAATATCTGACCTCTGGGGATGCAGCAGCATCCTCAAAGATCTCCAGCCCTTTGTGAGAACTGTGCAGAAGCACAAGGATTCTGGCAAGACCCCGAGCTCCTGGGAGCTCTGCTAACAGCACAGGCATCAGATGTTTGATCTGCATGCTCTCTCCTGAGGAATTTTTCACTCCCGAAGTCTATTGACAGGAACTGTACCTTCCTCATAAAACACTTTGGCAAATCAAGGCTATGTTATTCCCAAACATGGCACAGGGAAGAAGCTGGCATACTAGATTAGTACCTCTAGCTAACTGTTTCTTCAATATTTTTTTATGTAGCCAAACTAAGATTAACAGAAGTTTATCAATCAGACAAAAATAGGAGTTATATAAAATGTAGAGGTAAACCCTGCTTTGAGTGGAAAGTTGGACCAGATGACCTACTGAGCTCCCTCTCAAACTAAATTTTCAATGATTCTATGACATTGTCAATACACTGCAGTTTGTTTTAAACACATGGATATATATTCAGCAGTGATGACTGCAAGGTCTCACCAGAGGTCCAACAACAGACTCAATTATCCCTCTGTTTCTCTACTTTGGTCACAGTCTTTGGTAAACTTGCCTAGAAAAGTGTAATGGACTAAATTTCAGGTTCTGAATCCCTCTCTTAAATTGGAAGCTAAAGACCTGATCTTTCTGCCCTTATGTGACTTAGTCACATTCTCTCAGATATAGTACATATATGATGTTTGCATACGCCCTGCACTAAGAATTGAACATTCTGTTTAATCTGCTTCCCCTATTTCAAATGAAATGCACGGTCCAATTATACAGTAATTCTATATCCTTAACACAGCACTTAGCTATAGCCTGTCTGTTCTCTAGTCGAATTGCTCATCACTTATCCCCACATGTAAGGTAGCCATGAGATGTCCTGTACTTAGAGCTGTTGATGTAATCATTATCTTGTTCTGCAAGACTCCAAGATTTAAAATAGTTCCTATTTTGCTTCAGGATGAAACTAATGGATTTTTGTGGCAAAACCAAAAGACCCAGAACTCCACTTTAGAATTGCCAGTGTGCTACTGTACATAGCAGCTTCTTAATTTAGTCTCCATTAATCCCAGTTTCCCACTGATTTTCCTAGGTGACTAAATAGCTACTGGTAATTCTACAGTATGTTTTCCTTTCTCCACTTCTCTTGCACCCCATGGTTTCACTAGATATTCTAGCATGGAGATGAGGAATCCTTTCTCCTGAAAGTTGAATTGAAATGGGTAAATTACAGAAATGAACATGTTTAAGGAAAAGCAGATTTTCTAGAAAATTTCTTGCCAGTTCTACCTATACCTGCTATGTCTGTCCTACAATGCCAGGTGATAATACTGTCACTCAGATAGTAACATGGAAGGTTCCACCCTCTTCTCTTATAATCCTTAGGGAATCTGCTCCAAGAGTTCCACATTGTAATGTATACTGAAGGTTGTACTCCTATAAGATGTCAACTACTTGCTTCCTTCAAAAAACAGAGAAAAAAGCAAACCGTGTTCACTAGTCACATGTGTTAAGGGTGACTCTTACCCCAGGTACAGCAGTTTCCATCCCCACCAGAACTTTATTGCTCTTGATAAAATCTTACTGAGTCCCATTTCCCTCCTGCATCTGTTCTCATTCCCTCAGCCCGGAGGACCTGAGATCTTGCAAATGGTTAAAGCAATTCCCTGGCTAATGGAATAATCAATAGTTATTGCCTCTTTTACTCCTTCACCCTGGAGGAACTGAGTTGCTGCTATTAATACTTCCGCCGTCCTTTATACCTTTCTGTAAGCACCATAGGGTTTGCAACGTGCAGGTTTACAGACTTGGGAGACAGTTACTGGGGAATCTTAAACACCCATCAAAGTCTGAACATTGAGGTCTATATATAGGAAACTTATAGGTCATAGGCAATTTTTCTTTTTCCTTGCTTTTCCTTGCTTTTAAACTAATATAGAGTTACTGTTCTTAATAGATTTTTTCTTTAACTACATTCATATGGACAGATAAGCAGGCCTAAAATCTATAGTAATTCAGGATCTAAAACAAAGGATTCATTCCAAGCCTCATATTTTTACAGGAACACAACACCTCTTGTTATACAGCATCAAGGCTTAATAGGACATACTTGCTACTGCTTATAATATTTAGCCTTTCATTAACGTAAAATGAAAATAGGAACCCAGTTACCATTTTGTTACCATGGTAATGTATGAAAAAATAATCTTTAAATTCCGTAATGAAAGAACATGATACTTTTAGATCTTGCAGGATCAAAACCAGCAAGGGATATTTCTCCTATGCACATTTATGACAAATGCAATCTATTGTTGCTGTTGAACAAAAGACACAATAGGAATAGCTTGCAAGTCACCACAACCAATCAATACAAGCCAGTCCTGTCACACAACATATAAGTACCTTAGAAATTACAGGAGCTTGGTCTACAAAATCTGCATGGATACTGACGTTCTTTGTTTTCATAAGCACTGCTTGCATCGTTCAGCAATTTGCTCTCAAAACCAATACTAAGGTCATTTGCTGAGCAACTACTTTGTCTGGATTTATAACTTCAAGATGGATAGTTGGTACAGTTTAGAGATATTTAAGCTATGTGGCAGAAATCTTTTTTTTTTTTTTTTTTTAAAGCAGAACCTTTGCCTTTGCAGCTTGTTTCTTCTTCTGTTCTACAGGGGGAAGTATGGTGATCCACCATACTTCAGTGCAGGCTTTCCATGCTCAATGTTATGTTATATGATGGTGCTATGTTTCTGGAGAGGAATTAAGTGCTGTTTACACAAATAGCCTTTGAAAGAGCATTCTTCTTTTAACTGAGTATAAGATACCTAAGGGTATAAATTTAGACACCTAAGAAATCTCTACAATGAATAAGAAAAGGAGTGTGTTAATTTAATAGCAATAAACTATTTTTGAAATACTGCTTATATGAGCTTGGGGAAAAATAAATAACACTTAACATGGAAGTTTTATGTTGACTGCTAGTGCAGATTGGAAAAATGGTCAGTTCATGTATTGTTCAGTCCAGATTCCCATTTTTAGTAAAAAACTATAGAATTATTAACTCTGGAAGAACTCCAGGGTTGCAAAGCTCCACACCAGTTTGTACAGGTAGGAGAACAATTAGAAATTTATATGACTCTTTTTTAATCTCAGCATCCAAGTACATAATTGTAACATATTAGTGCTTATTTGGGAACAAGGTGCTCAGTTTGACTTGGAAAATATTTCTGCTTCTTAGAAGCACTGCATCTTCATGGTCTCTGTCCAGCTCTGCTAATTTCAAAAGCAGGAAAGGTGCTGCCTCAATATTTCATTTATTCCTAACTCCATGTATTTATGCATGTTAGGAAAAGAAGCAAATTTATTTATGGGTCAGCATAGGAATACGAATGTTAGTTAAAAATCCCAGAACTATGACAGGGAAGACTCAGAAAGGTGTTCTGTGCTCAGTACCATAGACACATTTTCAAGAACACTTCATCTTTGCACAGTAAATAATCTGTATTTTACAGTCTTTGGCAGCATTACAAGGATAATATCGCACGAGTAGTGTTCCTGTACAGTCTATATGATGGTCAGGAGAGTAGAAGTAAAGGCCTTAGTCCCTGCATGGTCCAATGCCTACTCACAGACTTTGTGCACAGGTTTCAATGCTCCGAGCTTATAGGCATATTAAAAATATTTATATTATTACATTTTTTAATTGCAAGTTAAAGGCAAACATGGCACACCTCTTCACAATCAAAGCACCTTCACAGTTATTTAGCTGATTTGCTTTTGGATTCACAGATTGGTTCCTATTGCATGAGGTAAATACAAAAGCAAAGGTGTGTCTTTGCCACAAGGATTTACAATGTAAATGAAAGGCACAGTAATAACCTAGCCCTTTTTGCATAACGATCTACTCCTAGATCCATTTTCCAAATGTATGGAAGCAAATAGGGCCTTATAGTGCTTATTAGTTCCAAATATAGCAAAACATAAAGTACAAAAAAAAAATCTTTAATATATAAAGCCCTTTTATTAGACACTTGACTGAAAATTTGTTCTGTAATTCTGCTCTGTACAACAGCTTGTTGTGGAAAGCGGTACGCCAGGCTGTCATACATTACAGTAGCTGGAGGGATCCCTCCTGCAGAAACAGACTGCTAATCTTTAATAAACTTCAGCTGAGCCCTTGGTACGACCTTGTATACACTTTGCCTTCAAAAAATTCAACAATGTGTAATTAGCTCTTTTGTTTGTTTGCCAAATTACTCTGGGACACTATTACTGTGAGGAACTGAAATGTATGGGAAATTATACCTATCTTGTCAAATTACTAACTGCATTAAGCAGAGAAACACCACATTCGTCTTGATCTACTGAATTCCCAGCTGAAGAGAATAATAAACATAATTTTCAAGTAAAGTGACTTTAGATGTACTGCAGAGCAGGAAGCTTCAAGTGTTTATGATACTTCTCATAACAACAACATAAACCACAATGGCATAAGCCCCTTCTTGCCAAGGGTCATGAAGAGGAAAAGTTTCTTCCTCTTTTTAAGTGTGCAATACCAGCAATTTCTCTGATGCAACCCTATAAAAATAATTGCAGAAGCAAATGAATGAATTCCAGATTCCTGAAAATATTTTTGGGGGGTAATAGTTTCAAACTGTATTAATAAGCAGATTGTTGGCAAATGTGATCCTGAAGAAGATCTTCAGGTTAATCAATTCAAACTCCACTTGCAAAGGTGCTAAATGCTCTACGGTGAGGAAAAGCCAGGCATTTAGCAGTTGCCGAGTTGTGAGACTGCAGCATTATTTGCAATCTTACCTGTACATAGAAAGAAAAATCAGACAGTATTTGGAAGAAACAGTGTGTTTTTACTATCTCCAGGATTTTCTGACCAAGTTTTACTAGAAAGGGAAAAGCACTTAGCCATACCTCATCACAAAACTAATAGTTTCATTTCTGGGTGTTTAGTTTGTGTGAATTAAAAGGAAGTTTTCCAATCCCTGTGCATCATCAGTATCCACTGATATTAGCAGAAACAACAGGTTAACTACATGGCTCAATCCAGTGTCCACTGAAACTAAGTAGAGAATTTGGGTCATATCAAAAGAAACCCTTAAAAAAAAAAAAAAAAAAGCCTAACCCATATTTTTAACAGTTTCTAGTACACTTTGGGATTAATGACATTGTTACATTTTGATTTTTCCTGAAGAAGTAAAAGGTAAGATTGTGAAAAGCAGCCTTACAGGACTGTGTACTAGGCTTTAGTGCCCACATTCTATAATACCACATAATTCTTAGGACAATATGTTTTATATTTTATAGTGTAAACCAGAGGCAGTGACTTCCTGGATTTGAGACCTACAATGCATATAGTAACAGATAAGCATGTCCTTTATGGAAAGAATATGCATTCAGTCTGTGGTTCTTTAGATTTTCACTTTTTCTAAATTTGAGACATATGCATTAGGTAAGCTAAATAAGCTCCTGCCTGGTGGTTAGCAGGATTATTACACTCCAGATGCATATACCCTTTCAAATACTTCTTTTTTGCATACAATACGCATTCAGTAGCTTCTGATTAAACACAGCCTGGGTTTTCTATTTGTTCTTTTGGTTTCATGCAATGTGACAGACACTGTACAATGCACATAAAACCAGCCCAAAGATAATTTATGCATTTTAAAAATTAAGTCATATTGGAGCCGAACAGCAAAGTAAAATCAGGGGATGGGAATGACAGTAGTTCTAGATGAGGACTGCTGGTAGGAAGGATATTTATTTGTTTATTTATTTGGTTAATTATGAGAGGACCACTGGAACCAGCAAGACACTCAGAGAAGAAATGCAGCACAAGAGCTGTAGGCTGAGGCAGATACTTGAAGACTTTTCTTTAAAATAAACTGTGACATATCCAGAGCTACCCGTTACACCATGCGAGGATTTGATCATTGCACTTTCATGCTGTTATCCTGCGACAGGCACTGATATACTGGGTGTTCCCTCTACAAAGGTACGTGACTCCTTGTCTGGTAATCGTGGCATGAATTGGGTCACTTTCCTGCTGTTGGTGAATTCCTCATTAAGTCTGCAGAGTACCTTCTTTTAAGAACAACTCTGACCCAGCATTAAGCCCAGCTATACAAGTTTCATTGCCAGCACAGCATTTGAGCAAATAAACCATCTTTTTTTTGTTATCTTTGCCAAGAGTATCTTTTAAGATGTTAACAATAGACTTCAGAGATAAAAGCTAACAACAGAGAAGTGTGAATACTTTGTGTCAAGTTAGGCATGGTATATTGCAGAAGACATTGTACAAACAATCAGAAAAGCTGCTGCTAATGCAGATATCATAAACACTTAAATTATATTCTAGGTAATTCCTGGAACTGGGAAATTATGCATATCCTGGCATTTGGAAGTGTAGACCTTACAGAGGTTAGCTAAGTGCCTAAAGAAATCTGATTTTCAGTGCTCAAGAACTGAAAAGAAGAAAAACCAGTCATGAATCATTCTGGATTCCACATTATTGCCTCAAAAGCTGTGTGTTTTTTGGTTTTGGGGGTTTTTTTTTAGGCAAGATTTAGTACCAGACATGAAGCTCTAGAAGACACCAGCATTTTCTTCATAAAACATGTTAATGTCTTAGCAAACACTCCTGCAATATATCCCAATATCTTTCATGCTCATTATAAAACTAAAACACTGTATCAGCTTTCCAAACAGATAGGAAAGAAAGCAGTGAACTGCTCTAAAGAAACATTTGAGAATGCACATTTGAAAAATCTGATAATAAATGGATGGCAGGTTGTGGTGGTAGGAAGTTGGGTGTTTTATTTTGCTTAATCAGGAACTTGTAGAACTAATAAATAATTAATAAAGTCCAAGATTATTTTTTGTACACAGTTTAGACATTCAGGTTTGCTCTTCCATGGATTTCCACTCTTTCAGGTAAAGATATAAACTAAAGCATGATGACAAATCTTTACACCTTTTGGAAGTTTGGACTTTGATTCCCATTGCACAAAGTTGTTTACACCCCCATAAACATTTATTCCAGCTATAAACAACAGGCTTTTACATGAAACTGAATATATGTGCACAAGAGAACTATCTGAAGAATCAAGACATGCATCAGGGCATTTTGATGACAGAATCATGTATGCATGAGTGTTTATGTTTCCATACATTCCTTCAGGTTTATAAAAGTCTTCTGCTAATGAGATCTAGACAGGGACTTTTGATGTTACTAATAAAATAAAGGTACACCTAATTACACGCAAAATGCTTTCTACTACTAGAAAAGCTTAATTAGAATATGGTTTCCTACGGTCTTTGGAAGAACAAAGCCTTTTCTGGGAAATGTCTGATTTTTTGCAGCTCTTCAAGAGGATAGATGATGTAGTTAAAGAATTAGTTGCATAGTAGTCTGTTGGCATGTGTAGGTCTGCTAAACAGTCAGGTATCACAGCTGAATTTTTGCCTAGTGTTAGCAATTCTATTATACCTACTGACAGTCCAACTGATTGGAGCATCAATGGAAATATTATTAAGTGAGATTTGGGATAGTTTGTTCAACTGTGATGTCACAACATCTATTTATACTGCACATCATTCAAATATACTTTCAGAAATCCTGGAAACACACTATGTCTGGAATAAGGGACAACACTTGTGCTATCAACAACAGAACCTGCTTTATACCAGTTGATTTACTAACATGATGAATAAACTGTTGTGAATGACTTTTATTAGGCAGCTTGTACATATTACTACAGAGAACTGAAGAACCTGCTTAAATCATACACAGACTACAGTGTACCTTGAAAGATTCTGCAGTGCCTGCAATAATAACTTTTAAACTGAAAAAGTACCTATATTCTTATTCACTCTATATATTTTATGCAAACTTAGGAAGCCAGCCACCCTGTATGTCTATTTAATAGGATATTTTAAAAGGATTTGTGGCGTTGTTAGCTGTTGCTACTAAATCTCTGAAAATATTTATAAATGGATTTTCTAAATCTACAGTCTTACTTCAAGGGGCATTAAAAGAGGGAATGTGGAATAGGCTACCATAGAAACCAGCCACAGATGTATTCCTAACCAAACTCACTTCAGCTGTTTTGGAAGTTTATCTCAATAATACAGAACAGTTAATGAATGAATCAATAGTAAGAAACAATAACAGGATTTTAAGGGTTATTTACCGATTCGGGCAGATGACACAGAGAAAAATGAGGAGAGTTTATGCTTAAAATAGGGAACCTAGTTAATATGTGTGAATGAAAAAAACCCTGTACTTAAAACAGGGCAGTCTTCAGACACAAGTCTGTTCTGTCTCCATAGTCTTCACAGTTGTGTTCTGCTGTACCTCTGAACAATATCTATCCAACAAGGCATGGGAGCAAGAGCCAATCCAGAGCACACCTCTTCTTCTGAATCAAAACCAACTTTGTTAAACTACAATGGATGGTGTTTGAATGATAGAAGACAGTTACAAGTTACTTGGTTTTCTTTATCTTCCAGTCCATAGTTTGTTTTGATGGTTTTATTCCTTGGCTTTCATCCCACAAGTTGATGTATACAGCCAAATCTCTGCACAGTTCACCGGACAGCTGGACTAGACCTTGGTCTGGTGACAAAAAATGCTCATATGCTCATATGTAATTGTTGCACTCATGTTTAATGAACAGAGTTCAAAGAAATGAATGAGTGGCTGTGCAATGCCACGTGCAACACCTCCAGCAGATTCACAGCTGAAATCCCTGGTGGCCAGGTGCTATCCAGACAGCAGAGCAAACACTGAACTGAGACACAGGGAACTGTATTCCCTCAGTAGGGATCCCATCAGCGCTAGACAGGATTTCTTACTGCGGGATGCCACCACATGCTGCAGGAAGGCTTTGAGCAGAAGGAGAAGTCATGCTGTGGACTGCTTCCCACAGCAGTGCTGCTCTGTCCATGTAGAAGCACATTTCTCATGTGAAGGTTACAGGCTATTGAATGCTGTACCTCCTGGGCACGGTGGCACAGCAAGCACATGTTTTCTTCTCTGCTTCTAGAGTAAGAGAAAGCATCTTCTTCCCTCTTTCCTCCTCTTACTTTCCACTACAAACAGCAAAAGTAGGAAACACACAATAATGGTGTGGACTCCTTGGAAGAAACTTTTCTGTTCCTCTTCTTCATCCACTGCTTCTCATAGGGAATAAAGTTTTGATTGAACTATGAACTTTATGCAGTAAATTCCAAGGAAACACATTTGATTTTTCTGTTCTGAAAAGTCCAGTTTAAAACAGTGGGAGAGAAAATGTGTTCTCGTTCTTTCAGATAAATGAATGCATCATGGAACACTTCTACTATGTTATTGAGAAAATAAATGTATTATTTTGAAACCATCTTAGTTTTTATATTAAATTATTTTCCCTAAAAACGTGACTCCCCATAAAAAAAACCAACTATTTGAAACAGATCTCTTCCCATCTGTTTTTAGGAAAAAAACTATTTTCAGCTTAACTCACATTAATAAAAAAAATCATTCTTCAGTAACAAGTTGAATAAATTATTTATACAGGAGTCATTATTTTATAGCATACTCACAAACTTAAAAGTGCATGCTGCAGATTTAGATATTGTGACTATCTTCAAGTTTTTAAAAGAAATTTAGAAAGCCTTGTTCATTCTTCTTTTGAAGATAGAAAAAAATAAGCTTAGATTTAACTTCAAAGGAGTCAAATACAGTGAAGGTGAGGAAATAAATGTCACATAATTCTGAATGCGGGGAAGCCCACTGCTATTCTTATCTCCTACAAGAATTATTTCTGAGGTGTAACTACAGCACTGGTGAAGGTCATTTCATGAGGCATACATGCTCCAACTAATGTACAATTTCCTTATTCCAGAGGAACATAAATGTTATGTGGAAGGTTATGTCTGAATAAAGAAGGGCTTGGAACAACCTGAAAGATTTCAGTCACAGGTGTGACCTTGATATTCTTCTTGTATTCAGCAGTGCTGAAAGAAAAGTTGTTGGTGAATGGCAAGTGATACTATGGTTGGCTAATTAAAATTGCTGCTTTTCATGTACAGTGAGGCTTCCTTTTCTGATAAGATGAGTTGTAATAATCAACCTTGCAACATTCAATTCAGTAGTCACTAGAGATGAGTTTAATTCCACTTATTTTAGCTCCAAACGGATAGCAAGAACTGGCATCTGTTGCTACTGATGATAACAGAGCAAATTAAAAGTACCTATATCAAATTGAAACATATCTAATTATACCACTTTTTAAAATGGATGTAATTAATTATTATTTAAGAATTTGTAGCTCTGATAATTAGTATCAGAAAACTGAATTCCCTGAAAAGGTTGGGTCAATGATTCTAGCTCCCCAGCTATCAGAGAATGTGAATATTCCTTATTTTATAATTATGTCCTTTCTTTCCTTTTAAGCATCTTAGCATTTCTGCTTCTTCAAAGTTCATTTCATGAGCTCTGTATAGCTACATACAGTATCGCTATTGCTTTTTCACACAAGTGATCTCTCTGATCCAAATCCTAATGCGATGGGGTTTTTTTCTGGCACTACACACCATTAATACAGTGGTCTCTTCATCCCAATATGTAGAATTGCCACTGCATTCAATAGCAGTAAAATCTGAGATGAATTTATAACTTCTCAATTTACTGAAAGTGGTATACATGACATACATACATTGCCTGATAAATAGCTCATTCTGTTAACTCAAATATGTGCTTGTTATGAAGTATGGCTCATATTCAGACACTGCAGTTCTAGAAATCTTCATGCCAGTCTAGCTTCTCTTTATTTGAGCACTGGTCAATCTCTCTAGCTGAACAGTTCCTCTTGAAAATAAAATACCTTCATGAAACACATACAGCATTATCTTTGTATTTTTACTGTGTGTTCTTACTCCCATTATATCTAGTAGCCCTAGAAGACTTAAATCACTGTTTTGGGGGCATTATCCTTTTAATCCCATCCCTTTTCTTGTGACCTCTTGAGACAGTTGACAGCTGCTCTGTTTCTCAGGGTAAGGGAATAACAGACAGTTACAGCAACTAGTTGTAGGTGTTTATATTCCCCTTTGGTGAAACAGAGTTTCTGACAACTGTTAAAGGTAGTCCTCAGTGCCTTGGCTAACAAAACCATATGTTCTTATACCCACTCATGAGAGGATTTAAATTCTGGTTATATGATGGAATTGTGGTGTTTTTGTCTAACACCGTGTCATGGACTTTCAGGGGATATTGCTATCTACAGTTTGGGAAAAACTCTGTTAAATGAAGATATATATGTATGTATGACCCAACTCTACACAATTGAATCAGATGATGCTAGACAAAACACTCTGATTTTCCTCTCTGAATGGTCTAGAGCAAAAGACTGGTTTAATTTTCAGTGGTAATGTTTCAGAAGTGCATATAGATTCCACACGTTAGAGTGAAAATCCACATTTAGAAGCACAAAGAGGCTAGCAGAGAATCTGGGAGAAGTGCTTATTCCTACATCCTTGTAAACTGATTCTATAGCTTCCACTTAAGCTCATCTGCTTATTTCATTATGTGTACTTTCATTGAAATGCTGACAGTAATATTAGGAAAACTTAACTTTATTATTTGCCCTTGAGCTTTTCTAATAATTCTCCCAGCCGCCTTAGACAAGGTGTCCCCCCCGCCTTTTTTTTTGGGGGGGGGGAGGGGG
>JANHGO010000069.1:17186704-17235632 GCA_024606505.1 Aquila spilogaster | reverse complement strand
AACTCTTTAACTCCCAGTACCTTAAATGATGTTATGATGTGGAATACTGATAACAAATGTCATAAAACCATGACACACCAGAAACCCAAAGTCCTTCTCTTCAGAGCTGTTTTCCATCCAGTCAGCCCTAGGACATAGTGGGCTGATGAGGCAAGGATGAGAGAGCTGGAAAAGTTCAGACTGCAAAGAGAAGTCTCAAGGGGAATCAATCTGTATAATAAATACCTGATGGGACAGAAACAGGCTCTTATCAGTGTTGCCCAGTGGCAGGACAAGAAGCAATGGAAAAGAACTAACCACTGGTAAACTTCACCTAAAGACAACAAAAAATTGCTTAGTGAGGGTGGTCAAGCATTGAAATAGGTTGCTCAGAGAAGTTGTGGAGTCTTCAACTGCTAAGATACTCAAAACTCAACTGGTCTTGAGTAACCTGAGTTAGCTGTCCCTGTTTGAGCAGAGTGGTTGGACTAGATGATCTGAAGGGGCTCCTTCCAACCTAAAGGATTCTGGGATTCTGTGAGCCTGTGATCTGAGGATGAGCATTCCATAGTCTGTGCCAGACAGAACAAGAACAGACAGACTGACAATTTGTCAGTCAGATAACAGTCACTGAAATGTCAAAGCGTATGAAACTTAATATCAGGTTTACTTATATAACTAGACCTAGAACTTGACCTCTACCTGCCAGATTTCTTTTGCAGTCCTAGGGAATTTTACAGCTGACTTCCTCTAAATGTATACTCATCAGGACCGCTGATGAAAATGGTAGCTTGTCACCATATCTCTACCCAGTAGGGTGAAATGTTGATGCATTTCACTGCCCTCTGTTTAAAGAGAATTCAGCCCTTGCATATATTTTCCTGTCTGCTAAACATATCTTCTGGGATACTAAACAGATCTTTAGTAGCAAAAAAAATATATAAATAAATTGCATCTACTTAACTCCTTCGGCACTTGCCATTTAACTTACTGCACCTGAAGTTAGAATTGAAGTCCTCAATATAGAGAACAGAATGCCTGTAGGGGCTGCTTAAGAGAAAGAAGCTATACACTTCATGTAACAATATGAATAACCTCCCAGTCACATGCGGTTTTTCCTGGTGAATTCTTGACTCATTCACACAATGAAAATGCACAGTATGAAAACATTCAGGTAAAATAGCTATTCAATGCTTTCAGTGCTTATTTTTTATCTGAATGCTGTGTGTCTTCATGCCGCATACCATGCAAACTTTTGCAGTTGATAAAGTAGACATGCTGTGAAGAAGTTTTTTATTCCTTAATCAAAGAACACAAATAAAACATTAAAGATCGCTGGTTTGTTTTACTCCTTTTTCCTTGAGAACTTATGTAGAATGGGGCTTACTAAACCCTTCTGAAAAACTCCATCTCAAAAACCAATGTAGTATTGAGCACCCTTAGAATGAGAGGTGGCAAGAATGAGATAAAGAAGCAAAGGAAAGCAATTATTCTGTAAATTGCAGTTCAGTTGCATGAAGATCACTGTAAAACTATATCACTACATTTCTCCAAACTCTTTTTACAAATAAAGGAAATAAAGGCATACTGACAATCTGACAGGCTGTGCTGAAAGCAGTAGAATCTACAACCTGTAATTAAAGTAAGAACAGCAAAATACAGTTTATAAATGCATTAACAGCATATTGTAAGAACAATGTATTTATGAGAGCAGAAATCTATTTCTTGAGAAGTGTTACTATCTAATGCACATTTCTTCCAGAACCTTGTTTATCTAATCAGTGTGCCACACTTCAATGAAAGGGTTTCTCGAGCTCATACTAGCCTTCACTGTTGGAAAACATTATATTAAAAAAAATACAGGCTTTGTACAAGCCCTGCACCATTAAGGTAAGCACTCTAAACATTCACTCCAGAAACTTAAGATGAGAAGCTGATGAAACATTCAAAAACCTGAATGATTCCCCTCAGACTTTGTCCTTTAATCTTATTATACCTGGAGTGATTGCTCTTTTTCCCCATGTGACTTTCACTGACAAAATCACTAGTACCAAGAGTCAAAAATCAGCTTAGAATGCAGTAAATTACTAATAATGAATGAAACAAAAAAGCATACAGAATTGTGTGAGCAAAGATTGTCTAGTCTGGAAGGCTGCAGGTGCAGGCTCTACTGTGTCCTGAGTCAGCCTAAGCATCAGTTTAGAAGATAGTATCATCTTCTCACCTCATAACCCCTCCAGAATCCTTCTCCTTTCTTCTCTGAGCTTTTACAAAAGATTAAGGGAAGAGGTCTACTGAACTACAGTCAGTTTTGCATCCTTGTAACACAAATCACCTCCCATTGATTCTTTTCCTGCCAGAAATTTGTCTTACCCTTACATAAAGTCCCAGTAAGGAAAAGTCAACATTCTCATCCCTTTGTGGATAGCAAAAACAAACAAACAAACAAACAAACAAAAATTGCTTTTTTCCATTCAAGGAAGTGTACACTCTTTGTCTCTAAAGCCTCGCATTATCTAGAAACCCCCTCCCTAACATTGCTGGTAGCGCCTCAATATGAGAGCTCCTGAAGTAGCAAAGACTACTAATGAAGTGGCAAAGGAACTAATACTGTAAGGATATTGCCAGGTGAGGTTAAGGAGGGTGTTTGGTAAATAGTGCTGTAAAGGGAATTCCTTTATATCCATTATTTTTATTTGTGTTTTTTCCCTTCCCTGCTAATATATAATGACACGTCTTCATACCATCTGTCCCCTTTCATACTTTTTACAGCAGAATCAGAGTTTTAATTTGAATTTTCATTGATTACGAGATTTTTTATCCTGTCTCAGGCAGGATAGAGGTTTTCCAAAGACAATAACAACTTCAGCATCCTACATGAGATTTTATTGCTATTTGTTTTAGCTGTGGGGTTTCTATGCCAAACAGAGTACCATTCCAATATGTCTGCAAAAATATGACAATTAAATGTGTATTAGGGATAACCAAGAAAACTACTTGCAATCAACGTTTGCAGAGAGGTTAGAAAGATATTTTTTTTCTCAAAAGACTCTCAAATATGAAGCTGTGAATGGTCAATTGCTTTTAATTAGGTACAACTCATAAAGCAAACTACTGTCTGGCATATCCCAAGTGCCAGTATAGTGAGAAGAGTCTAGCTTCTTGGCATTCTTCTTGTTCATCTGGAATGAGTGAAGAGCTCCTCATAATAGCGGTGGTACAGGATCTTCTCCACAGCCTGTGTCCTCTGCCACTGAGTTTCTGACAGGTCTTGCACATATTTAGCAAAGGAGGAAATGTTTGCACCTTCTCCCTTTTCTCTATACAACAGTCTTTCAAAACCTTATCATAGAGAACCACTAATGGGATATTTTGTGATAGTAAGCTGTCTACTTAGCCTACTATAATATGAAATGATAAGATAGCTTGCTTTAGAATAGCCCTTCTGGGGTTGTTATAAGCCAGGCTGAATGTAATTCTCTTTAACAGAGTGAGTTAAGAACGCTTAGAATGAAATTTTTCCATACCAGAAACTAACTCTCATAGTAAAGCCTGAAATTGCAAAATCATTCAATTTTTCCATTTGTATATGGTTAATCTAATGTATTTATTGTTAAACTGCAAGAAGGTAACTGTGAGCTACACCATCCCCAGATCTTCCCAGTAATGCAGCCTTTCACTTGTTAGAATAAAGGAATGCTACACTCACACTCCTAAGAGCCATTCAATCGCTGTATTGTCTGTCCTTCTCCATTGTCCACCCTGGGTTAGATTACCAGCTCCTTTGATTCAACACAGCATTCATCCCTTCCACCTTTCCTTGCTTATTTTCTACACTGGGTCCACCACCCCACCTGCATGACTCCACTCAACTCAGCATTTCCTTTTGCCTTTCTAGTTTGTGCTAGCACCGGCTGTTACAAAATAAAATCCCTTTGCATCTCCCCACTTTTCCTGACATCCCCTCAGGAGGAACTAATTATATCCACATTATGACATCACTAATCTTATGATTTCATATCTCCTTTGAAGTGTTTCTATGTATGATCACGACAACAATCAAATTCCAGTCCACTGAGATCCACTGCTGTCGCTTTTTTTACCTTCTTGTGCTTCCCCTACTGACTGCTTTCATCTATTGTCCTTCATCTCCGCAACTGTAAATTCCTGGGGGAAAGGCTGTCCTTTTCTCTCTGCTTTTACTGCACCTAGTCAGTGGCTCCTGGTCTTTGCCTGGGGCTCATTGACACCATAGCAACAAGAAATAAGGTCAGACTGGCTCTTTCATTTAAAGCTCCTATAACCTCTATGCTTATTAGGGGTAAGCATTCATGTGCACAGAACGCAGAGGAAGAACTGTGTCATTAGCCTACAGTCACCCTCAATATCTGTGAGAGACCCTATGGAGATAACTATCCCCGGACAAAAAGGTGAATTTGATTTCTTTTCATCATTTGAAAAGTTTATTATTCTCCTCAGGCATCTGAGGAGAATTTTTTTACTGTAGATTTTCTTCTGGAGCCCCAAATTTGGTGATGGAGAATGTAATCTAATTTAGGGGTGAACTGAAATCACAGCAATATTTTTCTTTGCATTCCTGTAATCTCAAGCAGTCTCAAGAATGGTCAGATACCAACACGTTGTGATCATGACTAACTCACATCCTATCTCCTCCTGTTGATGACTGAAGGAGATAAAACTAAATTCTGAAAATCCACTCAGTTTGCAGACATTGTGGCAGCTTCTGTCCTGCACCATTCTCAGTGCTGGTGCATTTTTCTTGTGTAAGAGTTTACTGCACCCTTAGAGTCTTTTAACAATTATTCTATATTTTGGACTACTTTTTTTTTCTGTCTGCATGATGTGAACTAACTGGACATATAAGCCATCAACTGGATTACTATATTTCAATCTTTATCAGAATACGTGGATTTGATTTTTGTCCCTATCTCCATTATTTTTACTGGAAATACAAGTGAAGCCTTCCATAGGCCAAAAAAAAAAAAAAAAAGGATTATTTTACCTACGCAACGTAAAACAGAATAATTATATCTGAATACAGCTTAAACCCAGTATAGTTTATTTTTAATTTTTTTTGTTTCTCTCTTTAATCAGAAACTGCTGCACTTTGAAACAAACACTGCTTTTAGCACTTGCTTCTCATCGGCCTTTTATCATTTTTTAATTAGCTCACTTGGGAAGTAACGTAACTGTTTTGCTGAAAAAGTTGTATCAGTGTGTACTGTGTGTAGCTGAATCCTTCTTCTCAATTAACCATACAAATCCTGGCACTTCTCAGACATTTATATTGAATTACTCCACACTTGGCACAGACTGCTTCCCTCAATGCCCTTCGTTTTCTTTAAGATCATCTTGATAAGAAGCAGCCCATTCCTTTTTTTTGCTGGCAGGCAACAAGATGCACACACTTGTTTACCGATCAGGAGTCCACCACAGCAGCTGCATACTGCATACTGTATGCATACTGCATACAGGGCTGTATGCAGTAATGCAAAGCCTTAGAATACTTCACTACTGAAACAAGTAATGAAAGCCAGGTTTCAGAAAAACAAAACAAAAACAAACAAAACAAAAACCCCAAACAATAAAAACCAAACACCTCCTCACAAGGTCACGAAAATGAATTTTTGTCTTGCTGCAAAGCACTTCCTGCTGAAAGCATAGAAATACAGAAATTACAGTCCATTCTTCATTAGCATACAGAAGCCTTACACTGGTTTTATAGATCATTTTACAAACCAAGGAGGAGACTAACAGTAACCTTTGCTCCCAGGTAACTCCTCACTACCAGTATGTCAGAAGGATGACATACTGCTCTCCAAGAAGAAAAACAGAAGCCTGTCCTGAATACAGAGAACAGAAGGAAAGCCAGTAAAGAGAAAGAGCTAAAACTGGTGAAGGACATGAAAGGGAACAGGAAAGGTTTCTAAAG
This sequence comes from Aquila spilogaster, assembly GCA_024606505.1. Taxonomy (NCBI): domain Eukaryota; kingdom Metazoa; phylum Chordata; class Aves; order Accipitriformes; family Accipitridae; genus Aquila; species Aquila spilogaster. Next base: position 17,229,700 of record JANHGO010000069.1, on the reverse strand, counting down.
CTACAAAACTAAAAAGAAGACCGGGGAGAGCGTGTTGCCAAGTCCGATAGATGATCAAGTGACGGGGAGCCTTAAAAGGTACTCCATGCCTTCACTGCCTCGGCCTTTACTGTTAAGGGCTGCTGCTCCCAGGTCTTTGAGATCTTTACTTAATGGCAAATACTTGCAGAAAGAGGTGCTTCCATGGTACAGAAAGATCACTTTGGTATCACTTTGGTCTTCTGGACATACACAAGTCTGTGGGAACAGATAAGATGCATCTGAAGGTGCTGAGGAAGCTGGCTTGATGTTACTTTATGGCCATTCCCTATCATGTTTGAAAAGCTGTAGTTATTAAGGGAGGAAAAGTTATTAAGAGTAATTGTTAAAACTATTTTCAGAAAGGCAAGAAGGATTCAGAAGAAGGTCTGCACAGAAAAGGAAGTCCTTTGATTCACAGGAGGTTAATAAGAAACCACTGCCACAATTAGGAGTTTCTGCAAGTGGTTTAGGAGGAATCTCCCAGTAACTGGACTGCAGTTTGCAGAATCTGGCAGACCACTATTTGCTACAGGAAGGTAACCATTATTTTGTCTGAAAAGGAATAATTTGGAATATTGCAAATACAACTGTGTAGTATCCAAAATGTTATGAAACTCAGATCAGCTTCATAAGAATACAATTACATGATAATTGCATATAAACTGGGTACATTCAAATACTGTGTTCTCAGTAACTTATTAAACAATGGAGAACTCTGTTACTGAACAACAAAGGTAAACGTTTCTCCACAGTGACAACATATGCCATAATTTGTAACTGAGTTGTTAAACTCTATAACATTCTTTGTAATACCTACAGTCAAATGTGGCTTATCAGCACAATAGCCTGGTAGCACAGCCTGTACAGGGTTTGTCAGTGTTTTTCAAATGTAGTTTGCATTTAAACTAAAGCAGCACAACATACGGTAGTGTTATCAAAGTTCAGTTAGAAGTGTATCTGAAATGTACACACTAACTGGCTGCGCTCTTTTCATAAGAAGTCAGAACCTAATATGTCACATAGACAACATTAATAAATAGCGTGTGGAAGTAGACAATATTACAGTACAGATTTTAATTAATCCCTCTAACTAGCACGTGACTGTTTCTACTACTTTTAAACTTCCTAAGAAATGAAACTTTGAATCCTGTCCAGAGGTGATGATCCAAAATTTAATCACATAATTATGAGAAAATTTCTTCCCAACGTTAAATCCGAATGTTCATCTCTCCCAGTTACATCACATTAGCTCTGGTTACTTATTTTAACTTTAAATTATCTTTATTCATCCATAGGGTTCACACATTTTAAATTCTCTGAGCTTCTCAATCATTACTCAACAAAGCTCTATCTGATGAGTTCTCTAAATGTATTCCCTACAGCCTTCCAGGCAATTTGCATCACTTTTGTCTGGACACTTCCATTTGCTAATACATTCCTGGTAGTGACTACACAGAACTTTGAAAAATAAGCATGTCTTGGGATGAGCTGAGATACGGTCAACTTTGGCTCAGGCAAAAGGATGAAGGTTAAGGTAATTTCCCGATTTCTCTGATGCAGAGATCCCCTTTGTTCAAGTTTTGGTATAAAATAAAGTACATTGACTGGTGCTTCAGCGGGCCTGTTTGAGTAAAAAGGCTTTCTAGAGCACACTAACCCAAACAAAAGGCACTCCGTAGCAACTGGTCCTGCCCAATATCCTGGAAACATAAACGAGCAAAGAAAAATGTTTTGTACCTGAGTAAACTACATCCCAGTGATTTTCTTAGGAAATTACAAGCTGATGTGATATAAAGCAATCCTGAGGTGGGAATTAGCTGCTGCTTGTGGTAGGCACAGAATCTGAACAGAAAAGAAATTAGACAGATTGAATGTCTACACGCAATTCTGCTGAACAATGCAGAATTAGCCAGCAGAAATATGGGGTCTAACATGCCAGCCGTGACAGTGCTTAGTCTGACCTTGTGCCCGACAGAACTGGTTAAAAGAAGTGTTACACGTTTGACTTAGGGCCAACCATACCCGGGGTGCACCAAGCACAGCATTGCTACCAGTTGAGATAAGTGATTATCCCATGCTGCTCCGCCTTGGTGCGGCCTCGCCATGACTACTGCATGCAGTTTTGGGCAACACAGTACAGAAAGAACATAGAACTATTAGAAAGCGTAAAGGGGGGCTACAAAGATGAGGAAGGGTCTAGAGAGCAAAGTGCGTGAGGAGCAGCTGAGCTCCCTGGGTTTGCTGAGCCCAGAGCAGAGGAGCTGAGCAGGGGCCTCATGGCGGCTGCAGCTCCTCACAGGGAGCGGAGGGGCAGTGCTGAGCTCTGCTCTCTATGACAGCGACGGGGCCCGATGGAATGGCATGTGTCAGGGGAGGGGAAAGGGCTGCGGGACAGGGTCTGCACCAGAGGGCAGTGGACACGGCCCTGAGCTGCCGGAGATCAACAAGAGTTTGGACACTTCTCTCAGACATACGGCCTAATTTTGAGTAGTGCTGTGTGGAGCCAGGGATTGGACTCAGTGATCCTTGTGGGTCCCTTCCAACTCAGGATATTCTAGCATTTGATGAGGCAGAGCACTGGCCTGTACACTGGGATGCTCAGGAATGCTTCTCGGGCCACCATCTGGGAAAAATGACAAAATACTTAAAGCTTTCTCATTGCTTTTTTTTTTTTTTAATAGGAAGGCAACATGATATTCAGTACCTTAAAATGCATTAACAAAATCAGAAATTATTCATTCCAAACACAACTGGCATTACACTTTTAGGCTTCTGCTCTGCTTCCACTTTTTTTTTTTTCTTTTTAAAAATGTCAATAGTACTTTGATTTTCCTATGTAATGATGAGAATGAGATTCAGTTCCCCCTCTGCACTTGCACCAGGAATGTGATCTTTAAAGTATCTCATTGCATTTCTCCGTGCCCTTGAAAACAGCCTCTGCTGTTAAAAGATATGACTTCTTAAAGACTATTTTTAATCTTTGTCTATACACATCTGCCCTGGCAACCCCTCTGTTTACCATTTAAAATCAGAATATTTCATTAACTACTGTATTTAGGTCTTTGGAAGGCAGCATTTTATTATTTTCATTTTGATTAATTTCCTTTGCATCCTTTTGCTGTGGAGTGCTCAGGATGCCCTGCTCATAGAGGAGCACCGCATACAGTAAGAAGGGTGATGTTTGAATTCCCTACAATTCTTTACATGGAAGAACAGAATAAAAACCACTAGAATCAAACACAATTGATAAAGCCATTGTCACCACAGTGGTGTAATTAACAACTTCACACCAACCTGGGGCAGTACTTAAGTCATACTTTAAAGTATGCAGATCACAAACTTAAATGATTAGTGACAAGTGTTTGCCTGACTTTTGTCTCTGCACCATCTAAATTTGGCAATGAATGAAGGTCTATGCAGAACTTAATATCTCCTTGGTTATGAAGACTCCACACATCTCAGGTGAATGGAATCAGAGCATATCCCTGTGCCAGTAATACGTCTGTCTGTGGGAAGAGAGTCACTGGCAAGACTTTAGACTTCAATACATATTCACTTTCCCATGAGAGCTCAATAATGGTGACACAACTAAGAACAGAAGTTCACTCTTTGAAACTGTTAAAAACAGATTTTTTTTTAAACCTCAAATAAACTACAGAACATTAAAGCTTTTTTTTTTTTTTAAACCAACAGGATGTACTTAATCTTATTTAAGGACTTATTTACTGAGAAAAGGGATAATGAGAAAATTGCAGCTAATATGCAGCAATGTATGTAGGTCCAAAGGAAGTTACATGTTCAGTAGTTAAATAGCTCCAGGAAGACTTGAATTAACCAATGAATGAATGTGAAATAATTTCAAACAAAAAAAATTTGGATGAAATGAATGGCATAATAACTGAAATTACTGTTTTGCATAGGATAAAATTAAGGACTGTTCTTCTGTTGAGTAAATATGGTGCCTTTGCTAAAATAACTGTTATGAAGGCCTGCTGAAGTAAACAAAACTCAAAAGAAGAAAAGACCACTTGGTTTGTTATCCATTGGAGTACTGGTTAAATTCAATTATTTTTATAATTTTGTCACATCTCTAGCACACATGAAAAAGTTTTCCATGTCTGTATTTCTTACAAATTTCCTTATGGCTAGAATCTCTTTTTTGTTTTTGAAAGGCAGATATGTCCTTATAGATCAAACTTTTTTCATCCCCAGAGCATGCATATACTAAAAAAATTCTTACTGTTTCTGGTACTGCTACTGCTTATGCTTCTTTTAAAAGGCAATTCTACCCATAGACATCATTGGTCTTCAATTCTTACATTATTAAGATTTGGTAATGTTATCTTACAATAACCTTCAGTCATGTACCTTAGCATATCTGAGTTTTGGAGTAGTATTGAAGCTGTTATATTTCTGTTTATGAGCACTGGCATTCTTACACAATACATGAGGGCTGCTCTGAAAGTAATGCCTCTTATTATGTTGGCCCACAACATCAGAGACAGATGTTGATGGTATGACAATAGAGGTTGAACCGTCCTGCCAATATTCCATCACATTTTGTTCCTGTGCATAAGATGGCATAAGAAGGGCAGTCTGATAAATGATGTCTGACATGGAAACACAGATGAAGCAGAGGTGTGTCACTGAATTCCTCCATGCAGAAAAATAGGCACCCACTGACATTCAGTGTTGCTTTCTGAATACTTATGAAGATCAGTCAGTGGATATCAACAGAGTAAGGCAGTGGATAGTGCATTTCAGCAGTGACAACAGCAATGTGAAAAAAAGCCATATTCCAGATGATTATGCACAGCTGTCACACCACAAAATGAGCAGTGTCTCAATCAGCTTATTCCCACAAATGGACAGATTATAACCAGGGAACTGTGTATAGATCTAATATCAGCTTCAGTACATTGGAAACAGTGGTGGCAATGTTGGAATATTGCAAAGTTTGCACCATGTGGGTCCTGGGTCCCATGAATGCTTGCATTGGAACAGAACAGCATATGCAAGTACGCTGGGACTTACTGAACCAATAAAGGGCTGAAGTTGACAGTTTCCTGGATCACATCATTACTGGTGATAAGACATGGTGTCACCACTACAAGTGGGAGTCAAAACAGCAGTCCATTGAATTGCAACATGTGAATTCTCCATCAAAGGTAAAGTTCAAGACACAGTCCTAAGTGAGTAAAGGTGATATATATTGTCTTTTGGGATAAGAAAGGGGTGATCCTCTGGATTTCCTAGAATCCAGACAAACCATCACATCTGACCACTACATGGTGATGCTGACTAAGCTGAAGGCTCAAACTTCCAGAGTCAGGCCAGTGAAGAAGGCAACCCTTTTCTTGCAGCATAACACCATGCACCGTACCAGTTTCCATGTCAAAAAATAAAACTTATTTCCAATGAAGTTACCATTCTATGCCAGATCAGAATTCCTTTAATCAGTACAGGAAATTGGAGTTCTACTAAATAGAAACAAAGTGAAATTTGTAGGATGTGGATGAACTGTTTTATAAAGAGAACTCCAAATACATGACTTTTTCTTCTGTCAAACAGTCCCTGCTCCCAGTAGCAAGGTACTGGTGGAATTCACTGAAATCCTATTACAAATTCAGAATTTAATGACTATCTCACTAAAATAAGTATGACCTCGACTGTTAATTTGAGTGAGAATGAAAGAAACTCTTATAATTTCTCATTCTGCATTGAATAGTATAACCCAGATTGCCACAGAGCTTTACCACAAGCAAATTGCAAAGCATGCAGCAAATATTTATGTAGCTTTATGCTTGAAATAATTAATCCCTATGAAATGGTTTGGTCTTTTTTGGCAGTTGCTCAAAAAAAGCCATTAATAGAAGTTAAAATAGTCATGATTTGAGCCTACCAAAATTAAATGAAATAGTTACAAGACCGGTAAAAAGTGTAGTTTTTGTTTTTATCATGAATATACTGCTGCATTTCTACAGAAGTTTGGAATTCTGCAGTCATTTTCATTTGTCTTGAAAGGGATTGCCAGGAAAGACATTCAAAGATTAAGTACTGAAGAGGTCAGAGCATCCTATTTTTAAATTCTGAATCTTTTCTTACCTAAAATCTATTTTAAACACTAGTATATATAAGGTGTATATAAACATGTTTCAGAAGAAGTATAGAAACATACATCCCTGAGAATTTACATTTTACTTTTCTGTTTTGTACTATATCCCACTGGAATCACAACAGTTATTTGCTTGCACCAGAATAAAAACTGACTGATTGGTAAGACTTTCTCATTACTATGAGAAAGTTTCCACACTCCTAATGGTTCTGAATACTATAATGAGCAATACAAAGAGTCAGTGTCAATGTAAGTCTCCATTTGGCCTTTTCCTCTGGGTTCTTTCTGATACTCTTAGAGTTCATACAGTAGAAGGTAAATTGAATGAACGAACTCTAATAGTTGCTACATGGTGAAAAACGCCACATAAGTGGAATTTCTCATTGAATTTAGATGAAAAGATAAGTCCCTTTTTGGTAGGGACAAACTGATAAGACAAGGGATGGTTTCAAACTAAAAGACAGGAGAATAAATATATATATTTTTTTAAATAATGGTGATGAGGCACTGGAACAGGTTGCCCAAAGAGGTGTGGATGCCCCATCACTGGAGACATTCAAGGTCAGGCTGGACAGGACTCTGAGCAACCTGATCTAATTGTAGATATCACTTCATTCCAGGGGAGTTGGACAAGATGCCCTTTAAAGGTCCTCTACAACTCCAACAATTCTGTGATTCTATGATTGCATTCATGGCTGGAAAAAACAGTACAAGGTGGTGGATCAGCTAACCTCCAGAAACTTGGCTAAATACATAATGATCTTGTCAAGACAAAAATCTGAAAAACTAGTTTATTAACAGATGACCATTTAAAAGACTTTTTAAGACTGATTTCAAAGGCCTGATAATAAGTGTTGATAAGAAGAGAAGTCAACTCCCATAACACACATACTCACATAAGTTGTGAATCTATGAAAGGATGCAAAAGTCATCATGTCTTGGTGGGGGGAATTGAAAATTTCTTTGCTCTGGTTGGTATGATTGTCAGCAGTAAAATTAACTGCTGAAGGCTTAATGTGCTCAGGAAACTTGTGATTGAACAAATGGCAAAATTCTTCCCTGAGGAAGGTACTACAATTCTAAGGAATTAATCAGGCAAATAAGCAGTGTAACTTATTAAGACTCTGGCTGGAAGTTTCCGTATGGGAACAGAAGAAACAGCATCTGTAAACTAGGTATGTTTTACAATGTTATATATTATTTACTGTAATATATAGAAAGATATTATATTATCTATTTGTCAGAATATATATGTTTGCTTACTGGGAAATCTGGAAATTGGTCCAAGAATTTATGCAGAAATTGGTCAGTTGAGCTTATTTTGGTCTTCATTTAGTTTCTGACTTAAGTTCAGTGAACTTGTCATCTATGATGACAGAACAATGTGATAGACACTGTATAGTCATGACTTCAGCCCTGTCTTCAGTTAGGTCCTCAGTTAGCTTAAGGACTAACACTGACTTCCGCAACCAGTATTTCACCTTGTTGTCCACTCAGCTCTGATAACTGTTATTAAAAGACACCTCTCAGTATCCCTCGAGGGACAGAAGAACACTTTAAATTAATCTAACCTAACAGTTCAATCTCTGCAAACTTGCTACAAACTAATGAAATTACATGGTCAAGCAAAGACAGACTACGCTTAAAATCCTTTAGTGTTAGCTTCAAACACTTAACAAGTAACAAAATATACTTAAGAAAATCTTGTTACTTAATAAATGTAAGATGAACATAAAATTCTGGTGTTATATATCTATATTTATGTAACTTCTACCATTAGATATCAGACAGTAGGGAAAAAAAAGGAAAGAAGATGTATTTTCCTTTATTTGACCTTCTTTAATGGAAATCTATGTTGCAATTTCTGTATTGATATAACTCTTTATGAAAATTTATTTACTTTCCAGCGGGTGCTTTGTGCTGATTAGGTGGGAAAGAATTGCACTTTCTGCTATTTATAACACAACTAATGATTTTATTTGGGGTGAATAGCTTCTTATTTATCTCCAGATACTTTCCCTGACAGGTACAAAGTCAGGACAAAAAAAAAGCCTTCGTTACTTCATCTGCTGCAAGGTAAAAATACAGGCCTGCTTCCTGAAAGTGGTTCTACTCACCCATGTATTCTCATATGTATAGGTCATTTTTCATAAGAAAAGAGTATTCCTGGACATTTTGCTTTCAAAATTGAACATTAAAGGATCTGACTATTACTAAGCTACTTTAAAATACTAGACTAATTGTAAGAAGCACACAGTTTAAAATAGTGTAGCACAAATCTGGATTTGAGTGCTCTGCTATGTAACTGTTGTGCTGTCCATGGTAGCTTCATTTTCAGGATAATTGTTTTGGAAAAGTTTTGAAATCAGATGAATCATCAATTTTAAGACTCCCTAATCTGCATGAAACTGCTGGCTCTTATCCCCATGTAGAGATACTCTCCAGCACAGCCACTAGGACAGCTCCTACCCTTCCGTATTATTATAAAATTACTGAATTATTTCCAATAACTTAATAAAGCCCATTAGGTATGGCACTGCAAATCCTTCTTGTTTCACTTAGTGAAGTTTCAACCTCTGATATACATTGGTATTTACAGGACCTCATATACAAAGAAGTGTCAGCCTTACAAGTGATTTCTGTTCTAGAATTTATTTATCCTATGTTAAAAATGCAGTTGATAACTTAAATTTTGTGGAAATATCCTCAGGTATTTGCCATGAAGAACTAGTGGTTTTCCTATAACTGCAGTATATTATACTGTTTCTTTTAAGTGGTATAGTATACTAAAGTTGCAATACACCCACCAGCATTTAGATTTCACAAATGTAAATATTTTTATAGTTACTATAGGACTTTTCACAAATTTCTAGTATCAGTAACAACGAAAGATTTATGATGGGATGTCCCAATGTAAAGCCATCATATTAGAAAAAAAGCATAATGGAAAGAAGAAAGATTTTACAGTGAAAATATACTTACCTTCATATGTTCCACTTTCTAAGAGAGCACCACTTTTCTCCAATTCCATAAAATCTTCAACAGTGATGAAAATATAGTCCACGCCAGGGACTTCCCCCTCCTTATGTGGCCTTGTGGTACCTATTAATAAAAATGAAAGACATTCTGTCAAATACATGACCTAAATTTAAAATGATCTGTTGAAAGTTTTGTAAAATTTACAAAGTAAACTGTTTATACAGCACATTATGTAGCACATCATCCTCTTGAAGATGTTTTCCAAAACCATATCATTACATCTGTTGAAGCTGACAGAGAATATGAGGTACCTGTGTATGGCTGGGCCAGATGCTCTTTGGACTCAAGTTATTTATTTTCACTGATGAAAATGCATGATACTGCTATACCTTTTACATTACTATAGAAAGAGCTCAAGTGCAACCAGACATTCAAAGTTACCAAGAATTTTTGATGTGTTTTCATAGCTTCAGAAAAAGTCTTGCCTGCAAATAATCATTTCCATGCTCTTTAAAACATTTGTTTAGTACTCAAAGCAATAAATGTAAGTAAATTTACAAGGGTTATGTTCATATAGCTTGTTTCACGCCTTATGTGGACTTGATGAATGGATAGGCTTGACAGATTGAGTGGTCCAGATCACCTGCCAACTATGCTGTCAAACTGAAAAGATGCTTAAGTTTAGTTATTGCTTCTGTTGTCATATCTAGATGACAGAGTTCCATAAATGCTGAAAGACAGTATTTCACACATGCTGAGAAATGACTCAGATTTAGGTAGGAGAAGCTGAGATGTTAGCAGGAAAGAATCTGAATTTGACCTGATTTCCTAATAGACCCCTCTTTTTTTTTTTTTTTTTAATGACCAGGCTATCCCTATTTTGACTGAAAATACTCAAATTCCATTTGGAGGTGGGTGAATCCTAGGTCCTATTCAGACTCAGTGTCTTAAACATCTTAGTCACCTTTTATTTATGCTGTAGTGATTAAAACACAGTTGAAAGGTTTGGTTTCAAGGTCATCAGCACTAGGAAGCTGACAGAAACCAAGCCTTCCACTTCCTGGACAGAAGTTTAACATTACAGTATTGTGCAGAAGACACTGTATCTTCCTTAGCTGATTAATCCACGTAACCTTAAACACTATATTCTGACTCTCATATTATGCACCAGTGACTCAGGTATCTGTTCAGATCAGTCCACTTTTTGATGCCTATTATTCAAACATGGAATTTTAACCTGATGAATCACTTTATGTGAGATTCTTTGTGAGACTAATAAAACTAAGTGTAGTTGTCTACAGTTGTTCCATGAGTATAAGCTATTAAAAATCAGAGATCTTATCAATGGTAGAAGCAAGAGAGCTATTCAGCTGCCTACATGCTAGCAGTTCAGTTCATTGAGCTATACACAGGTGCCTGGGTTATCTCAAATCAAAAGGAAAGTTGGGAAAGTTGAAAAAATGTCGAGGACATATGGGAAACCCATATCCTTTTGGAACTGCATCAAGAAGAGAAGGAGGATACGCTAGGGTACTTCACTTACTGCTACTTTCCTGTGCTTAAGCAACTGAATTAAGTCCTAAAATGTAGCTGTCAATCTCATACCAATTTGCACTCTTCAGCTAGTTCTAATGGAGATTTCCATGCCATGAAAAGCACATTAGAAGTGCTATTTCTTCTTGGAGTGATTCCTGCTGGCTTGTGCTTGGCATTGGCAAAGCACTAGATGGCCTTCAGAGTTATCCAAACCCCTTGCTGTCAGCACAGACCTAATGATATAATGGTGTGTTAGTTTATGTGGACTACTCATCATAGACACCTTTCTCTCCTCATAAGCAGCCTGAGGGTCTATGGCAAAGACCTGAGAAGCTACATTTTCAGAAGTCTACATTAGCAATATGTTTTGATAGATAAAACACTCACTCCAGTTGTCATTGTTAATTCTCTTTTCATCTCAAAATTTAAAAGTAAAATCCTTCTTACATGGCAGTTCATTTCTGAGACATTCATATTTGCAGAAATGGGTTCACTAGGATAATTACTGTTGCATTTCAGGGAGGGCATGATTAAAGCACTGAAACACTTGCTGCATCCTTATATATGCTGAATGTACTCCATATGGAATATCTGACCCCTGGAGATGCAGCAGCATCCTCAAAGATCTCCAGCCCCTTCTGATAACTTTGCAGAAACACTGGGATCCCAGCAAGCCCATGAGCTCCTGGGAGCTCTACTAACAGCTCAGGCAGCGGATGTTTGATCTGCATGCTCTCTCCTGAGGAATGTTTCATTCCCACTGTCTACCGACAGGAACAGTATCTTGCTCACAGAACACCAGAGAAAAGAAAACTTTAGCAAATGAAGACTATTTTATTCCTAGACAAGGCACTGGGAAGAAGCTTGCATATTAGATGAATACCTCTCGTTTACTGTTTCTTCTTTTTTTTTTTTCCTGTGGTCAAACTAGGATTACCAAGAGTTTAACAATCATTGATGAATCAGAAAAAAATAAAGTTTCATAAAATATGGAGGTAATCCCTGTTCTGAGTGCAAAGTTGAACCAGATTACCTACTGAATATCAGAATCACCGAGGAGGAGTTAAGTATTAATACACTGCAGTTTATTTAAAATACATGGATATTCTATAGTCTTATTCAGCAATTTGCCTAGAATTAACTTTCGTATTACTGTCAGCGTATCTCCGTTATTCCAGAAAAGTGTCATGGACTAGCTTTTAGATTCTGAATCTCCATTTGGAATCTTCTATTCTCATGTGACCAAGTTGCATTGTTTCAGATATGGTATACATGAGAAATAAATGAGAATGTTTGCATATGCCCTGCGCTATGAATTGAGTATTCTGTCTAAGCTGGTGTCTGTATTTCAAGTGAGATTCATGTTCCTGTTACAAACTGTATACAGACTCTGTATCCTTAACACACTGCTTAGCTCTTCTCCATTCGAATTACACACTGATCCTCAGATGTAAAATAGCCATGAGAAGCCTTGCATTTAGAGCAGCTGATGCAATCATTATCTTGCTCTGTAATACTGAAATTGCAGACAGTTCCTATTGTGCTTCAAGATGAAACTAAGATTTTTGTTGCAAAACAGAAAGAACCAGAACTTCACTTTACTGTCACTAGTGTTACTAATACACAACAGTTTCTTAATTTAGTCTCTCTGTTTTCCCACTGATTTTCCTAGATGACTAAAGAGCTAATGGTGAATCTGATGTTTTCCTTTCGCCATTCCTCTTGTACCCCACGGTTTCACTAGAAATCTCAGCATGAAGAATCATTTCTCATGAAGGCTGAATAGAAATAGGTAAATTACGCAAATTAATATTTTCAAGGAAGAACAAGTTCTCTGGAAAATTTCTTGCCAGTTCTACCTTCATCTGCAATATCTCTCCCACAGTGTCAAGAGATAATACTGTCACTCAGTAACATGAAAGTTTGCACACTTTTTTTAGAATCCTTAGGTACCCTGCTCCAGGAGCTCTGTATTTTATGGTATACTGAGAGTTACACTCCCTGCTCCCTTCCTCCAAAAAATGGCAGTCAGAGCAAACCATGATCTACTGAAAACAACCTGCACATATTCAGGGTGACTCTTACCTCAGGTACAGCATTTCCATCCCAGCCAGAACTTTTATTGCCCTTGATTAAATCTTACTGAGTCCCATTTTCCTCCTGCATCTGTTCTCATTCCCTCAGCCTGGAGGACTTGAGATCTTGCAAATGGTTAAAGCGATTCCCTGGCTAATGGAGTAATCAATAGTTATCACCTCTTTTACTCCTTTACCCTGGAGGAACAGAGTTGCTGCTATTAATACTTCTGTCTTCTTTATACCTTCCTGTAAGTACCATAAGTTATGCACTGTGCAGGTTAACAGATTTAGGAGTAGTTACTGGATAATCCTAAATACCCATCAAGATCTGAACACTGAGGTTTGTATACTGGAATCTTGTAGATCACAGGCAATTTTTAGCTTAAAAGCAAGGAGAATTAATGTAGAGTTACCATTCTTAGTAGATTTTGCCTTTAACTACACTCATAGACAGATAGGCAGGCATAAAAGCTACAGTGATTCAAGAATTAAAAGATTAATTCCAAGCCTTTTTTTTTTTTTTAAACAGAAACACATCTTTTATTATACAGAATCAAGGCTCAACAGGACACAGTCCCTACTGCTTATGTTTAGCCTTTTATTAATGTAAAATGAACATAGGGACCTAGTTACCATTTTGTTACCGTGGTAACATATGAAGAAGTAATCTGAATTCCGTAGCAGAAGAACATGATACTTTCAGATAATGTAGGATCAAAAGCAGCATGGCATATTTGCACTATTTATATTTATGACAAATGCAGTCTATTGTTGCTGTTGAACAGAAGACACACAAGTAATAACTTGCAAGTGACCATGACTGGTCCATACAAACATCATGTCAGACAGCATGGAGCTCCTTTAAAGAACTATAGGAGCTTTGGTCTACACAGTCTGGAATGATTCTGACTGGCTGACTTCATGAGGATGAGTGCTCACAGCAATTCAGAGCAGAGGCTTTAACAAGCCTGTTTATCTGCAAGCCTGAAAAGGCTATTAAACTCATTAGTACTGACTTCCCACAGCTGTAAGTTTCAGTAACTAGTATCCTACTTCTACCTGGTGGTCATAGAAAACTGAGTCAGGTCAGCCTGAATAGTTTAGGAGAGACCTTAGTGATAAAATAAGTTTAAAGCTGTTCTTAATTGATTATTTTACTCTTTAAACTGTTTCCCCCTAACCACAACTGGGTATCATTTCATTTATTCAGTCACTGCTAAAAAAAAGTTCTTAGCCTAACTTTTACAACCTTCCACAGCTTGGTAGGTGAAAGTTAAGCAGACCCCTTTGTCATTGCATAAGCTCAGAAAAATTAATCTGAATTATTAACCAAGATCTAAAGCAAACCACATCAACTGGAATTACAAGTTACAGAAAAGCAAAAAGCCTAAAGTTTTCCAAGCAGTGATACATGCACAGTTATGAATATGAACAAGCATAAAATGGGAGGAAACCTACAAGCAAAAATAGAAAAGGTGAACAATTATTAATATCCTCATAATCTCAAATCCTATTTCTCCTAATGAAAATGTACTGGACTATGTTAAGGTATTTCATTACTTTTAACCACAGGCTATTCTTGACTGCAATCAGGATGTATCAGCATCACTTGCATAGTTCATTGATTTGCTCTCCAAAACAGTATTAGTCATCCATTGAGTAACTACTTAGTCTGGATTTATTATAACTTCAAGATAGATACTTTGTACATTTTAGAGGTATTTAACATACATGACTGATATTTAAAAAAAATAAAAGGACTTTTGCTGCTTTCTGTGCTACACAAGAAAAACTGTAGTTTATCATACTTCAGTGCAGGCTTTCCATGCTCAACGTTATGCTATATGACGGTGCTGTGTTTCTGGAGAGAAATAAGGCACCATTTACACAAGAAACCTTTGGAAGTGTATTTTCCTTTTAACAAAATGTTAGGCACCTGAGGATATAAATTTAGATAGCTAAGAAATCTTCACAGTGAATAAAAAAGGACCATGTTAGTTCAATAGCAACTGAAATACTGCTTATATGAGCTTTGGGAATAATAAATAATATTAATGTGAATTTTTAATGTTGACTACTACTGCAGATTGGAAAAAATGGAGAATTCATGTGGTACTCAATCCAAATTTCCCTTGTTAGTTAAAATATTGTAAGATTATTAGCTCTGGAAGAACTCAGTGTTGGTAACTTTCACACCAGTTTCCACACCACTTTTTAGTATTTATGTCAGAACAGGATGCTCAGATTGACTTCTGCAAATATTTTTCTGCTCCTTGCATCATTGAGCCTTCACAGTCTCTTTCCAACTCTGCTACTTTCAGAAGTGGAAAAGGTGCTCTCTCAGTATTTCTTTTATTGCTAACTCCATGTACTTATGCGTGATAAGAAAAGAAGTAAGTTTATTTACATGTCAGCAGAGGAACATGACTATTAGTTAAATCCCAGAACTAAGACAGTGAACACGATGCATCCTTTGCTCAATACAGAAGACATATCTTCAAGAAAAATTCTTCACTGCACAGTAATGAATCTATATCTTACTGTCACTGACAACATTACAATTATTTCGTATTTGTACTCCCTTACAGTCTATGTGATAGTCATGAGAACAGAAATAAAGGTCTTGGACCTTCTGGGGACCAGTATCTATTCACAAATGTTATGCATAATTTTCAGTGCTCTGGGCTCCTAGACAAATATATTAATACACATTTCATTGCAAGTTAAGGGCAAACACAGCACACCTCTTTCCTATCCAGACACCTTCAGTGTTATTGAGCTGTACGTTTCCTACTGCAGGAGGTAAGTACAGAAGCAGGAGTGTCTTTGCCACAAGCATTTACATTGTAAATGAGAAGTAACAATCTAGCTTTCTGCTCAGTGACCTTCTTCTAGATTAATTTTCCAAACATATGGAGGAAAATAGGACCTTATTGTGCTTACGTGCTACAAACACAAAATATCTTTAATATATTAAGCCCTTCTAAGTCATTCTACTGATAAGTTGTTCTGTAATTCTGTTGTACAACAGCTTGTTGTTTCCACAGAAAGTAGTATGCCAGGCTGTCATACATTACAATAGCTGGAGGGATCCCTCCTGTAAAAACAGACTGTTAATCTTTAATAAACTTCAGCTGAGCCCTTGTTATGACCTTGTATACGCTTTGCCTTAGAAAATTTCAACAATGTTTAATTAACTCTTTTGTTCATTTGCCAAAATACTCAGGGACACTATTACCATGAGGAACTGAAATGTATGGGAAATTAAACTTATCTTGTAACATTACCAACTGCATTAGGCAAAAAAAACCACCACATTTGTCTTGATCTACTGAATTCCCAGCTGAAGAGAACAATAAGCATAATTTTCAAGTCAAGTGATTTTAGAGGTACTACAAGGCAGGAAGCTTCAAATGTTTACAATAGCAGTCATAACACAATAAAACAAAACACCATATGCCCCTTTTGGTATGGGTCAGAAAGAGGAAAAGCTTTTCATCTTTCTCAACGTTCAATACCAGCAACTTCTAATGCATCTCTAGAAAAATAATTGCACATAAAGGACTGAATTTCAATATTGTTGAGAGCTAATAGTCTCATACTGCATTAATAAAGAGGATGTTAACAGATTTTATCCTGAAGAATATCTTCAGGTTAATCAATTCAAACACCACTAGCAAAGGGATTAAGTGTGCTACAGTGAAGCAAAGCCAGGCATTTAACTATTGGTGAGTTGTGGGACTGCAGCATTATTTGTAATGTTACCTGTACATGGAGAGAGGAAAAAAAAAAAAAAAAAAATCAGACACTGTTTGGAAGAATTTTTTTTTTTACTATTATCTTAAGGACTTTTTGACCCAACCTTCAGGAGAAAGGGAAAAAGCACTTAGCTCTATGATGATGTCTGGCTAATAGGTTCATTACTAGTTGTGTAATTTGAGTGGTGTATAAAGGATCTTTTCCATTTCCTGCCAACATATCACTGACAGTTTCTAGGCACACTTGGGATTAATGTCATTATTTGTTTTGATTTTTCCTAAAGAAGTAAAATGTAAAATTGTGAAAAGCAGTCTTAAGGGACTGTATTCCATTTTGTAGTAGACAAGATATTTAGTATTTTAAGCATAAAACAGACACTAACTTCCTGGATTTGAGACCTACAGTGCAGACTAAAAGGTAAGCATGCCATTTACAGAATGGATATCCATTCAGACTGTGTTTCTCTACATTTTCACTACTTCTAAACTTCACACACAGGCATTGAGTGAACTAAAGAAGCCCCAGCCTGGTCATTAGCAGGAATATTATATTTCAGATACATATATGCTTTCAAATACTTTATTTCCTCCCCAGATTCCGTATATATTCAGTAGCTTCTGATTAAATAAAGTTAGCTGTAGGAAGTTTATTTGTTTATTTGGTTAATTGGGTGATCCTGCGTGGATCTGTGATTCTGTGTGATCTGGGAGTTAGTGATCCTTATGGATCCCTTCCACCTTGGGATATTCTATGGCTCTATGATTAATTATGACTCTATAGAGCTAATAGTTATGAGAAGGCCACTGGAACCAGCAAGACAGTCAGAGAAGGAAAGTAACACAAGAGAGAAGCTGAGAACTGTGACATAAACAGAGCTAGATATTACACTGTTTGCAGATCTGACCATCGCACTTTCCATGCTGTTATCCTGAGACACACTGATATGCTGGGCAGTCACTCTACAAAGCTACGTAATTCATCACCTTGTCACGGTATGAACTGAGACACTTTCCTTTTGTTTGTGAATTTGTCAAGTCTTTCTTTTAAGAACTACTTGGACCAAGCATTATGCCCAGCTACAGGTTACATTGACAACACAGCCTTTGTGCAAATATAAAGAAAAGTTTATTTCTTCATACTCCTGGCAAAACTATCTTGTAAGATACTCTTGTCAAATTCAGCATGGAATACAGCAGAAGATACTAGTAAAATCAGTCAGAAAATACACTGCCACTGAAGATTTCATAACTACTTAAGTATTTTCTACAAGGTTCCTTGAAAATATTAAACTGGCAAGTTACAGACTTCCTCTGTAAGAAATTAGTACCTAGCCATGAAAATCTATAAGATACAGGGATTTTCTTCGTAAAATGTCTCACAAACACCCCTGCAATATTCCCCAATATCAATTACTCTTTCATGCTCATCATAAAAATACCATATCAGCTTTCTAAACAGAAAGCAATGAAATACTTTTAAAAAAATATATGATAATGAAAATTTGAAAATCTGTTGATAAGTGAATGATAGGAAGCTGGAATTTTGTTTGAACTTGTAGACCTAATAAATAATCACTGAAATATCATTTTAGTACATTTTACATATTTAGTGTTGCTCTTTCATGGATTTCCACGCAGGTAGAAGTGCGCACTAAAGCATGATGAGAGTCTTCACCAGTTTTGGAATTTTAGACTTCAACTTCCATTGCTTAGTTGTTTACACACACATATACCTTTTGTCCATCTGTAAAGAATTGGATTTTACATGGAAGTGCATGAGAAAACTACCTGAAGAATCAATCCATGGATTAGGGCATTTTGATTCATGTGCATGTGTTTCCATATATTTCTTTAGATGCATAAAAGTCATCAGATACTAAGATCTAGCTTTTCATGTTTCTTATAAAGATACACTAAATCATATGCAAAATGTTTTGCACTACTGAGAAAGCTTAATTAGAACACTTTGAGGTCTTCAGAAGAACAGTTTTTTTTTTCTGGGAAATATCTTTTTAAACACTTCAGGACATGAGATGATGTAGTTAAAGAAATATCTGCACAGCAGTCTGTAGATGTGAGTGGGTCTACTATACAGTCAGTTATTACAGGTAAATCTTTGCCCAGGATTAGCAATTAGGTTTCTCCTACCAAAAATCTAACTGATTGGAGTATCCAAAGGAAATATTGAGATCTGAACTTCATTAAACTTTGACAGCAAAACATCTGTTCATACTGCATACTCTATACTTTCAGGACTCCTGGAAGCTATTGAGTACTCCATATTTGGAATAAGGGTCAACATTTCCACTACTGACAACGGAACGCATCTGTATACCACTTGATTTTATTAACTTCATGGGTAAACTGTTGTGGATTACTTTTTTAAGCAGCTCATACACATTGCTACAGAGAACTGAAACCTGCTTAAGTCATACGCAGACTATAAGAGTACCCTTCAAAGCCAGAAATAATAACTTCTGAACTGGAAAAATACTGATAACAACTCTAAATGTTTTATTCAAACTTACAGAGGCAGTCATCCTGTATAATGTCTATTTAATAGGATATTTGAAAAAGGATTTGTGAAGTGTTTAGCAGTTGCTGCTAAATCTCTCAAAATATTTATAAATGGATTTTATAGATCTAGTCTTACTTTGAGAGGCAGTAAAAGAGGGACTGAAAAAGGCTACCACAGAAACCATCCACAGATGTTCCTAAGCCAAACTCACTTCAATTGTTTGTGTTAATACTGAACAGTTAATGCATCAAAAGTATTAAACAATAGTAGAACTTTTAAATAATTTAAAGATCATGGCAGATTATATACAGAAAGATAAGGGGGGTTTATTCTTAAAATGAAGAACCTCGTTAGTGTATGTGAATGTATAGTATTGAAGACAGCCCCAATCTAAGTACAAGTCTAAAATTCTCTCTCCTCATAGTTTCCATAGCTGTGTTCTACTATACAGTATCTATCCAACATGACATGGGAGCATAAGCCAATCCACAGCTCGTATCTTCTTCTGAATCAAAAAGCACTTTAGAAAACTACAATAGATGTTTCTGGTGGAACAGACTTGCATTACAGTTGTCTTTCTTCCAACCCATAAATTGTTTTGACAGTTCTAATCCTTGGCTTTCACACCTAGAGTTGATATATGCAGCCTAATCTGTGCACCGTTCACTAGACAGCTGGCCCAGACCTTGGTCTGGTGACAAAAAAAACTCTCATATGTAATAGCAGGTACTGTTGTGCTCACTTCGAATGAGCAGAGTTCAAAAAAATGAATGACTGTGCAATACTGCATGCAATACCACTGATAGCTTCACAGCTGAAATCCCTGATGGCCAACTGCTATCCAGACATCAGAGCAAAAGCTGAACTGAGATGCAGGGAATGGTATTCCCTCAGCAGGGATCCCACTGGGACTAGGCATCACGTCTTACTGGAGGATGCTACAAGATGCTGCAGGAATGCTTTAAGCAAAAGGAAGATTTGCGCTGTGAGGCTGCTTCCCATGGCAGCGATGCTCTGTCCGTGTAGAAGCACATTTCTCATGTGGAGGTTATGGACTATCAAATGCTGTACCTCTGCATGTTGGCATAGTAAGCACATTTTCTTGCCTCCTAAAGTAATAGAAAGCATCTTGTTCCCTTTTTCCTCCCCGAGTGTTCCACTGCAAACAAAAGAAGTAGGATATTCATACTAGTATTGTGGACTCCTTAGCAAAAAAAAAAAAGTACTCTCATCCACTGTTCCTCAAAGGCAACAAAGTTTGGACCGAACTATGAACATATGCAGTAAATTCCAGGGAAACACAATAATTTACATTCTCAAAAATCCAGTTTAAAACAGTAGCATAGAAAATGTGCTCTCCTCCTCTCAGTTAAACAGATGTGTCATGGAAGACTTTGTTATGTTACTCAGAATAGAAGTGAATTATTTTGAAACACAAGAAAAACCACATAGCTCCTCAAGCAAAGAAAGAAACAAATAACTATTTGAAACATATCTTCCTATCTGTTTTTAGAAAGAAAACTATTCAACTCACATTAATAAAAAATGTAATTTCTCAGTAACAACTTCAATATATTATACAGGAGTCAATTGATTGCATGTTCACAAACACAGAAGTGCCTGTTGTCCTGGTGAGTACCATTTTATGAAGACTACAGGCTCCAGCTAATGGACAGTTCCCTCATTTCAGTGAAACAACCTTCCATATAACAGTTATGTCTGAAAAGAGAAAAACTTGGGACAATCAGAAGAATGTGACCTTATCATTCTTCTTATATTCAGTTGCACTAAAAGAAAAGTTGTTGGTTAGTTCTTCTAGTTTGCTAACTAGAATTGCCTCCTTTCATGTACAGTAAGGTTTCATTTTCTGAAATGAAGAGTTGTAACAGTCAGTCTTGGAACATTCCGTTGAGGTGACTTAATCCCACTTACTTGAGCTTCAAACAGACAGCAAGAATTATCATCTATTGCTACTGATGATAACAGAGCAAACTGAAAGTACCTATATCAAATTGAGACATATCTAACTATGCTACTTTTATTTTTGTAGACATAACTGTTTAAGAATTTGTAGCTCTAATAATTCATATCAGAAAACTGAAACCCCTGAAGAGGGTAGGTCAATGATCCTAGCTCTCCAGCTACGACAGAAATCATAATATAAGGAATATTCATATTATTTGTATTTCGTTATTCCTTCCAAGCATCCTAGCACTTCTGCTACTTTGAAGTTCTGTTCATGAGCCCTGTATAGCTACACAGAGTATATGGTTATTGCTTTTTCACGCTAATGATCTCTTGAAAAGAAAACATCTTCATGAGACAATTTCAGCAGGGCCTTCACATTTTTTACTGCGTATTTGTATTCACATTGTATCTAGTAGCCATAGCAGACTTAAATCACTACTTTCAGGGTATGAAACCTTCAGTCTCATCTCTTTTCTTGTGAATCCTTGAGACATTTAACAGCTGCTCAGTTATTAGTATCTTAGAAATAAGTAGTTCTAATTGTAGGTGTTTATATTCACTCCCAGTGAAGCAGAGTTTCTGACAACTATTGAAGGCAATCCTCAAATCCTCAAAACCCAGGCAAACCAAATACCTTGGTTAACAAAGCCATATGTCCCTATCACTGCTCATGAGATAGCTGAAACTCTGATATGATTCAAACTGTGCTGTTACTTTCTAGCATACTGCCATAGGCTTTCAGGGGATATTGTTATCTACAGTTCGTGAAAAAAAAGCTCTGTTAAATCAAAGTATGTATGACTGAGCTCATATGCTATTCATTCAAATGAATGCTAGAATAAACACAGATTTCCCTGTCTAAATATACCTAAGAGCAGCAAACCCACCTAACTTTCAATAATATCTTAAAAGTGCTCAGAGTTCACATGTGAGAGCGAAAATTCACGTTCAGAAGCACAGATATGTGGAGAATTTGGGAGAAGTGCTTATTCTTACAACCCTGTCAACTGCTTCCACAGCTTTTACTTATGCTTTTCTGTTTCTTACATTATATGTGCTTTCATCAAATTACTGATGGCAGTATTAGGAAAATTTTACTTCTTCATTCACTCTTCAGATTCTCCATCCATTCTCCTAGCTACATTGGAGAGGATCCCTTACTTTTCTTTTTGTCCAATTAAGAAGGGGAAAAATGGAGAGAAAAGTTCAGTTTTAACAGATGTTATGCTGTTATTTACCAACACAATACTATTTTGTTGCTCCGCCCTTATTTAAAGCTTGTGAAAAGAACAGCTAATCGACACTGATGGTTTCCACAAGTTCCCTAATGCAATTCAGTGCAGGTTTGTGCTATGGGACCAAGCAGGGAAGGCCTCCTGCATACTCAGTGAAAGGTGACTTCAGATTGACACTTCTAGCTTCTCCATCAACTTTCAACAACATTTACAACTGGTAGCCTCCTGACTTATATGCCTCTTGTATGTGCTTAAAGTTAGCTGAGATGAATCTAAGCTAAAGTGGTTTTGCATCAGGGGAAGTCTAAGATGCTTTAACTAGATCCAGACAAGGCCCTGTAGGTCCCCAGTGTTTTCTCCCTGCAGATAATCAATAAGCCTGATAAGAGACTTCTCAAAGTATCCAAGCATCACTTTTCTGGAAAGCACTTACCTAAAATATGGCTCAAGCTACTAGCAGGGGACAGTTTGTACTTTTGAGTAATTTAGCTGTGGATGAGCTGGGTTCAAATACATCATTGCTGTAACTAGTTCACTGGCTAAGGGATGACAGCTTCAATCAATTGTACTTGTTTCAAATTATCTCTGCAGTTGCAGGAGGTGAGCAAGCATCCTTGCTCTCATCTAAAAAAAAAAAAACATACTGCTGAAAACCAGACAAATTTGCAGCCAGCAAAGTAGACTGCTCACTAAAATTTGTCTACAGACAGAATGTGGATCTGAATTGAAGAATATAGAGAAATTACCAACAACAAGTAGCAAGAACATGAATAGCCTCTAAATTCTGAAAGTAAATTCTAACCAGGATAAGAATTGATATAATAATAAACTAAAATGCCCTTAGCAGGCAAATCTTTTTGAGTTGATCCACATGAAGTGTTGTATATTGCATGTTTGCCCTTGGGTGAAATGTAGCACTTCTTGATATCCATTGATTAATTCAAGTACTGTACATGGATACATGGTAAATTACTGCAGGGTGTCTGCTAAGTTGGCAACCACCATATGAAAAGTGTAAAAGAACAAGGAACCACCAGCTGTATCTGACCATGAAAGAGAGCATACTCTTTCAGCAAAAATACAAAAACCTCACTGAGATGTGAGTATAGCTGAGTACAAACATAATGAGAGCTACACACAATCATAGAAAAGCTTGAGTTGAACAGGACCTTAAAATCACCTAGTACATTGTCATGAGCCTCAATAGAGTGCTCTGTTTACTAGATCATGAACTGTGTGTCATGAAGAATGTCACATGTGCATACTATTTTCATGGCAACTGACCATTTCCTCTGTTCAGTGAGAAAGAAGCAGAAAACCTCATTTCACTGTTCTTAATGAAAGCAAACCAGCATACAAAGATCCACCTCTATGAAAACCAGATACTGGCCCATTGCTGACAAATAACATACACTATTTTATTTTAGCTTAAGTTTTATTAATACCAATGAAAAATAAAATTCTACTTCAGAGAAGTCAGAAGTGACATGCTTAACATAACTTAGTCTAAAGATAAATAACGTATGGATATATAGCAAGAATGTAGTAGAAAGACTGCACTCAATTTAAGGATGAAAATCCATCAGAACCAAAAGAAAAGATGAAGTGTTTTCATCTTTAATCTGAAGAACATGTAGAGAAGAACAGTCTCCTTTGGAACGCTTGAGCACTGCAATTCTTTCTAGGGAAAGGTGGTGTCCCTAGACCGCTGTATTATTGACTGCTGCTACCATTTGTACTGTTGTGATGGAAAACAGGAAGACCAGCAATTTATTTTGGCTCAGTCTCCTTCAGGTTTTGTATGGTACATGACATTTATCACTAATCTGTTTGAACATGTGCACTGCTGTGCTCACTCAGTTAAGATATACTATTGTATGCACACTCGCAAACCTTAGCTAATAATACTGTTATTATTATTTGTCCAGAGGAGAACAACAATGAGCTGTGGAAGGACAAGGAACTGCCACAGTCTTTACTAGAGTAGCAATACAATAATACTACATTCATCAGTTCTTGAGTCATCATGCACAGCAGAGGGTAAGAGTCATCTGCTCCTTGGGAAATGGGTTCTCACATCAGTTATTAAAAAGCCTCACATCTTCCACACAACTGGACTTCCTAGACAGCTGTTGAATGATACTCTGCATGAGTTGGTTCAAGTAATTTACCAGCTATTCCAGGTTACCAGATAGATTTTCAACAGCAACTCCCAATTCATAATACTATAGACAGCCAAGGAACTCAAACTCTCCAGTCAAAATTATCAACCAATGGACAACAGAAGTCTACCACTGGTGGAACTTCTTTGTTAATCCATTTAATGGAAATAGCCTTAGACTTCATGGTCTAGAATTCACAAAACTACACTTCATACTAAACTGTGACTTTAACTTCTAAACTGCATAATATAACAAGATTAAAAATAACAAAGGTAATTTTATGTTCATTTTCATTCAAATAAGAAATTTGAGTTCCAATATAAAAAGTTCCCTGAATAATTAAACTAATGTCATTAGATAACATCTTTTTAGGTCTTGAAAACATCAACAGGAACACTAGTCTGAATCAGTTGACCTTGAAGAATAGAAATGATGAGGCAAGACGTTTTCTGACTTAGCTATAGAAAATGATTTTCTGAAAGTACAGTAAAACAATGGCAACAAAAACAAAGCTTTGCGTTGGCTGAACTCCATGACAAGAAAGCTTGTTGAGCACAGCTTTCAGTACACTGGCTTCATTTAAGGAATGAAGTCCTCAAGGGAAACAAACATTTTCATTAAACTAGAAGAGTTGGTGTGTATATAAGTTATTAGATGTGATTAGTCAACCAGTATAAAGATAATTATAAATGAAGTAAAATTGTAAGTACTGCATAATCTTACAGATCCACTGGATCTAATTTCCGCAATATGTATTACTCGTGCATCATCCTTTATAAGGAACGCTGAATCCTAGGTGACATTTTCAGAAAATTTGAAGATGCAAGAATTGTAAGAGCAAATTAGGCCTATTTATTTTAAAACTCAGTTATTCTTTTTCTAAATTTATTTTTATCTGAGTAGATAAAATTAATTTACCACTGGTAAGTTCTGTGAATCAGTCTTCACAGAAAGTGGGACTAATGACAGTGATCCATGTCCTAGAATCTTACATTCAAGTACAAATTAAAGAAACATTCCTGCTTCTTGTTATTACTCAAAATATGTATGCAGTAATGCCGCGAACCACCAGAATGCAAAACATTGCTTTTACTAGCCAACAAAATTTTGAGTAAGTCACCTTATAGTCTTAATGTCACATTTCAATTGAAGAATTCAGAAGTGACCTTTTCATCACTAGAGGGAGTACATTATATTCCTATTTGAAATGATCTGAACTGTGTATCTCTTTCACATATTTCTGTGATTTATTCAGATTTTTATATTAATACACACCCATCTTAGCTCTTTGAGTGCCCCAGACTGTCACTGCTTCAAAAAAGTTATGGCAAAGAAAGCCAAGTATGGCCTCTTGGGTTTTTGATTAGCCACAAGACAGAAAGGACAAAGTCAAACTGGCTCAGATAATGCAAGTCTCCCACCGGCATCACTTCTACAGTTCCTGGTATTCCAAATTGTGGCTGTGGGGTTTTTGTTTTCAAGATTCTGAAGGAAAGAATACACTTTAAAAGAAATTAAATACATGCATATCTGACAGTACTGTGTGACACTTGTATGTATTCTGAAAGCTACGCAGTGCGGGGAATGCAAGAGGTCAGTGCTTCCTAAAGCAAGAGGAGGCTGTAAAATGTTTCCATTTTATCACTGAGCAGCAGGTCCCAGAAAAATCAGGACATCTGCAAACTGTTCTTGAACTGACTGCTTCATAAACGATGGGGAATCTGTTCCTCAGGCAGAT
Organism: Aquila spilogaster; assembly: GCA_024606505.1. NCBI lineage: Eukaryota > Metazoa > Chordata > Aves > Accipitriformes > Accipitridae > Aquila > Aquila spilogaster. The sequence continues at coordinate 17,203,592 of JANHGO010000069.1, read as the reverse complement.
GGGGCTTGGGGAAAGGTAGGAATAGTCATCCCCCTTGCCCTGGGCTTCATTTTCTTCCAGTAATTAGCAAAATCCCAATTCACAATGGATAACTGAGTTTTAAGTGTGGGCTACATGGAGAAACAGGCAGTGATGAAAAGAGGCCTGAAACTCAGGAGACCTGGTGCAGTGCCAGAGTCTCCCAGATGACCTTTGGCAAGTCCTTTGATCCTTATATCCCTCCTGGAAACACTGAGAAGGAGCCGTCCCTCTCCCCCGCTCTCCACAGCCTGGACTGCAGCCCCTCGGGGTGACGCATGCGCTCTGGACTGGTGCGAGGATGCTCCACATCCAGCTGGACCTGCAGAGAGAAGGATGCAGGGCTTGTGGGGTGGGTGGGATGCTCACACCTCCTTTTTTTTTTTTTTAATGGGCTTCCTCAGGCCAGCAATGCACAGTGCTCGGTTTGCCCAGGGCTCGGTTTGCCTTGTGCAGGGAGGATAGCTAGCAGGAGAGGCCGGCTGCAGTCAGGGCTCAGCCTCCTTCATCTCCTGCTACTTTATCCCAGTCCTCCCTTTCCTGGAGTCTCATACAGGAGCCTTTTCCTTCCTCTGAGGACTGTTTCAGGATCCAGAAGCACATCGCTGGGGCCCCAGGCAGAGGCACAGGGATGGGAAATTAGTGTAAGAGAAGCCTTGTGGGTGAAGCTCAATCCTAATTCCCTCTTTGGAGCAGGAGGTTTTGCCTGCATCAGCAAGAGGGTGCCTGGAATGTGGGCTCTTCTCAAAGCAGCTGCTGGGGAGCAGTGAGAAAACACAGCCTCAGCACAGAGAAAATATCCCTTGGCTTCATTGCACTTTGCCTGGACAAAAGCAGGATCCTGCAAAGGAACAGTGACTGCAAAGGACCAGCTACGTTGGTTTTGTCCATCCAAAGCTCTCCAAAACACTTGCTTCCCTAGAGCTCACTGGAGAAATGCCCTGAAGACTGTGCCACTGCAACAGGCAGGTTGTCTCTGCATCTTGCTCACTCAGCAAAACGTCACAGCCTGGTTATATTTAAGTCCTCAGCTTGAATATCATTGTCATAACCTCCCATGCGATCTGCCTGGGCAGTGTCATAATTAATAGTGCCCTTGCTCAGAGTACAAGTGGAACATGTGATGGCTCAGCTAGCTATAAATCACGACAGAGTTTCCATCTGGTCCAGCATCTATTTATACCTCACCAGCCCCAATTAACTTTGAAACTTGGGGCTGGTGGTTAAGGAGAAAAATTGTTCTTGAAAAGCGTGATAGGATATGCAGCGATGTGGATGGGAAGGAGGTGGTGGTGGCTGCTCGCTTCTCCACAGAGGGAACTGCATATCCCAGTGCCCCAGGGGACACTGAAATGCAGCTCCCGACACAGGGCTGGCCTTTGAATCAGTTCAACACCAGCTGCGAGATCCCAAGGGAGACACAGAAGTTCAGGGCTGAGGGTCGGTGTCTGGATCCTAACACACATCCCCTGATGCCAGCTACATGCCCCCCCCCGCCGCAGGCACTGATTCCTCCCATAGCCGTGGCTCTGCTCCCATGTCTCAGCCAAAGCCAGTGGCTCTTCTTGGCCAAGGGGGTTGTAGGTCAGGTCCAGCAGCACCAACCAGAAAGAGCTCCTTGGAAAAACATCTATGGGTGGTGGGACCAGGCTCTGCAGGGTGAGGGTCTCCTATGTGAAGAAGCCTGGTCCACGAGGCTGATTGCACTTCACTCTCAGTCATACCAGGTCAGCCCCATGAGGCTGATGCCTGGGGGTGCTTCTAGGTCCAACCACCCAGCCATGTGACTGCTGCTTTTTCAAAAATCAAGCTGCTGTCAGTAGAGATTGGCGGACTGAAGCGCGGCATGAGCTGGCCAAGGGAACCCAGCAGAGTCCTGAGAAAATGGCACATCATCATCCTGTGTGCATCCAGATTCCTTCAATATGGGCACAAAATTGAGCCAGGAAGGCTCGGCCCAATTTGAAAAAGCTCCTCAGCAAAGACTCCAGCACTGCCTCCCTCAGAAAGCACGAAGGTTTGCATCCTGATTAGAGACCTGCTGTGCCACTTCCCTGATGCACACACACATCAGCCCAGCATCAAGCCTGCAGCTGCCAGCTAGTGAGTTAAAGAGCACAGCCTGACCCGGTGCTTGACAGCCCTGAAGCATCTGGAGAAGTCTGAATTCAGGGGGTTTCATCCAGCTCTGGGAAATGTCACAGATGTGAGGCTGAAACTGCTGTGGGTCGGTCGGTCTCTGCAAGCACCACAGCTCTTGGCACTGTTTTCCTGACGCTGCTCCTGTGACAGTGGGTTCTGACCCCCAGCTGAAGGCTACAGCTCCCTGCTCTGTCCCTGAAGTATGTTGTGGTGCATTGCTCCAACCCGTCTGCATCTTCCTCAACAGGTTCTGGGGCTGGTTTCAGCTCAAGTCCTTATGTACCATTCCAGCAGCGTTCAGGTGGGGCTGCAAAAACTTACCTTGGGACTGGCACGGGGTATAAAATGGCCCAGTGCAAAGAGGCCAGTAGAGCTCCTGTGGACTCTAGCACAAGGGACTATGGCTGGGTCACAGCAGTGAGGGATGGTACGAGGAGTACGTGGGCCATAGCATCCCCTGGGCAGATCCCCAGCTCTGCAGGACAGTGGCGTGGCTGGGGAAGACAGGGTGTGGAAGGCATGCTGGGGACCATGTCTCTCTCTCCATCCATGCTGGATCAAAGCCCCAGTGAGGGGCACAGTGCAGAGATGCTGTGCTATTGCCTTCCTAAAAAAAGAGTCAGATTCTGCACCTGGTTCTTTGGTACCCACCTCCTTCCCTGCCTCCCTTCCTCCCTCCTGCTTTTCGGCTCTTTTGCTTTTGCAGCAGTATTACTCCTGGAGTCCTGGCTGGCTCCCAGCTCAGGTAATTACACGCTGTCCTCTGGTATTTGAACAGGATATTTGTTCTCCTTGATTTCCTGTCCTACATGCCTGTGCAGTGCTGCGGGCAGTTTGTCACGCCGAGCGAGCGTATTTCCCTGGCAAAGGCAGTCACCCCAGTGTGCCCAGCTCCAGCACTAAGTGGGCATTTTGTAAACATGGAATTATGTAGATGCCTTCCCCAGGGAGACCAGGTGGGCTGTAGAACCACCTGGGCCGGACACAGTGCCCTGTACAGGTATGGAGCTGCAGCACTATCCCCATCCCCACCTCAATAGGACCCCATTCAGCCTGGATTATTAGCTGAGAAAGCTCCCAGCCTCCCAGGTCCCTCTTTAAAAGGCTGTTTGTGGCTCACACCATGCCACCTCTACCTGTTTGCTATAAACTTTCCTTTCTGTTTAGGTTAACTCTTTACAGAAGTGATCTCCAGCACTTTCAGCGCATTCCTGGCAGGAGGGTAAGAGAAACGGAGTTAATGTATGTCTGTCCTGCTTTAAAACCCACCAGGAGATCATGAACAGAGCAGTAGCATCAAGCCCTTTGCCTGTACTCCAGGAGCTCTGCTGTAGCAGGCCACCACTGAGCCAGGGCTGGGGATCCTCCACCTGCCTTTGGGCTTGTTTCCACCATGCTCCTGGGTGCGGGTGGATTTCTATGCTGCAGCTTGCTTCACGGCAGTAAGAACAAGCTCTAGGGAGGAAAAAGTCCTACTTTCTAGCAGATCAGATCTATTCTTGTGCTTTATTGGACTCCCTGTAAAGGAACCTCACAGAAAGTTGGCAACAATTTGCTTTCTTCTTCAGAGTTTCTAGAGCGGGGATGTCTCATTAGCTAAAGGCTTGCAGCACTGCAGGGAGAAAGAAGTAAGTTCTTAGAGAAAAAGTGGAGCACAGTCCTGTTTCCTGAGCGTGGAGGGGAAAAGCCCTGGATGGTGGAACTCAACCCTGCGCTGCAAGAAGCCAGCTTTGCGTGTGCTACCTGACCGCTGCAGAGCCTGTTAAGCTCACCCTGGCTGAGGGCAGGAAGGAATCGATTTTGCTGGCCAGGCTGGACTTGACATTCCAGCCTCTTGATAGGAAGAGTCCGGGGGCTCAATGCCTTCTGCTTTGCGGTGTGCACACAAAGCAATGCAATATGTTATCAGCCTCATGCAGCCGCACTTGAGTCCCAGTTTGCAGAGGGACAGGCAAGGGGCAATCCTACAGCTGCCAGCTCCTTCTGTCCAGCTACTGCTGACTGCAGTATGGCTCCAGGCTTTGCTGAATTGTCAGGGTGCTGTCAGGCTGCAGCTGATTACTGTAAAACACTAGAGAATAGGAGCTGCATTATAAAGCCATGTTTTCCTTCCTGGGAGAGAACTCACTAGTAAGCATTTCATAAGATTGGCATTCTTTTTTTGCAAAGTCTCTGAATTTGAGCTGGGTGGGAGACAGGTGCCAAGAAGCCTGGGAATCAAGAAAGATGCCTGGCGCGAGTTTGCTCCATGTGCAGCAGTGATAACCCAGAGCAGCTTCTCTCTGCTCCCAGTCTCAGCTTCCCAAGTGATGGGAATGCTCCAAGAAGATGATTAGGCTGGGCCTACTATTTTCTCACTCAGTTCCCACGAGGCTTCCTCATCCTCGTGCTTGCAGACTCCGCTGGCTCACGGCTTCCCTGTGCTCAGGACTGCTTGGAGATATTATTATCCCAAGGGCTGAGCCCTGGGGCAGGCAAAGCAGATGGCTGTCTCCAACAGCAAGAAAATTGGGAGAGGAAAGGGAGAAGGTGGGGGAGAGTAAAATCTGTGACACCCTTAGTGTTCATCAATAATTGTTTCCTCTTAAAACAGCAAATTCCTCTAGCTCCAGGGGAGTTGTACTGGGCAGTAAAGAAGGCAATAGACCATATGTGGGAGACTGGCCCTATAGAAAACAAACACCAATTCCAAGTTTTCTTGTGCACCCGTGGGAGGGACCAGTGTGTATTTCCTGGCCATGTTGTGAATGGAAGGCAGACTCAGTCCTGCGCCGTTTCATGGGGCAACCAGGGGTGTCTGGCCTGCAGAAGATGAGCAAGGTCAGCAGAGGAATCAGCAGTTTGACAGACCCCTTGCTAGCAGGAGGGTTGTGCTCCAAACCTGCTCCAGCTAACCAAGGTGCGAGGGGTCGCACATGTACGTGCTCCACCACACCAACGCAGCACAGAGCTAATCACGGTACTGGGAGCCAGAGCACAGCCCTGGCTGCCTCCTCTCTTTTTGAAGGTTTCTTCAAACCTTTGACAGTGAGAAAGCCACAGAAGGTGAAGCCAGTTTTGCCCCATGGAGGTGGCAGTTATGTGAACCCTGTGTGCTGGGTACTCGGCAGACTGAGCAGCCCTTGGCTTCAGCCGTGGGAGACGCTCAGGGCCCGGCGCTTGCAAGATGCTGTGCAGTTTGCCTGCCACATTTCACAGACCGCACTCGGTACCCCTGCGTGGGGTGGCGTTCGTTACCGGCCTCCTTCTCATTGAGCTAATTTGCAGCCTTGCTTTGCAGAGCAGCTCCGCGTTCAGGCTGTGCTTGGGGACGGCTGGTGGCAGATGGTGTGCGTGTGATGGCGAGGCAGTGCCACGTCACAAGTTCTCTGAGACATTTGGCCAGGCTTCCTGACAGCCGTGTCCCACCACCCAGGAGCTCAGTTTTCTGGTGAAGCCAGCTCTCTACTTCTGAGGACCACTCCTCTCCCTGTCACTGGGCAGAGCCGGCATCAAACGCTTTATCTTTACTTCCTCGCAGGCGAGAGGCTCGTTGGTCAGTGTGGCTGCCTTCTGCCCAGGACCAGGGAAATGTGTCACCGCAGCAAAAGCCACGCAACCGAACAGGGAGTGATGGTCCCCTGCCAGTCTGGAGCACCCCCATCTGCTGCACTGCACCCTAAATTGCACTGCGTGTTCCCTCTGGTGAGGAATATCTTATTCCCATGGTTTTGGATAAAAGCCAGCAAAAGCAAGCCATAAGTGATGGTAGATATGACAAAAAATGATGAACATGGGAATGGTGTCATTGCAGCTTCTTCGGTGTTTCTTCTGATTTCTTCCGTTGTTTAGATCTATGTGCAGAGAAGACCACAGAGGTATGGCCATATAAAGAAGAAGTGGGCATATCAAGAAGCATCAGAGGAACATATTACCAAGGATAGTGACACCAGTCCTCTGAAGACTAGAAGAGTGTAACAGCCTGGGCAGTCTGAGCTCACCTGCTCAAGATCCCACACTGCGTTTTGTCTTGCTACCTTCTGGTTATAAGCTCTGTGCAGCTGCAGTGTAAACTTGTCATCTCTGGGCTTTTGGGGTGCAGTTCCCAGGACAGTGTCCTGATCTATTACAATTATTGCCTGTGTTAATGCCATTAATCGCAGGGCTATTCATGCCCACGGGAGGTTCCTAGGCACTGTGAGGGGGCTGTCACGTCATGCATAGATAGAGGCTTGGCCGCCTTCCTGCCCACCACGGGTCTTCCCCCAGGACCGAGGTGCAAAATGACAGCTTTGTCAGGTGCATGTGGTTTGCTAATGCTGCAACAGGTCCTGTTCTGTGGCTCCTATCGTCACAGACAAGCTGCAGTAGAGCAAGACTACAGCCTCTCCTGCTCCTCTCCCTGCCTGCTTTTAGATGGCATTACAGCATCCAGCTAAAAGCTTGTGCCTGGCAGTCCTGACTACTGACGGCTCTTTCACCAGCACTGCCTGCACCCTGGGACAAAGCCTTTATCCCTCTTCCTGTAGCTTTGGCTGCAGAAATGAGCTCTCCATGCACTTTCATTAGACTAAAGGAGAGAACAATTTGAGTCCTGGGCCCATTTGCAGTACAGGTTCAGAACAGCCAGAGATGCAAAGACAGGATTTGACTGAGCCCATTTCCCAGGCAGGACAGGATATGGTCCCTTGACAGTGGTGTAGATTTGCCTCTACTCTTACTCAAAGGTCATTAAATTAAGATTTCATGAGACCCCACACTGTTATAAATGTTGCTGAGCTCATTTCCCTCACTGGGCAGTGATTTATCTCACAGGCTTGATAAAATGACTAAGCTAAAAAATGTCACCCAGTGTCACTGAGTTGCAAGTAAGGCAGAGGGAACTGCAGAAGGACACGATGGATTTTCCTACCAAGGGAAGCATTAATAGATGGTTTCTTCCCGATGTTCTCATTAGTCCTCTCTCATTCATCCTCAGGACCTGCTGAGCACAAATGACACCACCCATTCTGCACCAGAACGGAGAGCAGATGCCTGCGTGCAACCTTCCTGCCTCCAAAACACCTTTAGACACCCATTTCTGTCTCACCCTGCTTAGTAGCTGACGTACTCAAGGGGAAGGAAGCACAAGATCAGATTACTTCAAGAATCTTATACTATCACATCCAGCATTGTCTCCTGAAATTTTTTATACCTTCTGGCAGGAATGGTTTGGAGGAGGCAAGTGGCAGCACCACGGTGCTAGGACACAACCCTTTCTCCCTCCTCATCCAGCTGTGCAGCGGGTCACTTACAAAAAATGGTGTCCTGGATGCATTTGCCTTCCTTTCTGTCTGTGAGTAGGTTGAAGACTCCTCTACTTCTTTGAATCTAATCAAGAATATGTTTTTTTCTTGAATCCTTACTCCCAGGAATGAATGCCAAAAAATTAGCTTTGTTGCTTAGTTGTTACTGATCATGAATCACATTAAATTGCTTCTGTTCCCTTATTGGACATGTTGGCTTGTTCCTGGTACGTGTTATCGAATTACTGCTCTGACAGAGAAGAAATAGCAACTGAGTGGCAAGTGAGTCCAGAAGATCCAGGAAAGAGGCAGATCGGGGTATGTCACAGGACCACAGCCTTCTTCATTTCCCTAATAATCAGAAAAAAATCAGTGCTTATGTGTAGGAGTGTACTTAGAGCAGGAAGCGGAGCAGTGGGCTTTTGAGGCTTTTTTCCCAGGGTTTCTGGGCATCCCAAAATCCCAACCATGTGTTAGGGGTACATGCAGAGCAGTCCCAGGGTATTTGTGCAGCCCATCAGGCAGACCCCAGAAAGGAAGGACGTGCTGTGCTCACTCAGTACTGATGCACAGTGCACATCTAGCAAAGCCATTTTGCTTGGGTTGTATGAGATGTATTGTGCAACGGCATAGCCCATGTGCAGCAAAAAATGGAGAAGAGAAACATGGGAGCCCTAACACAATACTCCAGAATAGCAGAAGGCTTCATACAAGCAGAGATACGGTCAATCATCATAAAGATTGTTCAGAGGAGAAGAGCTAGCCAAGAATGGGAGATGTAGAGGAGGTTAAACGTGGGCAGAGGGAGGCCCTGTGGGATGTTGGAGAGGTTTTTTTTTCTAAAACACTTTTGTGTGGAAGGACCACGAGCCGTGCTTGAGCCATTTTCTGTTTCTTTCCTCTTAGTGAGCTGTTCACAACTTTTTCCTGGATTCACAAAACCTTCTGAACGTTATGGCAAAGCAATTAAATGAAGGGAGAAACAGTGGGCACAGAACAGTGTATTTGTGTATAGAAACTTACAACATTGCAGCTTGCTGAGCAAAGCCACTAAACCACAATGAGAAACAGGAAAAGAAAAGCAACTTGACATTGCACCTTTATATGACCCACCACACGCAGATCACACGGTTACACCAGCTTGACGAGCAGAAATACTTGTCTTTCTTTTGCTCTTCCATATTGGTATCCTGAGGAGCTTATTAATGCTGAAATGTTGGCTTTCCCATCTCACCTTGCTTTCCTGTTGTGGTGGTAGTGTTGCTGTACCTCAGTTTAAGGCAATAACAAATGAAGCAAGACCAACTTTGGGATGTAGAAGCTCTTCTTCAGATCCATCTGTCCAGATTCCTTATTTCCTCACACCGCCACAGCTACAATACCACAAAGCCTAAAGAAGGGCATATGCGCTCAAAAGCTCATCCCTGTTTTCCAGCCAAATCAGTTAGTCTGCTAAGAGATATTCTCTCTCCTGCACCGCTGAGTTTGCCTGTCCTCTGTCCACAGCTGATGGCTTGCAGGTCTGAGCGCAGCTCTAGGACAGCTAGTGGCTGGTAGCACTTGTGGTTCCAGGGCTTATGGAGTTTTGCAATGCTTCCTGCAAGAAATCTGGCAGAAAAGTGATTTAAAACAAAAAGACACACTCTGTCTCAGTGCCTGGGGCTACAGCTACAGATGACTTCATTCCTTATACATTTATGTTTGCAAAATGTTTAGGTATGCTTTTATGATGGTTTTGTTATCCCTTTGCATCTCAGACTTGCCCAGCTTAGGGAGCCATCTTCTGCTATTTTTATTTCATCGTTTCTTTACCACAGTTGCTTCTTTATTAAGGGCTTTTCATGTTCCAAGGCAGCTGGCATTAACATAGATAATTAGATAATATTTTGGCAAGGGTAAACGCATTAACACTTTCCCAAGTACTGTCCTGGCCTTTGGCTGATCTGTGAGTATTTGATAAATGAATCAGGCCTGAAATAAAGATCTTTTGCAGAACCAGGCAGCTCTTTAATAGGAATTGGGACATTTCAGTTGGGATTTTCAAGAAAGCCTCAGGCTGTTATGGGCCCCAATCCTTATTCCTGCAGAATTCACCTTAGGCAAGAACCTAAAGGAGTCAAAAAAGAAGCAACACTCCTAGTGTGTTTTTCTGAACCTGGATAGTCTCAGATCAGCTGTAGCATCCTGGCCAGAGATCTGGTGACAGTTGGTGGCTTTCTGGGAATTTGAGCAAAAATTCAGCTATGTCTTCTCTTCAGCCTTCAATGCAGCCTATTCCTTTTCATCCCTGCTGACACCTATTAACCCTGGGCAGAGGAAAGAGCGTATCTTAGCCCAGGGCAATGCCAGGCTACCAGGAGAAATGATACAGCGCTGAAAGGAGCTATGTAACTGTGGCAATCTTTTCTGATTTCATATTTGTGTCTGTACTGCTCTGAAAAGGTGACCTGAGGCACAGCTGAAAGTCCAGCAGATGACCCACAGCAGACCCACCTGCACTTACCCATGCCGAAGCCTTTGGGCAGCCAGCTGGGTATCTCCTGCAGTGCATCCAGGCCTGCAACGTCAAACTAACGGCGTATTAAACTCCTACATGTCCTGTGTTCTCCAGAGTACACGCTCTGATGGGTTGTATTTTTTTTTATCTATACAAACGCTAAGAAGAGGATCAATTTTCCCTGATTCTTGCCTAGGAATCCTGCTGAGGAAACTCAGGTGGCGCATGATCAGCCCACTGACTTTTTTCTTGCTCTCCTCCTGGAAAGTGGGACTAACCCTCACTGTTGGGAGAACGGTGCTTATGATGTTACGGGGTTCATTAAAAGGTGGGTGTCAAAGATGACTCATCTGGAGAGTTTCTTCTGCAGTCAAAGGGCAGTTTAAATTGTTTCTTAAAAAGCACAAGTGAATCTGCAAAAAGCTGACTTGCACAGAAGACAAACCTCAGGCCACCTCATCTGTCCACAGTTGCTCGCATCAAGAGGTCGCCATGAAGAAACTTCTTGGTCACAGTGTTCTTCACTTGTGCCTGGTATAAAAACATGGTCTTTGGTTGGAAATCATACCCTGGTTTCCAAATGCTTGTCACTAGGTAAGCCTCAAAACCATAGTGAACCTTGGCTTTGGATTCTCTTTTTTGTTTTGCCATATCAGACTGTCTCACAGTTCGGCAGGGAGATGGCATTTTGTTTTGTAAATACTCACAGACAGAACTTGAGATTTCCCTGAAAGGCTTTACAGCTTTGTGAAAAAGTAGATCAAATCTAGTAACATATTGAATTTGGCTACTGAAATTTCAGGAAGATCAGTGTGATGAAATGTCCTTAGTTTGCCCTTGGGAGAAATGGTACCTTCATTATAACAAAACAGCTTTTTCATATGGAAATAGCAGGTGGCGGGAGTAAAAACAGACTTTCATTTTCAGAGAAACAGACGGAACAATTCCAAGAAAAGTGGAATAGCAGAGATGGGTTGGAATTGTTAGCAGTTTTATTCTGAAAAAATATTCTACTTTTGCAACAATGGAAGTGAGAGAAGGTGTCACCCCATACCCTCTGTGTTCATCAGTCCAATCAGCATACCTCAAATACGAGAGTCTGCTGTAAGGACCAGAGTTTAAATACAAATTAGGAAGAAATCTAGTTCAGTTTGTTTGGGAAAGCTCTAGAAAGCCTATCCCAGAGCTGCACGCAGAATTTCTGGGGAGAAAAAGCAATTAAGAGCACTGAATATACGAAATAATCCTTAGCGCCAGTGTCAGACAAAACTGAACTCACAGCTCTCAGTGCTGTGATTTACTAATCCTTTTATCAGGCCTATGCCATCCTCTGAATTATTTTCCAGCTCTGACTGCTGGTAAGCATTTCCTTGGAAGCTGTGGACTGTTAAACTATTAATGGTCCCATGGTAGGTGCTTATTAAGAAAAAGACACCTTGAACCGCAAACCAGAATAAAGAACAGATATCCAGTTGGAGATGTGCTACTTCAGAGCTCTCACCCTGGCTTCTCTAAGAAAAAAATGAACTTTTTGAGAGTCATTTTCACATGGAAGCGGAGGAACGGTCATCTCCTCTTCTGCAATTGATTCATCGCACACTGGAATTTGAGATTTGGGGCAGAGATGGAAGGAGGGAAATTGTTGTCCTATTTAGGAGCAGAAAAAACTCCACCCTATGCTGTAAATTCTTTTTTGAAAGTCAGGGTTTGCACAGGATGAAGGCTAAATATTTAATGCATTTATTCTAATTATAAAGAAACTCTTCAGAGTTCCAGTCAGCTTGTATAGTTCTTTGAGCTCCAGATTTTTAGGCCTTCAGATGGTTCCTATTTAAAAGGAGCAAAGCAAACACCAAAAACCCAGCCTGGACTTTGAAGTATGGTCTGAAACAGATACATATTGCTGTAAGAGAAGCTGCCTTTCCCCAGAGACATTCAGAGAAAACATCAGGCCAGGCTCCCCTATACTTTATACCACAAAAGGAGCTCCACCACTCTGTGTATTAGGGAGAGGTTTCTCCCATATATGCCATAAGGAGCCTAGACTTGTCTCAGTTGATCTCACCAAACCCCAAAGGGATCCATCCTCCTGCCAAATGGAGGTTTTTTCTTTGGCTGCATCTCCCCACGAAAAAGTCCAGCTGACCTGCACCCATTGAGGAGTGAAACATTATCAAAACTTTAACAGACCTAACTCAGTTTACAACATGGAGGTATATTTCTTCCATACCTACTTTTCTAGCACAAGTCACACTTCAAAGGCACCTGGAAGGTAGCTGGTTGTGAGGAAGCTGGAGCTTTGCGAGCCCCAGGCAGCCAAGCCTTGGAACTGACACTGGCTTGGAAGATCTGCACAGCAGACTGGTATTAAATACCAAGAGAGAAAAAGAATGAGAAATCAGGAAATGGAATAGTACTGGTATTTCCTAAAGATCAGATTTTCCTATAAAATGAGCGCTTGCCACGCAATTTCAAAAGATCAAGACATTTGTCTGTCTTTAGGGCTTGTCAGAAACAGCTAATAAATAAAGATCAGGGTTTGGGAAGTTACCTCTTCAAACCTCTCTCAACATGCTGCTTCGAAACTGGATTTCCTTAAGGTCATTGAGTTGGCAGCTTTGAAGGGCTTGCTATGTGTTCCTTGGCTTGAATTTGTTTTAGGCATTACCTGGCATCAGATGTACACGACAACTCTACAGGTCTCAACAGCTACAAAATTTACAGCAATATATTCTGTTCCATTTCTGCTTGCTTTTTGTACTGCCACTATTTACGAGCCAAACATAAATTACCTGAGTTTAATTCATGACCCAGAGTTCAGTGCATTTCCCCAGAAATAGCATTCTCTGTTTGGGACACTACTGCCAAAATTGCATTCCAGGAGCTGAATTCCTATCCCATCCAAGACATTTGTTCTACCCATATTTCCCATCATACTATTTTATACTATTTAGGTCATTTATATTTTCATGCTCCCACAGTTACTTCTTATATATTGCTTTGTTCTTTGCAATTATGCTCTTAACTGTGTTCTCTAAAGTCACCTTCAGACCTTTAAACTCCTTCAAATTAAAATAGCCATTTGACTTCAGTCCAAATTGCATTTAATAGAAAAGCTGTACTAACCCACTTGCATTCTTTGGACAGAAGGAAGAACTGAAAGATGCCCAAACAAAGTATTATTTAGTCTAGCATTTAGCTGGCAGAGACCATGAGGAAAAACCTGCTGCTCTCTGCTTTAAATGTTGCTTTAATTAAAGTTAATAATAATAATGCTAATATTAATTCTATCCTATGCAAGATGTTTATCCCTGATCCCACTTTGGTTGTAAATTTAATTCTAGCTAACCTAATTCTAGTTTTAACTTCATCACAGCTGTCTGTAATGTTACAAGCAGCGTATGTACAGAGAAAATATGAGATAGACATGAAATGTAGACATTCTTCCCTTGGGGCTTTTTTTATTTCCTATTGCAGAAATATTAATGAAAAAAATACTGTTTTCCTTTCTTGTCTTCCATGTTGCTTCCTTACAAGCTTCCTCCTCATATCTGCCATGTACAGTTCAAAGCAGCACCACAACCAGCACTGACAGATGATGAAATTTGTAATATACTGACCAGACTTCTGCTGGACATCCCAGCCATCAGTTCCAGCAGGGCAGCCGTGATAGCTGTCATAAACTACTGTGCTAATTCCATTTGGGATCCATCGCCTAATACATTATTTAGTGATCTGTGAGATCCAGCTCTAGAACAACTGAAATGTTCAGGCTATAGACTCTCATACATAGAGCAGAAGATAGAGAAAATGAGTAACAGAAGAATCGAGAAATAAAATATACTTAGTGCGTAACGATTACATTTTGTGATTGTTTCTCCCACAGCATGAAAGTGTAACACCGTCCCTTTTCCTTCAGAGAAACGCAGCTGGGTAGCCAGGGAGACATCAATTGCAGGGACCGTGATCATGCAGTGCCATCAACTGTTTGCTTCTGGTATCCACAGCATCTGAGATCTATTGCTTTCAACAAAAATGAGCGAAAAAAACTACGAAAATTGAGCAACTTATCAGGATTTTATTTCTGAATGAAAGTTTATCAATATAAATACAATATTTTGCTACAAATCTCAGGTTCGCTTTTCTTGTGCAAGAAGCCGGACACCTGAGGGCAGGTACCTTGCTGTTGAGAGCAGCAGTTGAAGCAGCTCAAGCACTCGTGCCATCTGCTGGGAATGACTTAGTTTAGTGTTGCTGCTTGCACAGGGAGCAGCAGACCCAGCCCTCCTTGTTTGGCAACAGGCCATCTTTGACAATGAGGTTGTTCCGCTTCTTTTAACTATTATTGATGCTAAGTAAACTTCATGCTAGAGAAATCCTGTCTCTTTAGTGAAAGCAGTTGCAAAAGACAGGAACAAACTGTCCTTGCACACCTCAGCTGTCTGCAGAGAGGCTGCTTCTAAAGTTGAATCCTATTATGCAGCTGAAGAGCACAAGTCTCACAATTCTGGTAATGAACCACTCCTCTAATGAGGGGACTCGATCTCAGCCATGGGCTGTCTCCTTTTTCGGAGCAGAATCCTGTAATTTCCTTCCTCGCGGTTTTAGTCTGTGCCTGCCTACAACTCACCATGCACATGCCAACAAGCATGCTCTCAGCGCAGCCATTCTGCCCTACACAGAGCAATGACAGGGTTAATGCTGACCAGCTGCTAAAGCTAAATTTGTTTTTTAATTCTTCATGCTTATTTCCCTGAAATGTATCTCTGGGAAAACATGAGACAGCAGTGCATTTTCTGCTGGAGAGCCAGGCAGGCTGGTCTCTGTGTTGAGCTTGTTTATTCATGGATTGAGCCTGTCCCTGAGATAAAGGCTGTTCTTTCACAGGATTTTGGATCTCCTGTCTCGGATCCTTTGAGCTGCATCAAGCCAAGGTGGGCTTCCTCCTCTGAAAGGTAACACTTTCAAAGACTTACTGCTGTTGCAACATGTTTCAGAGCTGAGGTTTGGTGTTAGTTCCAGCCCTCACTCGTCTGTGCCTGGAGAAACTTCAGGATGCATTGCTTATCTCTCCCACCAAACCAGGCATACAAAGACTAGGAAGACCCCAGGGTAAGAGGAGCTCATGGAGGAATGAACTGTATTAGTAACACAGTTGGCTCTCAGTGGCCTCTGGCCCACGAGGGACCCAGCCGCAGGAGCAGCAGCATGCTCTCTGTAAAAGCAGAGGGTGGTATTTTCACCTTTGGGACTACACGGTGCTGAATTGCTCTACCTGAATATTGCGATGCCGAATGCACGGTCCAGAAATACCAGCTAAGAAGGATTGCAAGCACTTTGGAGGTGATGATGGGAATTTGATCTGGACAAATTGTAGGAGCAGTATAAAGGGATCTGGGGGCACCTCGCTGGAAGTAGGAGGCATGAGCTGTGACAACATGGGCAGGGTAGTGACGAGCTGGAGTAGGCAGCAAGGTGAGAAGGTTGAAGGAGGTACAGCAGGCAACTAAACAAACATGTGTCGACAGTACACTTCTACAAATCCAGTATTATATGTGGATCTACGTGAAAGGAGCATTGAATACAAATAATTCTGCCATGAGTCAGCACTCCCAAAGCCTCAGCAAGAACACTGGGAACGGCCCAGACAGATACCAGGAAAATAGGGGCTATGGAGAAGATCAGGGGAAAAAACAAGTTTCACCTAGAGAAGAAAAAAACAAGAGAGAGATATGACAATAACTGATCTAGCTGAATCAGTGTTTGCAGCTTAAGATAACACACGGGTGCCAAGTAATTTTCCTTTTGACTTTCCAAAGTAATTAACTGTCGGACCAAGACTAGGCAGGAAACTAACGAAATCCTTCCATTATCGAAAAGGCATCTGACAGTGACTTTGATGGGACCGGGATTGTATCTGAAAGTATAAGAGAAAATTGGGCTCCAGGACACTGTAATTGAACACAGTGACTTTCAGCCCCAATAATAATGCTTTGACAAGTGGTGCTGCTATAAACTTGAGACTTGGGAGCGGGGGTGTGTGTGTGTGTGTGTGTTCGGCCACTTCTTATCCAAAAGGATTACATGCATTATAAAATTGAACTCTTTTCCTTGGATTCTGTCTTGGAGACAGAGCTAGACTTTTCCTCATGCCCCAAAAATGCTCTCTCTCGCCTAAATGCCATTTATTACCGTTGCATAAAACTTATCTAGCCGATAAGGATCTTGGTTTTTTCACTGAAAACATGCGATTTAAATTGCAGGGAGGAGCCACTACTAAAACAGCGTTTAAAGGTGACCTCGCAATTCAAAGCGTTTGCGAACTTTTCCTCGTACGACGGTGCGCAGAATGGCACCCGCTGCCTGCGCAGGTGTCCCTTATCGCGAGGTTCAGCCGGAGAACGGCAAGAAAACCAAAAAATGCCGTCGCCCCGTCGCTCGAGGAGCTGCTGCACTTCCCAGCCGGAGCAGCTCTCTCCCCGCGGTGCCCACCACCGCCACGGCGGTGGGCACTGCCCGGAGACGGAGCCCCGGCAGGACAAAGAGCTGACGGCCCGAAAGGCGCCAAGGTGTGACAGAAAACGGCGGCCTCATCCCGGCCCGACAGGCCCTCGGCCACCTCGGCCTCCCCCCCCGCGCCAACGCCCCCGGGAAGGGAAGGAGGGAGGGAGGGAGTCGGGGAGCCGGGGAGAGCCGCCCGCCCTCCGGCCTGGCCGAGCCCCCTTCCGCCGCTGGGCGCTTCTGGGCCGCAGGGGCCGGGCCGGGCCCGCCCGAGGCGGGACGGCGGAGGGGAGGGGGGGCCGGAGGCGCAGGGCTCCCCCCGCCCGAGGCGGCTGGGCCGGGGGTGGGGGGAGCGGACCCCCCTCCCGTCGCTATAGCAACCGGGCGCCCTACTTCTATTGTCTGCTTCCCACTTCACTACACATTTATGAGGCCTAGTGATAACCTGAAAGAAGCGCGACTTGTT
>JANHGO010000069.1:17155150-17176898 GCA_024606505.1 Aquila spilogaster | reverse complement strand
CCTGCCCACAGCAGGGGGGTTGAAACTAGATGATCTTTGAGGTCCTTTTCAACCCAGGCCATTCTATGATTCTATGAGAAGTAGCAGTTTCTAACCATAACAAGGGGTATAGCCACCCATTCAGTCTGTGGAAGATGTATGATCTTTATCTTGCATGCTTATAGTTCAGGTATTTCAAATCACTTGGTCTAGTGAAAAAGTATCTTGAATCCTATTCAGCCAGGACCCAGCAATTAAAACCCTTTTGCCCTTGTTTAGGAATTAACAACAAATACCAAATACTTTTCAAAAGTTACTGCTAACACTGGTTACTGTATTCACTGGTCAGTGTTTCTCTTCACTGAAGTCATAGGTGAATTCCCTTCAACCAAAGCAATATTCGTCAATATAGTTCTTCTGACCAGAGATACGGAAGTTGTTTCCTCAGCCTAAGCTTCCTCTTAGTTATACCTAATATAAGGAATGAAACAATAGAAAACACTAATATCAAAGTTACTAAGAGGAAAAAAAGCCTCCATTACAAGTAATCAAGCATTAAAACAGGTTATCTAGAGAAATTGTGTATTCCTGCAGATACTCAGTTTGATGAAAGCTGGAGCAACACGTGCTCTACTCACAAAGAAGCAAAATTGCTTCTGACATGCTCTTGCTAACAGCAGGCAAAGCATTCACAATGTGGCCAATAAACATACACAGAAGAAGAGCTGAAGTCACCCAACTAGTAGAGGAGCTCTACTGGCTAAGTATCACTCTTTCTCAAAAAACAGCCCAGTCCCAAGATATTCTCTCCCTTCAGTAGCTGGCCCTTATACGAGCCCAGGGTGGCTCCACCCTGAGTCCCCCCCTTCTGGTAACGTGGGGAGCACAGGTGCAAACAATTTGCCCTGCTCCCTAGGCCAGCAACACTCCTTCACCAGGTGCTCAATCACCAGTCCAGGCTGTGACCTAACAGTTCCCCTGCAGCATGTTTTGCCTTTGAATTTGGGTGTAACTTTGAAGTTGGTCTTGCTGTGAGTGGAGCACTGGACAAAACAATTTCCAAAGGTCCCTGCCAGACAACTTACTTGATGATCTCACGATAATAATTTTATCAGGGACAAGAAATGGCTGCTGCTAGTCAATAGCAAATGCCTAACAGGTTTCTACCTTTCTGCAAGTGAAGTTTAAATGTATTATCAGCACCAGTCTTTGCTCAATGTGTTTTATGGTTCTGATTCCAGAATGAAAACTTGCTTTTTAGGAGGGAGAATTCCTATAGCCTTTCAGGCACTTAGGAGTGACAAACACAGCTCCAAGATGTACAGCAGACTTTTCACTATATACACACCATGTGCACTTGAGACCATCCTGAGTGCTCAGTTGCACCTATCATGTACTCCTGTTCCCAGCTGGTTAGCAAACATGAAGACATTTAAGAATTATTATCTGGTGTAAAAATGGAGCCAAGGAACATCTTATAATTTGTTTACAATAAGCTAATAAATGGGAGTGAAAAATAGGAAACAAGATGTATTCTACATTAAAGAATGATCATTTATCTTACAAAAAACATCTATTTGCCCTCTGCTGACAGATATAGTGCTATAATAAAAACTGAAATATGTTACATAAAAGTAACCATAGTAATGTTTTTTGAACAAAGAACCTAAGATCTCTAGCACTTCACTTTTCCAAAGCCCCGCAGGAGCCCTGCAGGAACTCATTCCTGTTAATTGTTACTAACAGCAGAGATATTACCAATGGAACAGTCTGTACACAGAAATATAGTTAAGTTTTCCTGTGCAGGGGCATGATACATTAAAATACATTATATATGCACTGAATACATCTTATACATAATAAAATATACATTATAATTATAAATAGAACACAGATGAACTTAAAAATCTTATCCTGTAAAGCCAGCTCCCTTACATTATTGTAATGTTTCAGTTTTGTTGATCAGGAAATACAGAGCTGGGTAAAACAGGTTCATTGGAATGTTATTTTTCTTTTGTATATATATAATAAGCTGTCAAAGAAAACTAGTGACTGGATTCATATTTACTTCAGACAGCTCTACAACACATTCTCATGAAATGGCCCTTGAGGGGATATGTTATTTCTCCATTTGTTTTAGGTTGTGTGTCATAAAGCCATGATGGTACAGATGTAAAGTAAACATGCGTTTTCACAGTGGTAACAGGCTTTTTTCTTTAATTAACAGTTTTGAAATGAATTTTTAATTGTCATGGACATCTTGATTCTGCAGCTTATTCAACAGGACACTCTGATGATGGACAAGGTATGTAAAGATCATTACTGAGAATTCTGCATTTCTGTTTAAAAGGTTTTGAACGAACTATCCAATATTATGGATAGTGGAACAAATTTCTTAAAAGCGGTGGTTTTGGTGTAAAGTGCTCTCTGGTATATGAAGTGAGACTATGCAATTATTACCTGTGGTTTGTTTTTTGTTAGTGGTGGTGGTGGCTTTTTCTTTTTGGTTAAGAGATGCTTATGAACAGTTGTTTTACTTTTGGAAGAGACAATATTTTTGCTGACATTTTATATCCAGGTAAGCTAAATATAACTTGGCTGATCCTGCAAAACTTACTATCATATCATATTTATTTATGGAACAATTTCTACAGATTGACTACTAGAAATACTAGTATTTCTCTCCCACTTGGAGACTAAGTCCTGCTTGGTAAAACCTTGTCATTTCACCCTTCTTTTCATTTCACTTAGAATAGTTTTCAGCTGCATTCCCTAAAGTGCTCTAGAATGATTTAGCTTCACATTGTTTTATCACATGAATGCAACAAACAGCAGGAAAATTATATAATGATAAAATAGTTCAGTGATCGAATTTTAGAATAATAAAGATTCCTAATTATCTCACAGGTAGATCCTATTTGTCACTTTTTTCAGTTTAACAGAAAAAGTGAAAATAGAGAAAATAGATAAGAGAAATAATGCAAAGTACACAGCATAAATCTTCAAGCAAAAGAATACAAAAAAAAAGGACAGAAAATCTAAAATGGGATAAAGTTATAAAATCCCAATGCAGACAGTAGTTCACATAAAATATGGACAACGGATATATCTGTGTTCTCAGCAATGTAGTATTTAATGTAAGAATTAAGTTACTTTTTTGAATTTTTTTTTTACCTAAAACACCTACACTCCAGCACTCATCGAAAGTAAGTTAAAGAAACTTTTCTAGCCATGGAAGGTAATTAGGAAAACATTACTTTATTCCTGAAGTACAAACATGTCTTATACTGTGTTTAGAAATTCAACTGAATAATGCAGTGCCCTTCCTTGATATATCCACCTTTTTCTTATCAAGCGTAGCTTTTCCCCAGCATCCATTCCTTCTAAAATCAAAATAACTATTCGTTGTATAAATTTTCTACACCATTTGCAATATGATCTTCTATATTTGGCTCACAGCATGAAGGGAAATCATTTCAGCTTCATGCTATAAAATGTACTATTACAACATTTTATGTCATGTCATCAGATATATTACAGACTTCAGACCGGTTAGCAGAGTATCAAAAGTGATAAAAATGAAAACCACCTTGTTATTAAAGGGCTGCTTTATTTTTTAATAGAACAATTAAAACTCAAATTTCACTTCAGGTAATGTATCAAATTCTGTTATTTTGTAATTTTACAGTACTTTACTACAATACTAAACTATTGGATTAGCACAAATGCCTTCAGTTAAGAGTTCATAAAAGTGGCCATAAAAAAGTCAACATACAATGAAGTTTGACATTCAAAATTTGGCCTGAAATGAAAGCAGGGGGTATGCATACACACCACAACTGCTATGAAATTGCCATCTATTTTCATTCTGTTTTGTTACAGAATTCTCTTAATAAAGGTGGATAGCTCTGTTCTGAAAACTTCAAAAGCAATGCTTTCTTAACAGTACTAGAGCAACAAAGTTGACGTTGCAGCAAGAAAATCTGCCTTGTGTTTTCTGTTTGCATGTGCTATTGAGAGGACAAACTCTTGACATAAGGAAAAAATTCAGAGTCTATTCTTATTGACTTCTTGGTCTGTCCCTCCAAATGCATTGTCCTACATCCATTGAGGAGATACTAGAGTGAGCTCTCACATGTATGTCCAGTACAGATTCAGTATCTCTCTTTCACTCATTAACCTGAACTGCTGACCTGTAGGTGACATCCTCCTAAGGTGCATTTGTGAACCAAAATGTGATGACTCAGACGGTGTTTTCTGTTCTGAGACACTTTTTTTTGTTCACCAAACCTGGTTCAGAGCCACTCTAGTGGCATAATTCAGTCCTTCTTTCCATTAAGCCTCAGGATGCTACAGTGGATAGGCTACCTGGAACCAATGCTGGAAATTTCAGTGGTGTCTGAGGAACAAGACAAAAAGTCTGATATAAAATTCTTGGGAATTCTGAATTGTGCATCAAAAAAGTTTTATTATGAAAATGAATTCTTCCATGCCAGTAGTCTGTAACAGTCACTGATTCAAACAGGTAATCTGTAAATCTGACATTATTTCGGATACTTTTTATTTTGCTTGGGATTTTGCCAGATTAACACTGTACTCTCCATGCACACAACAGAGTTAGGCTTTTAAAAATGTAACAAATCTTACATGTGAAAACTCCTATGAAAGACTATGCTGTGTCATGCTAAGATGTGCTGTGCCTCGCCATGCTAGACTTATTAATCTCCAAACTATGTTGGTACAAGTGGCAAAATTATTAACTCAGCACTTACAGGAATGAAAATGCTAGGATGGATGGAAAAATGATTCAGGCTAAAAAATTAATAACAGAAAAGTGAAGTCCATTCTTGATGTCTGCATGTTATCCTGAAGTGTTAGAGAAATAATGTGTGAGATTGAATACAGAAGTTGGGTGGGGTTTCATTATGATCAAGATCATTTTTAATGGTAGTCAACCCCAGAAGCATTTTACATATGATTATATATGCTATGATGCTCAGCCTGCACGAACATTTAAGAAATGAACCTTTTAAGTGCTTATAGTTACTATGCTCATGCTATGTGTGACTGGAAATAAATTAGGGATGACAGTGCCCAATACACTTTGCTTCAGATTATTTTCACCAAGAATATCTGTACAGAGAGAAAATGAGCTCAGGATATAGTTAACTGTGAGATTTGACAGCAGAGAAAAAGACGCATATTGAAGATAAATGCAAGGTCCATGAGAGATGCTAACAATTCCCTAAATAATGTGCCAAGAGGTGACAAAGGTAAAAATGTCAAGGCAGACTTTTGTAGAACAACCAGAAGAATGGCACCATGCCATTTTTAGTAAACCTCAACACTTGGGCTATACATCTATATCTCAGAATTGTCTGCTGACTCTGCAGTTGCATATTAATTCACCATGGATAATTTAAAGTGAAAGTCTGGAAGAACAATGCCACTTTTATCAACCTTTCCAAAGATCTGTACAGGATTTTTCATTCATTATCATCTGGCTAAACCACATGTGGACTGGCAAAATCGCTATTTTGGCACATTACATATTATTGCTGTTTTACATGACAGAACTAATTGTCTGCAATATAGAAGCACACACACACACACATATGACTATATAATAAATACAGTAATTACAAAAATATGTCTGTAACACAGAGTTATGCTCAGTTTAGTTTAAAGAATACATTCTGCTGCATTGGTGAGCAGCAGTAATACTTCCCCTTTGGCCAGTTTGTCTAACACCTGGTCCAGAACTTATCCTCAAGGCGCTCCAGGACTCTCCTGGATTGTTAGCAGCCTGAGGTATTGTTTTCCCAGCAGACATCCAGGTGGTTGAAATCCCCCATCAGGATGAAAGCCTGTGAGTGTGATGCCTCTTGCAGTTGAAGCAGGGAGGCCTTGTCAACAGGATCTCCTTGTTCGGGAAGCCTGTACTGAACCTCAACCACCAGATCTGATCTGGTCCCTGATTTTAATCCATAAGGTCTCAACCTGAACATAGCTGCTTCCCAGAGGCAGTTCTTTGAAATCCATCCACTTCTAAACATAGAGGGCAACTCCCCTATGCCTCCTGCCCTGCTTATTCCTTCTAAAAAGCTCGTAGCCCTTGATTCTAGTGTTGCAGTTGTGTGATTTGTCACATCACATTTCCATAATAGCAATTGCACCATGGTTTAAAAGTCTTCAAAAGACTTTGACTGGTCTGTAAATAATTTTTGAAAATAATTCCACCTACTCAGGAAAAGGACTAATTTCAGATTTCCAGTCTACAGAGAAGCTTTAAATGTGCCTTTTGGTGCAGTAAAGGTTGTAGGCATCACATAGGCATGATCCTATATGATTCCATATTCCTGAGGATGGAGCTTTTTAGCACGATAGAAGGAAGAAAACCTCCTCTCTCCTTCAGAGCAATTCTACAGGTATTGACACTTCTGCATTTTAAGTCAGTACTGCTCCACCTCTTTTCTGTGAACTCCCTTCTCCTGAAGGTATCATGTATCTATGTGCTTGTACCTTCTCCAGCCCATGGAAATGAGAAAATTAAAAGACTGATATTCTCTACTTCTGCTCACAATGTGATGACTCCAAAATCAGAGCCATTTCAAGTGACAGATGGTAGATGAGGTTGACATAGTAAAAATGACAATAGCAAGACTGGCTGCATGTGTTTACAGGATTCTCATTCTCTATCATCACTCAGATCATTGAATGCCTTCTACCTAGGAAACTGCTCCAAAGGTGAAACTTCGGGAAAAGCCTGACTGGTACTACTTTCAGCCTTTTTGCATAAGATAATAATAAAGAGAGAGAAGTCTGCAGGCATCCATAGACTATTATAAATCCCTCTAAATATTCCCGTTGTATGTCTAATATACTTACACAAAAGTCAATAAAGGTAAGATACAAAATTCAAAATTCCTCCCTAAATGCTGCTGGAATTAAGTCCCTGCAGATCATATTATCTGAATTAGGCTCCTGATATGACTCTGCTTCATAAACCCTTTATCTTGTTTAAAATCACAACTGAAAATACCCTTCACCACTTCTTAGCCAATTTCTATTCAGTACCCCTTACATTCTTTTCTTTATCTTATTCTTGTGGTTTTTATTTTTTTAATTTTTGAAGCATCTGAGGAAATAGCATTCAAAAAAAGATTAGCAAGCACATTGTTTTGTTTTATACCTACACGAACACAGTTCTTTTCCTAAAATTGCACAATCATTTAGAAACACCCATTCTGTAATTATAGTCATACACAAACACTTCACACACAGTCTTTGCAGGATGAATAATTACAAGACATTGACAGACTACATTTAGTAAAGACTAATTCAGTACTAAGAGAAATACTCAGAACATTTGCAGCGTCAAAATTGAGTAGGCACATATTCAGCTGCATCATTTCTGTCATTGTCTCTCCTTTGACACAGACTCAGTGCGGTAAAAAATATCACTCACACAAGTTCAAATTTCTAGGCAATTATCAGTTATTTTGGCCATCTTAATGTCATTTTAGGGGCTTGCAGAAGCTCAGATAGCTCTTTTTTCCTTTCTCTTCTGCTGCTATTTTGATTTATTTACTACTGGCTCTAAGAAATTTACAAAATTTCATGTGCTAAAAAGAAGTGAATACTGCTAATGCCAACTCCACCAGACACCAAAATTTATGTAGATGTATGGAAGCACTGCCTCATGCTGCCAAATGTTGGCCTTTTCCTATGTGCCAGGCATCAGTTTTTTATTTCCTGGAGAGGTAGGTAATAAAATGCACAATCTGGCATGGAAGAGTTTGCACTGTTTATGGGCACCTATTGCCTTGTAAACAGAATCCAAAAGCTATGGCAGCTTCTAAATGATAATGTTTAAATGTATAAATAAAACTCCTAATGTAAATCCAGCAGACCAATAAAAACCAATAAAGATTATTTTGAATCCTGTTTTTCTCAAAGTATAAATTACATTGCATATTTCAAACAGCTGCAATAAGTTCTCCTTGTGGGTTCTGCCCCAGGTTTTTCAAAAGCATTTGCTTTTCATTGTGATTCAGGGCACGCCTGATTATCACAGATGGAAATGTATGGTTGCAAATAAATACCTGATAAGATTAGGTAATTCTGATTACACATTGCGTTTATAGACCACAGAGGGAGATAAGACACCTAGAACATTCAAATCTGCTTCTTCTTCCCAAGCAGATGCACGTGCATCTTTAGGTTTTATTTTCAAGGAGGTCCAGGGATCTTCTTGTCAGAACACTCCATCTATACATCACTGCAGAATGGGGAAAGGCCAGAACCAGACCTGCCCATTAAAGAAAGGCAGAAAACCTCTAGGGAAGGCCTAGAGGGAATTCTCCTCTGTCTCCCACAAGCATCTCCTGCCCTAGCCACTTTGGTGACCCAGTGTGGACTCTGTGGTCACGTAGTCTCAAAACATTTGGAAAATTAATTTCCCCAAGCACTTCTCTATGCAATTTGCCGATTTGTTGATTAGTGCAAGTACCATGGCTACAGACTTTGTGACCCTTTGTCTAGATACTGCAAGAGTTTACGAGACTGTTTAATGAGACTATTTTATGGCTGTTATCTATTGCTGGACATGTATTCCTGTACTCATAATTTTCAAAGTTGCCTATATCCAATCCCTATTAAGTTTCTTTTACATGTATTACAAGCTCTAAATAACTTCTGCAGCAGTAATTCTATATTTTCCATTGGCAGAATATGTAATTGCTAAATTGTACTCTCTAGAGCTTATTCCTACTTCTTAAGCTTGAGTTTGTCTAAGGAAGACTAAGCCCATAACTCCTAGTTATGTGTTTATTAATTAAGGAGAATAATTGGTTAATTTCCTCTTTATGGTCTTTTTTTATACCTTAGTAGATAATTTTTATGCTTCTCCGGTGAACACAGCTAGATCTATAACCTTGCTTGCTGGTTCCTGTGTGTTGACATCTTTGTTTTTTTAAATCTAGTCCTTTTTCTTTTTTTTTCTCTATTTTTTCACCCTTTTCTTTATATAGACTGAAGTCAATTATCAAGTTAATACAACTTCCACAGTTCAGGATCAAGACATAGTTCACAGTACTCAGCAGGATAACTAATAACTTGTTTCTAATACACAACTTCTAATGCTTTCTTGATATCAGAGAGCTCAGCAATGCGAATGTGCCCTGTTTATGCATGCATTTTCTCTTTAAGACATAATTTACTTTTTTGTCCAAAACCATTTAACAGCAATTCAAATTTTGTACATGATAATTGAGCCTCTTTCTAAAGCAACTATTAGGACATTTCTATTAGTAAATTTTATATTTTTGGAAGCAACCTGAAAAAGAGACTGTGGAAAATTAGAAACCATCAGGAATCAAAACTTATATTTTAAATTTATTTTAAAATGAATCCAAACAATATTAATTAGAAAAAAAATAATATGAAATCAGTTCTACACTGTATATTATTTTAAACAAGTTATTTCCATTACTGCATTTCATTACAGTGCTTATCTTATGGATACTTTATACATGATCTATAAATACTCCTCCATGTTATTTCATGGGTTCATATAAGTCCATAGGTTCGTTTAATAGAAGAGTATTACAAAAGCTATCTGCTACACGTGTGTATGTTTTTATAAATCCTACAACCACTTACACAGTTAGAGCTATGTCTAGAGCTCATAAACACCAAAAGTGAACTCTCCTCCTAAAATAAGAAAAGAAATAATGAGAGATGTTCAAAATCATAAAGTAATTTGCAAAATAGACTCAGCTTTCCTTTGGTTTTGAAGTCCCCCACATAGTGGAAGTCCTGAGGAGGCAGATAGGACTTGCCTATCCATGCAAGTCTACTGATTTCAAACAAAAGGAAATTCAAGCACAAAAGGACACATAAAAGCAAATTATCTCAACTGACCATATAGGTCGTCAGAACATAGATCTGTTCAAGCAAAAAACAGAACATTAGGATATTATTTATCAATTGATTTCTAGTTATTGTTGCACAACTGAAATACATTGAAATATATACCCCCTGCTCCTAAGACAATAAATAAATAAATAAATAAAATGCATATATTGCATTAATCAACATTGTAGTTAGAGAATTATCATAAATTCTCTCTTCAAGGACTAAGGATATATTTGCCAGAAAATCTATTTACTACTAATAATTTAAAGAGATGAAATATATAGCGTACACTTGTGTTTCTATGATTTACTTATTACTATCCACTTATGGGGAAAATTGCACAGATAAGGTAATATAAATAGGATATGTTTTCAAAAATCTTTACAGACTTGCAGACTACAGCTGGTATTAATAATAATATCCCTTATCTCTGCCAATCACTTGACTGTAATAACTTGATCATAACTCCAATTTATCGTCTGTTTTCATTAAATCTTACACTTGAAAGGAACATTTATTTAGGATAAGATTTAAGTTAATTTTCCTTCTATTTTTAACAGTTGATGTTTAACTCCCATTTAGACTTGATCAGTATTGACAATAACTTTAAAATAAATAATTGTATTTATAAGTAGATGGAAAACACAAACAGATTCAGGCCATTCAGATGTGAACTTGGATTCCCTAACCATAATCCTCCTGGATATCCTGAGTATGACGTACATGCAGGAACATCTCTACTATAGGCAAATACATTATTACATTGCTACATATGATTATTTCTGGATCCATAACATTCATTGCAAATTATGCCCACAGTGTATATATACCTCATTCAGAAATCTCCAAGATGGGTTAAGAAGTATTCCTTCTATTCACAGAATTGCTATATAAAGACAGAGACAGATGAAACAAGCTGCCCAGTGTTATTCATTATCTGAGTAGCCAGAAATAGTCTGAAGCCTGTGGCAGAAATAAAAAGAGAATTTATGCTTCTTGATGAGCAGGTTTTGCACCAGAACTGAAAGGACATACTTCAACAGGGATTTCTCCAACATGAGGAGGAGGAGGGGAAAGGCAGGAGGTAACAGTTACTTTGTTGATGGCTTAAGTCTCCAATCTAATTTAGAAAATGCTGCCATTAGTTGCAGTGGAATTTTTCTGAAAGATTGCAGTGGACTGCCTGATTTTTTGAAGGAAACATTTCCTTCAGCAGCAGCATAACACAAGCTGTAATGCATTAGTGAACTTGGTGTGACACATAAGCCAATTAAAATCATATCACATATTCCACTTACTCAAACCAAGAGCATGCAGCTCTTGGTAATAAATCTAATTACAGTGTGATGATGTAATAGGCAGAGGCTATTGTTTAATGGGAGGTCAGAGTATATTTTTTTTTTATTTTCTCTGTTTCATGTAGGCAGATGTCATTTTGAAAGCTTTATTAATAAAACTAAATCTGAGTATTTGACAGTGTTGCATAGTGTATTTCTTCTGTGGAAGCAAAGATCCAACAGGAACAAAAGAATCTTTTAATATTTGAGGTAGCTTATGCATCTCTTTAGTGTGCTCTCCTGCAGCAGGTTCGTCTTTTAACTGACAAGATGGTCCTTCAAATGAAACTTCCAATCTTGTACATGAGATATGCCACAATGAACAAACTTTGCAGAGGGATACTGTACTGGCTGTTAATAGTACAGAAAATAATTAGTAATCTCCTTCACAGTTTTCATCAAGAGTACCAGAAAATGAAAAGAAAATGTTAATATTGCCTTTGTTGAAGTTGCATCCACAGAACAAAAAGTGTAAAACAACAAAAAAAAAGTAACAAGATTTGGGTGAGTTCTTCAGATTAAAGGCAAAAAGAGCTCTGTTTCATCTGTGTTCAATATTTAAATTTCTCTGGTACCTAAAGAAATATTATTAGACAAGGAATATGAATGAATTTTCACACCTGCAGCAACCAGTTTGTGAATGGCAACTTGTCTGACAGACAGCAAAGTGAAGGAAAAAGGATTCAAGCTGCTCATTAAATCTCTCTCTGTTAAAACAAACACACAAAACCAATAAAATAACACAAAACTATTCAAAAACTATCAGCAGTCGCACCATTCTCACATGCTTCCATAATTACAGAAGGATGTTGATAAGGTAAGAACAATTTGTTGGGTGTGGGTGTTCTGACTGGGAAATGTGGAGTTCATGGTTTCATCACAGAGGTTTTTATCCAAATTGAATCTTTTTGAAAGACTTATTTTTTGTTGTTTCTTTCCGAAGGAACACTGGGAAAGCATAAGCAATTCTCTAGTGTACTTTAACTGGAAAATGAATAGAATCTTAATTATTATAGTGGAAGATTCTTCAACTGGAAAGACAGCTTCATTAAAATCAAAGTACATTGTCAGATCATGTCGATTCAAAAATTTAAAAATGTTTCATTTTTATTATTCACTTTGACTTTTGCACACTTGAACTATTTAACATTGTGTATTTCCTATTTTTATTGAAATAACCTCAAATAAAACCCATACAAACTGAAACTTTAAATTTTCACTCCCACTGGAATGAATGAAAGTACCAAAATCCTCCGGTTTACACATGAAAACTTCCACTTTGTCTTGCACTAGATAGCACTAAGAAAAAAATCATTGAAAACCAGCGAATAAGTTTTCATCTCCTGCTTATATGTGATTATGCTAAGTCACGATCCACTGATTTGTTAAATTCACTTAAATGAACCCCAAACCCCATGCAGATTGCCACCACCAGGGGCTTGCTTCTGTACATCTGATGTTTGCACCAATTTTGTTTCAGGCTACTGCTTTGAGTCCAGCTCAACTGCTCAGGCTTTCTTGGGCATTTTCAGTGCTTTGCTGAAGAACCTGGGGATGCCAGCAATAAAATTCCAGGCAACAGCATGGAAACGCCGTATCCTAGAAGGAAACCTTCTGTTGAATGTATTACCTACTACCTCTTTCTTTAAAAATTATTAAGGTGCTGAGCATTTCTCTGGGAGGACTTTTGGCATAGCTTCTGTAATAAATCTCACTGTTTACATAAAATAATTTGCTCAGTAGGACAATCTCTTTGCTTCTTGAAAACACTGTTCTTAAAGTACAGCATTGCATTGTGCTCTTATATCACTGAGTCTACGAAGCACATAACATCACTTCATGATAATAAACACTGTCCAATTTTTCCGTGCTTTCCTTTCCAAGGTTATTTTTCTATATTGCCATCCATTATTGGATACTTACTCTGATATGCCTAAGATTAATGAGCCATTTATATTCAGTTTAGCTGCTATGGAAGTTAACATTGTTTCATCTCTTATGGAACACAAATGAGCTAATTAGTGACCTTCAGATTTTGAAGTAAAAATGATTTTTTTATATTTAGAAATATAGCAGAGCACGGTGAAACTGCAACAAAAATATGTAAAGATAAATGGACTTTTAATGAACACAGTGTGTTTCTCTGTGAGGAAGGAAAGAAAGGATGGGAAGTGGAGAAAGGAAATAGGGAGTCAGAATTCTGATCAGAGCACTGCAAAGAACAGATTTTTATGAAGGAAATGGAAAAAAAGTATATTAAAATCTATCTTTACACCGTTTGGATCAAAGACTTCACGTCACCCAGTGTGAAAAATGTTATTTGTTTGCTTTCTTTTGCATGTAGAATTATCATAGAATCATAGAATGGCTTGGGTTGGATCTCAAGGATCATGAAGTTCCAATCCCCCACACAGGCAGGGTTGTCTATGAGTAATCTGATGAGGAGCTATAGATTTAGGAAAAAATAAATAAATTAAAAAGCTTTGTGTGGTTTTCCAAGTTCCTATTATGCCAGATCTAAGAATGGCATTCACTTCCTTTCGAAGTTACATCATCTTCTTAAGTGTGCCTATATTAAAGAAATCATTTTTCATTTTGCTATACTTGTTTCCAACCAGTTACTTGAAAAAGCATTTTTAATTTTTATAAGGTTCCATTTGAAGGAAGTTTAAAACACAGTGGATTGAAAGTTACACTGCTCTTATGTGTTCCACAGAAATGAATAATTCCTAATCAACATGCCAACGCATAAAGCTTCAACAAATATCACTGAGACTAATTGGTTTAGCTGAGCTATCTGTCTCAGCTGTAGTACTATTTTAGCCTGACTCAGGCTGAAAAAATACAGGAATCATAGACTAAAACCTTTAACCTATGAAAATCATAGATTGAAAACTCTCTCCTGCAACAGGAAAATCAGAGAGGACTGAAAACCTCTGTTCTGTTCTTACAATTCCCTGTTTCTTTATAGCCTATACATTGATTTAAGAATACTTAAATGCAACTTTAAATAGTCTGGTGTTACAGGAAGAGAGTCAGCTAGCTTTACCTAATTAATTTCTGCCTTTTCAATAGACTCTCAACACTTTTTTTTTCTGCGAGGGACAGAACTCTCTTCAAAATTTCTTCACTAATGGCATCTTGGTGAAAAAATTACTGAATATATTAACAATAACCAAAACAGGCAAGAAGCAGTAAGTGTACAGCAGAAGTTTAAATGTACTTCGAGGGGGAACAGTTAAGAATGCACGGTACAGAGGAAGAATTTCGTGTTGTAGGCTTTGCAACACATGAGGTCTTTACATCGAAAGCAGTATGCAATTCTTCCAGAAGTAGTAAGCTTCAAGCAAGAGCCGTTTGTGAAACTCTGGGGTTTGTGTAATTAATTGGATTAAACTGACCACTGTTAGTTTGCAAAGCAATAAGCGTGTGGGTCTTTGACCATTTGGAGCGAATAAACTCGATCACATGGAAAGATCCAACATCAGATCCAGCAAGTAGGTGTAACGAACCACACCACTGTCTCTTAAGTTTCTTAAGGATGAGATCTGTCAGATGCTTCCGATTGTTAAAACAACAAATGAACAAACAACAACAACAAAACATGCAAAAAAAGAAGAAAAAAAAAACACTGCAATTTTTCTATGTTTTCCCATGCTCTTTTTTTTTTCCTATTTCATGGTAATGTCAAACACTTTTGCTATTTCTGTCCGTGTTGAGGGAAAAGCCTGAGATGGCTCTGTTGGCTGAGCTACTGAGTTTTAAAATTGATGATTGCTGTTATTTATTTCTAGAATACAATCTCTTGGGTTACAAACACACACCTGTGTGCAATTGAGCAAACAGGTTAAAGTTGCTTCATTTCAAGGAATGGAGTTAGCACACCTTAAGGAATTAAACACTTTCAGCTGAAAACTGCCAGGACTTAGATAACATGCAGGAACTGAACAACTGAATGCTCACATCTTACTGCCATGCAAATACAGTGGGTCAGCTTAGGCCATCTTTGTTCTCAACGCTGGTGAGCAGCATCTACTTCTTTCTAGTAGAAGTGACTAGAATTCTCGATCACGCTCCTGCACCATGGTTAAATGCGGATATTAATGCATTTTATTCCTATGAATATGGCTTAAACTAACTTTAATATCCCAGTTCTCTTCATTACCTCAGCAAAATGCAGTCTGCGCTTAAAGGTCAGCTATCTAAGTAGTCTAAAATCTGCACATTCATTAGACTTCCCTGTGGTTTGGAGAAGGGAGAGAGAATTACGGATTCAGATATGGTGTTATTAAAGAAAGTAAAACTAAAAGAATGCACTCTAAGAATCATTGTTCCTATGTTCATCCTAAGCCTGACCTCAAATAGTAATAACAGAGGGAAGAAACATCAAAAACTTTCTTTAAAAAAGAGAAAGCATGTCTGAACTGCTGCACTCTTCTAAGGAAAGAAACAACCCACAATCAAGGAAACTAACAAATGTGTAGAAGTATGCACACGTGTTTCCAGAAAAGATGATTTCATTTAACCTTTGGGTAACTAGGACCTTACAATTCTGCTACATGCAGTCAATCATATGCACTGCATGCAGTCAGTCATCCAGAAAGTTTGAATACAATGCAAGTCCTGGCAGATAGCAGGGAATGTTCTGTCCATCCTCACTCTATTCACTTCAGCTGGGGAAGATAATGCTGGGAGGAGTGGAAAGATAAAGAGATCTGTTCTGTAGACTTTAACTGAGCTGATTCTTCTGGATGTCAGAATAACCACATCAGACTGGGAGACTGGATACACAAAAGCAGATACACAATATCAGATGTGTATTTCAATAGCAACCTTGTTTAGGAGTGTTTTTTCATATAACCATAACAAGCATAGTAAAAGACATTAATCCTAATAAAGTATTCAGATGAATCTAATATGTCTCAAGAGCTGTTACAAGCAACTCCGGCAAATATTTAAATTACCCTGATATCTTTTCTCTTTTAAAAAGAGAAAATAATAGTTTTGTCTGTATGTACTGCGAAAATGGTAAGAAAAATGAGATCTAAAAATAACTCCATAGACCTTCTACCTGCCTTTTCAGTTTGGAAACTTCAAAATCTTCATTTTTGTTCTTCAAGGAGAATTAGCTATCTTTACTCATTATGTGAAATTATTGATACAAATGACCAGTAGGTTACTTTCATGTTTGCTTGACTCACAGGACCTAGGATTTAGGGGGAAGGAAGTATTAATAAATAATATTGGCATATTATTTATCTTCAAATTTGGAGGAAATTTTTATATATAAGCACAGGTTCAGTATGGAAAGATTCATGTGAAATAGAAGAGCAAAATCCATAACTATGTGCTGCAGTTAATGAAATTAATGTTGCAGAACTCCTGGCATGATCAACTTGTAGAAGTTACTGGTTTAATCCAGCTCACCCCTACATTAGCAGCAGCCTGAATGCTGCCTTAACAGCTTTGCAACTGATTTTACACCATTCCCAATTTAAAAATAGCTCTTTCTATGTTTAGATCCTGGAACAGGATCCAAAATCACTTCAGACTTATCAAAAGAATCCAGGGTGTGAAATGCTTAAATGGAAAAAGCATTACTAATAATGAATGCTCCACTTTTACTGGAAAAAAACTTTTAGGTGAAACAATGTTGGGGTAGATTTCTAACCCCTATAACTGCAGGAATATCAGCTTCAGTGAACAACTAGAATAGAAATATTGCTTCAGAAGATACTACTCAGGCATAGGCCAGATTCCAAATTAATATCCTCAGGTGAAAATTTCAAGTAGCTCCATTGACTTCTGGTAACTCCACTGGAGCTCATGTTGGATTGAAAGCAGGGTGAGGTCAGGGTCTGGCAGCTCACTGCTGAATATTCTCCATGTCCCATGCTGGCTGCATTCTAAAAGTAATCCTGCTCTAAGAAGGCTAGCCACGTTAAGTCACGATACACAAAACATACATACTGTCTTTCTACTGTCAGCTTTGTGATGGAGGTGGTTTGTAATTTCATCTTTAAAATACACACCACATCCTTCAATCCCCTCTCCAGTTCCAAAATAATTAGTAAGTATGTTCCCAGGCCTTTTCTTTAACAGTTCATGTGAAATCTGATTATTTCTCACTTGTAACAAGTTCTCCACCTCCACCTGCTTGTAACTGGAACAAGATCAAACAACAGCAACAGAGCAGGCTGTTTCCAAGACATCTATTTGCTATCATGATTTGCAGACTGACTGAAAACCAATCTGACCTTAGCGTAAAGCAGTGTATTTTAAAGGATGACTTAGGATCAATTAATTTGGAAGGACCACAGGGACTGTTCTGCTCGTTAGGGATTGCCAGCTGCTCTGTTTTGCCTTGTGCCAGGCCCCTGTAGGAATCTTCTTTAAATTAAGTAACTGAAGGAAAGAAGCAGCAGAAGGAAAGGAAGCATAAAACTGGCTGAAGATGTATACCTGACATTTCTATCCTGAATGATAGATTCTTTTTTGTTGCAAAAATGTTAATGAGGTTGAGCTACAGGCCAAGGCTAGACAGTGTGCCTGGGAAATGAAGTCAGAGCAAGTGCTCCCCTACTGCAGGATCCTGGGCCACTGCTATATGTTCAGATTTTCAGTAATGGTAATATCAGGAAATGGATGCTAAAGACTGGCTCTTCACTGTTTGCTATCAATATATTTTCTTGAAAAAAACAAAAATGCTCAGAAACAATCAATGTCTGTTTTCTCCCCTAGAGCATTACATAGAACAACGCAGTACATACTAGTCAGTGTGTGAATGACAATATATGGCATTGATTGCTCTTTTTATCTGGTTCTTGGTATTTAAGAGAGGTGATGCATATGCCCTTTTATTGTTTCCTTTAGGATACATAGGGTTAAATTCAATTAAACAGCTGGCTGTGCTTTACAAATGGTCTATGTATGATATCAGCAATCTTTTCTGATGGGGAACACACATATATGATTCAATGAAAACACTTGTTCCTTCAGTAGATGCCCTAATGCACTTCTACTGTCTACTAGGTTTTACAAACCTTCACTGTTACCACTCCAAGCATGTTTTCCACAGCAAAGACAAGTAAAAACTCACCGTACCTGAATGGACAAAGACGGGGGTCTGTGAACAAAGACGCAGGCAATAAGTCTGAAATAAGATACTAATTAAACAAGATCTATGACAGTGATAAGGGAATCTTTGAAGTAGACAGTTTTTCTAACGCTGCATTATTGCCTGTATAAGGACAACAGATGGATCTCTAAAGCTAGGATGATGGTTCTGTCTGCACTTCACTATCAAATCAAATTCAGATTCTTATGATAAATTTCTTACTACCTACTATTTTAAACAGAGAATAATAGAGAAAGAATAACGGATACTGACATAACAAAAAGTATCCCACTGATTACAATTAAGTTTTTTTAATATTCTATATTGGATGAACTGTTAGGTGAATATATTTTTATGTGCATGTATGTACACAGGCACAAAACCTCTGAAAAACTGCTAAAAGATACTAAAAGGGAAATTCTGATCCCACACGTTATACAAGGTCTGACATTTTCCACTGAATCTTTGCATGAAAGGTAACAATTCCATACATATTCATTAATTTGAAAGAATTCAAAGTACATCTATTTAGAAATTGTGATTTCAATGCAAATACTTTAACAGATTGTATTTTATGTATATATCTTTTCATGACATAAGGAATTACATTTAAATGTGGAAAAACTCAGCTCAGGGTAATTTGCATCCTTATGTCCTATTATAGATTTTCCTATTTGGATTTCCATCTGGTCTTCAATATCCTTTCCTAGTTTATTACCTTAATGAGATCATCTTGGGTTTACATACATATAATTTTATTACTATTTGGAATTAGTATTACCTGCTTACCTATCAATCTAGTCTTACTTTCTCAGCATAACAATGAACAATGTTCAGGTAATATTACTACCGAATAAACAAAATGATTAGAGGTCGAATAAACTGCTTCCAAAGAACCTCAAATTAGGAAAACAGAGTTGATGCCAACTTTTTTTCTTAACTGTTCACACCTTGTTCCAAAACAAACAAACAAAAAAAACCTGTAGTTTAAAAAGAAAAAGTGGTTTATAATCAAAAATTATGATCCAAGTCTTCTGAACCTCCAGTTTAATTTTTGCCACTGGCTTGTAATATAACCATGAGAAAACTGATAACTTTGTGTTTTTGGAAACTAAAAACAGTACACGCTCACGTCTAGGGATATCAGTATGTCAGGTGTGTTAAATAAATACTTGGAACACTTATATGCTGCTATGCACAAATACTGGCAGGAATAATTTAATTTTTCTGCTTTGTAAAGGTCATAGGAATTTTGGGTAAAAACCCTGGCGAGGTATGCAATCAAGATGCACAATGTCTACCTGCATTTCTGGTTGCATACATAATGCAGATCACTGAGTTACTGAATCCAATCCACTCTTCCTGTAGATACTGACATTATATTTTTACCTCCATAAGGCTACCAGCTTCACCTAAAACTTAGGTTTCAATCTTACTAACACTGGTCTAACAAGGTATGTCTTCCAATTTCCAGCCAACATCTTTTCACGGCCAATTTATTCCCATTTGCTCCTGTGCCAAGACTGCTTTTTCAGTAAAGTATCTCTTTTACCACCTTTGTGTATGCACCTTGGAACAAAGTGATCATTTATCAACACTTCCTTTTTTTTTTCAAGTCAAGTGTTTCTTTTTTCTTTCATAGTCTCCTAACACATCCAGTAGGATGATATCCTTCTCTGTTCCTTACACAATTCAAATTTGTTCTCCTAAATATTCATGACCACCACTGTGCATAAAATTCCAGATATGGTCTCAGCACTTTAATTACTACATGCTGTTTTCTGTCCTCCAACATCTCAAGTTGATGAGATTCTCAATTATACCAGAAATATTTAGTCAAAAGCAATATTATATTTTTTATCAGATAATATTATGTTCCATCTCATTCATACTTTATGATGCTTTACATATATTTATGGTATTCCATTCAACACTTGTACTGATTCATCTATCATCTCTATTTTACACTAGCATCACTAAAGAAAATACACAACACAGTTTGTCATAGTAATTATATTAGTTGTATTAATGACTTCCCTTTTCAGGCCAATGGTGTCCTTTTAGCAAAGCCTGCTACTGCAAGCTAGAGTCTTTTATGGTTCATCAGCCCACATTTCTTTTGTTAATCCTCATTTTCTCAGGTTTAGCTAGTAATTCCTTATGTGACACCATATTAAATGCTTTTCTGAAATCCCAACAAATTAAATAACAAATTAAATTTGCATTGTTTGTAGAAAGCTATTTACTTTTTCAGAAAATCAGTCATCTTATAGAGAGAGAGACAATCTTAGCATAACCAGCCTTAGTAAACCCCTGGTGTCTCATTCAACTACTATGCCCCTAATCATTCCTTTCAGAATTTGTTCACAAGCCTTGTATGCACTTGAGGTCAGCCTCCTCTACATTCCAAATCTGGTCTATATTCAAATTCTCTAGCCCTTCATTCCAGTTGGGTTCACTAATTACTTACCTTAATCTGTCAAAGACTTCATTTTTCAAAATTAAGGTCTTCAGTTAAAGACCTATTTTTGTTTATCTTCCCATTTAATTAAAACTAAATAAACTCATAAACATTCAGTCTGTTTTCCATAAGAACTTCTATAATAGATTGCTGAAAATAGGCTCACAAGACCATCACAGAATCATAAAATGGCTTGGGTTGGAAGGATCCTCAAAGATCATCTAGTTGCAACCCTCTCTCTTGTTTGCTGACTGACAAACACAGAGACAAAAACAGACTTACTAGAACTTACTGTTATTAGTAAGGATAGACTGTTTCTGGGAGTCTTCAATGTTCCATAGTGGCTAAACTGTCCATAATTTTCATATTCCCTGTTGACTTAGCGCTTATGCTCTATGTCTCAGTCTGACCAGAAAAGCCTACAGAAGAGCCATTATATAATCAAATTGGGACCTCTTGTCATATACCCAGTAATATTTTTGAACAGAATCATATTCTCCATCCTTGTTTTTAACATTTCTCTGATTTAACATGCTAATGCACATCCTTGCCCTTTTATGTCTCCTGATCTCATTCAATGTTACTAATTTCTTTCTATCCATAGACATTCCCTCATCCTCTGGTATTGCTTTATCCATTAATGCCAATTCTTACATGCTATATTAAAATCATCCCTGAAAATTATTTTTTTTTCTTCATACTTGGTATGAAACAAGAAATTTTGAGACCTCCGTTCTTTTCACATCCTTATAATGTTTTCCACCTTCCCCAGGAATTTGAGAGAATTACATTTAGCAGAAGGGAAAAAATGAGGTTTCCACTGCTCTCTGTCTCACGCCACCATGTTTTGTTACAGTGAAATGGCACTGTTACATCATTAAAAGATGCAAATGAGGTAATAAGGAACACAGCATAGTAAAACTTTAGTATGTATTT